>QANY01008030.1:35697-314161 GCA_003255025.1 Datisca glomerata
ATACCAAACTTCTCGAACTACTGAGGTGAGGAGTTATTCTTGGGATACCGAGAATAACTCTAATAATGCTTTGATTTAAAAAGATATGAGAATACAAAAAAAGAAAAAAAAATTTCAATGGTCTTTGAACCACCCATTAAAAATAATTTATTTTGTTCATTTCTATGATACAAAATTCCTCAAATGGGACATTCAAAAATAAATCTCTTAAACCTTTGCTTTAAAATAAAAAATGGATAGCATTTGATTAAATTGGGTAACCATTTTATAGTGGGTGTTGTGGGGTGCTAATACTTTCCCAACACACAAACGACTCCCGAACCAACTTTGAGTTTTCGTAGACAAAAAATTTTCATCTTAAAATTAGGTGACCAATCACACCCTAAAATGATTGGTGGTGACTCCAAATTTCTTTTTTCTTTAAAAATGAATTTTTTTAATCGCCACTCCGCGTCGCACGCACGTTGCGACAGTGTATTTGGAGACAGTATTTCCACTAAGCCCATAAAAACACTTTATAAATAAGGTGGGCCAGGCTTGAATGAACCGTCCAACAGGCTCGGGCCGTAAAATGAATGCATGGATCATGTCGGGCCGGACAATTGAACTAAGGTTTTGTACATGACAAGCAATATTTTAGAAACTTAATATAAAATTAGGGGAAAATTGTAAGATTCATCACTTTTGGAGGGTGCTTGAACAAGAATGTCCCCTTTTTTAATTGCAGGAATGGCCTTTTTCCTCTCCACGTGATGAAGCTGTCCAAAAGTTTGATAAGTGCTTTTCCCTTTCTGCCCGAGAACGCGTGTGGGTTTCTATTTTGGGTATAGGTCACGTGTTTTTTTCCTTCTTCCCGACAAATTACCTTAGCTCTAAAATCCACGCGAGTGTTTTTTCTTTGAGCTGAGGGATTCGAGCTATGTTTGTCGGAGTTAGATCGTGATCTTTTATTTCTTTTTAAGTCTATTGTTTTCTTCGAGCTATAGTTTTATGTTCTTCTTCTTCTCCGACGCGTTTTTCTTCTTTTTCACATTTTCTGGTTTTCTGGCGTCATCAAGGTATGTTTCTTTTCTTTTCGTTTCTTAATTTACTTCTTTTGTTATTTCGTTTAACCAGATTATGTACATTGTTTCTGTGAGTCTGTGATTTAAAAAAAATCTTATGATTCTGTGTTAGTACGTGATTTGTTCTTTTTTCTTCTATTTTTTAAGTATGTGTGCGTGTTAATCTATTATTTCTTTTGTTATTTCATGTAGATCATGTATAGTGTTCCTACGAGTCTGTATTTTTCTTATTTATTCTGTTTTTTAGATATCATAACTAGATGCATCTGTCACTTACACATGAACCACATATTCTTAGATTGGTAATTAAATTAGAGACTGTTAGTATTAAATTTATATACACCTCATTGTTTTATGAAATTTATGCACCATTGTATTTCCAAGCATGTCGAAGGTTCCTATTATTTTATTTTATGATGGTAGATGGTGTGATACCAATGCATGTGTGGAGAAAAAATTCAAACCAGTTTTTGTTGATGAGGATTCAACATTTGGTGTTCTATTAGATTTGGTTATACAGAATTCTTTTTGTCTGCTACATCAAAAAATATATTTAGGAAAGTTATTCTTGGTGTTGGGACGACATCTTGTAAAGTGTTGGAGTTGAAGGATGATAGTGATGTTTCATGGTTTATTTCTTTTTGCAAAAAGTATATATTGTCCATTAATTGTCGAGATTGGCCAAAGTTTACAAATTTCAACTATGGCAATGCTAGTTGTTTTATGGTCGACACTGTTGTTTCTACTGCTAGTAATGTTCTTATTGATCAACCATCTGATTGTCATTTCTTTGAGATTGTTGATGTGGAGAATGTTCCAACTGATTTTCAGGGAGATTTGTTTGGTAGTAAGGTAGAGTTGAAGAAATAAATTTAAGTGGTTACATTAAAAAATAACTTTCAATTTAAGATGAAGAAGTCGAATGGTGAACGTTTTATGACAATATGTGTTGATAACTCTTGTGGTTGGTATTGGTGTGCTTCGAGGTATAGGCATAGTGTTTTATGGATGGTTAGAAAGTATATTAGTGAACATTCTCATTCATTAGATATTATACAAAGTGATCATAGACAAGCTAGTGCTATCGTGATCAGTGAGTGTTTAAAGAAAAATTACAAGGTTGGTTTCTTACAGAAGAGTCATTCAAAGGAGATTGTTGACCACATGCGTGCGAAACATAGTGTCCATGTTAGTTATCATAAAGCTTTGAGGGAGAAAGAAATTGCTATGGATTCTATTTTGGGGTCTCCTAAATAATCATAAGCTGTCATTCCTTCATTTTTTACAGCATTGCATGAAACTAACTCTGGTATGATATACTTACTTATGTTCAGTAAATCTGTTACTGTCACTATATAGTTTAGTCACTATCATTTTACTTTTTCCTCCTATATTTCAAGTTCTGTTACTGATTATGTTGTGACTTCTGATGGGAGATTCAAGTATTATTTTATGTCTAATGTTGCGTCCTTAGCTATGCGGAGACACTGTAGGCCGTGGATATCAGTTGACGACACCTTTTTAAAGGCCAAGTATGTAGGTATTTTGTTAACCGCTTGTTTTTAATTGGTAATAGCCAAATTTTTTCATTAGCATTCGCTATAGTTGACTCAGAGAATGATGATTCTCGGATATGGTTCATGTGTAGGTTGCATTCTTGTATTGGAGATGTTGATTTAGTTATTGTATTTGATCGATACACTAGTATTTCCAAGGTCATTAGTATTATTTTTCCTGATGCTCATCATGGAGCATGCACGTTCCATCTATGTCAGAATATAAAAATTAGATTTTTAAGTTGCCAAATAACATTGATCCCATTTTTATGCATGCAGAAGCTTACCTTATGCCTGACTTTGAGCGTCACATGCGGAGTTTGTACAAGATATCTATACGTATTCGTTCTTATTTGGAGGGAATTGGATTTCATAGATGGGCACGAGCTTATTTTCCTACTAAGCGGTATAATATGCTGACCTTGAACATCTCTGAAAGTATTAACAATATTTTAGTTGAAGCACATGAACTTCTTGTTATACAGTCATTGGAATTTACACATCAAATGTGTTTGAGATGGTTTTACAAGCGTAGAACGGCGGAATCTTTTTTGAAAATGAAGCTTACACCATTAGCTGAGGAACATTTGAGGGACGAGTACATAGCTGCTCGAACTATGTCAGTATGTGTCATGTACTTTACTTAGTTATTATATGGTTCTATTTTAACATAATGATTATTTGTAACTTTATTTTTACTGCTTTTCAGGTTGGTTCGTCCGACATAAATAAATTTCATGTTAGTCATGGTGGTATTATGTATATTTTTAACTTGGCTAGTCGGACATGTTCTTGTCAGAGGTGGGATTCGGATCATATCCCATGTGCACATGCTTGTGCTATGTTTTGCAATCAGAACTTGAGTTCATATTCATATGTTAGTGATTGTTTTTTCAAGTACAGAATACACTTCAACCTATAAAGGCGTCGTTCGCCCATTAGAAAATTAGAGCATGTTACATATTCAAGATGAATGCCAATTAAAGAGACTACCTCCAGATGTGAGACGTTCAATTGGAAGACCAAAGAAGCAACCTATTTCATCTATACGTGAAACTAGGCGCAGTGTGAAGTGTGGTCGTTGTGGTCAATTTGATCACAGTTGAAAAAACATGCAAGAGCTCAATTCGTGCTTCCTCTTCAGGAGTAGCAAGTAGACATAAACATTAATTCAACATTTGATATTGCCTTAAGTTTTGTACTTTTATTGTTTATGAGCATTTGTGTTTTATAAGTTTACATTCAAGCCATTTTTGTATGGACAAGCTTTCATTCAAGCTAACTTTTTATTGTTCATTTCAATTTTACTTGTTTTTGGAAATTGACTATTTGAATCTGCTTATTTATGTGAACTTTTTTCATTGGCAAGCTCTTTTTTAGGTAGTTTTTAACAAACCTAAGATCAATAAATTATGTACATTGTGTATGTAATTTTTTCAAATTATGTTCATTGGCAGTTTTTTAGGTAGTTTTTTCAAATGGACTATTTGAATATGTGTTTACTGGTTTTATACAACATGTCAATAAATATGTACATTGTGTATGAAATATATATACCGTCACTATTTGATTTGAAAGGGGTTGCCTATTTTTACATAATACCCTAATTTTGCACAAAAAATCATACGATCTAGCACTCAATTATATATTCACAACCTAGTCAATACTTACATTCCATTAACAAAATCATCCATGCTTCAATATGTATTCATAACCTTGTAAAGACTTACAATTCATGCTTCAACATCCACTAATTAACAAACCCAAGTACTAAAAATCAGATTCTAAAAAAAATAACCACATAACCATCTAGAGTCCAGTTTCAAAAATCCATACCAAATGACAACATTCAACATAAACAAACTAAATGTTTCAAATCTTATAAACCAGCCACATAACATGCTAACTAGTCAAACTATGATCCATAGAAAAGCTCGGTCTTGTTTCACGTGATGTTGGCTTCGATCCTTGTTCAGTTATTGTTGGCTTCTTGACTTTTTTAGTTCTCTCGTCCACATATGGTGATTCAAGAGCTTTGCTTTTCTTGACCAACTATCTTCATTTCTCCCTTTTTCAAGAGCTACCTTTTCACTTAAGATCTTTGACCAGTATTATGTATGTTGGGGGTTATACCCTCAAAGTATGTGTATCGATATTTTGATACGAAATTTAAAGAGGATTACACGCCACAATCCGTCTGTTACAGTACTTCTAAAGCTGCACAATCTGTGTTTTTTCGACATAAAACTAGGATGCGATGGGTAAACCCTGTCGTATTATATTCATAGGGTTATTATTTTGACTAGTAATTAATATGGAACTAATTAATTAGTTAAATAGAAACACATTATCCTAAAATAGCGAGTGAGAGAAGGTTGACATGTCAATGTAACCTATGGTCTCCACCATTAGTACAATACCATGAGATGCAGTGAGTGCCTCGATATGACTTTATTTTTATCCCCCTAAGGAAGGTTTCGAGCCGTACCAATTCCAAGGTTGGACTTCTTAAGAATATAGGAGGAAGTTATGTAGTTTAGTTTTGACTGATCCTAAGGCAGGATATTCTAAATGAAGTCATGAAATCTGAATGATGGGTTACACTCACAAAGTTACAATTAAGCTTTCATGTGGATATTTATAACTTGACTGAACAAGCGATACATTATTGTTAAAAGATAAAATATGAGATATTTTAAGTTTTAATTAATAAGGATGAGAATATCTCATAGGTAGTATGAGGTTAATTTGATTGACCATAAGGCGGCAAATTAATCATTGGGTTGTTTTACCATGATTAGTAAATGATAAATTTATATGTTTATTATAATTGCATTCATGCATTACGTTTACTTTTTGAATTCTAGATATTTATCAATTATATTGAATCATGTCTGTTTTAAATTTTAGTCATCAATATTATGTCTACCATGGGCAATCCTATTACTGCTTTACTCGCTCTTGAAAAATTGAATGGTGATAATTTCATACGTTGGAAATCAAGTATGAACTTAATGTTGATTTGTGAGAACCATAAGTTCGTTCTTACTGAGAAATGTCCTGAGAAGTCCGCTGCTAACGCCCCTAAGAATGCTAGGGATAAATATGATGTTTGGATCATATCAAACAATAAGGTGAAGTGCTACATGCTCGTGAGCATGAATGATGTTCTAAGAACTAAGCATGAAAGTATGAAGACCGCCTATGAGATTATGAAATCTTTACAGGCAATGTTTAGGCAACAGTCCGATCAAAGTCGTCATGAGGCCACTAGGAGCAATATGACAACTAAGATGAGGAAGGGTACTTCTGTTCGAGAACATATTTTGAACATGATCAACAAAATGCACCAGGAAAAAGTACATGGGTGACCATTGATGAGTGGACTCAAGTGAGCATCATACTAGAGTCGCTCACACCAGCTTTTTTCTGCGTTCACGACCTACTATGTTATGAATAAGTTGCAATTCAACATGACCCAATCGTTGAATGAACGGTAGACTTTTGAGTTACTCAACTTTAGAATGACCAAAGAGGGCGAGACAAATGTTGTCGAGCAAAAACCTTCTTCAAATCTTGTTAAGAACAAGAAAAGGAAGAAGAACAATGGTAAGGAAAAGAGTAAGAACAAAAGAATAAATAAAGCCAAGACATCGCTGAAAGCCAAGAAGAACAAGAAAGACAGTAAGCCCAAAGGAAAGTATTTCCACTGTGTGGTATAAGGTCATTGGATGAGAAATTGTAACAAGTATCTCTCTGAGCTGAAAAAGAAAGGTAAATATGATTTACTTGTACTTGAAGCTTGTTTAGTGGAATATGATTTGTCATTCTAGATACTTGATTCAGGAGCCGCTAACCATGTATGTTGTTCTTTGCAGATGCTTGATTCATCAAGGGAGCTGGCTGATAGCGAGGTCATTTTCAGAGTTGACAGTGGTGCGCTCGTGTCAACTAAAGTATTAGGGACATTTCGTTTACTTTTTGGATATAATTACTTAGTTTTGAACGATGTTTATTATATTCCTGGTTTTTCGAGGAATTTGATTTCTCTTTCATTTTTTCAAGAACAGTTATTCGATGTTTCTTTCACTACTAAAGAGTTTATTATTTCTAAAAATGGATTCGATATTTGTCATGCTAAAATTATAAACGGACTGTATATGCTTAAACTGACTGAACGCGCGTTAAATAATTCTAAATTATTTAAAGTAGCAAAATCTAAAATTATAAACGATAAAGAGTTTCTCATGATGATAACACATATTTATGGCATCTTAGGTTAGGACATATTAATTTAGATAGGTTAAACAAGTTAACAAAGCATGGTGTTTTGAGAAAGCTAAAGTTGAAACTATTCTTGTTTGTGAATCCTGTCTAGAGGGTAAAATGACCAAGAGATTTTTAACAGGAAATGGCCTAAAAGCCAAGTAACCACTTGAGTTAGTACATAGTGTTGTCTGTTGATCGATCAATGTACAAGCTAGAGGTGGGTATGAGTATTTTGTCACTTTCATTGACGACTACTCAAGATATGGCTATACTTACCTAATGCATCGTAAGTCTGAAACTTTTGGAAAGCTTAAGGACTGCAAGGCTGAAGCTGAAAAACAATTAGGTAAAGCATCGAAAACCCTTCGATCCAATCGAGGGAGCGAATACTTAGATTTAAAATTCAAGGATTATTTGCTGGAGTGTGGAATCATATCTCAACTCATAGAACCTGGAACATCACAGCAAAATGGTGTTGTAGAGATGGGAAACCAAACCTTATTGGATATGGTTAGATCAAACCATCTTCAATTTCTATTGATAAACGACAAACCAGAGAAATCACAGTTCTTGCAAAGGAAACCCCGGTGCAATGTCGTAATGGGAGGGTTGTGAAACAACCAATTTGCTACAAACTAGAGGCGCATGTCCTAGTGTCAGACACTAATAAGGACAATCCATTATCTTATGAAGAAGCAATGGATGATCCTGAAAATGAGAAATGACAAGATGCCATGAACCAAGAAATGGAATCTATGTATTTCAATTCCGTTTAGGAACTTGTAGATCCACCTGAAGATGTCAGTCCATTCGATGTAAATGGATCATCAAGAAGAAAAGAAGTGCAGAAGGGAAAGTGTAGACTTTTAAGGCACGGTTAGTAGCTAAGGGCTAGACACAAAGGGAAGGAGTCGATTATGAAGAGACATTCTCCATTGTGGCCATTCTAAAATCCATTCGCATCTTTTTGTCCATAACCGCTAGTTTTGACAATGAGATATGACAAATGGATGTCAAGATAACTTTTCTGAATGGCTCTCTTGAAGAAAGCATCTATATGATGTAACCAGAAATGTGTATATAAAAGGGGTAAGATCAGAAAGTATGCAAGTTGCTTAAATCCATTTTTGGATTAAAGCAAGCATCTAAATCTTGAAATCTTACCTTTGATAAGATTATAAAGTCTTATGGCTTCAAGCAAAATGTCGACGAAGCCTGTGTTTATAAATACACCAAAGATAAGATAGTGATTTTCTTAGTTCTTCATGTTGATGATATTCTACTAATTGAGAATGATGTAGAAATTTTGTCAAAAGTATGGAAGGGGGTTAGTTGAGAAATTTCAAATGAAATATTTGGGAGAAACAAGCTATATTCTACACATCCAAATCCTAAGAGATAGAAAGAACATGTTCTTTACACTTTCTTAGGCATTTTATATTGATAAGGTGCTGGAGAGATTCTCTATGGAGAATTCCAAGAAAGGTCAACAACCGACCAGACATGAAATTATCCTCTCCAAGGAACAATGTCCTAAAACACCTCAGGAGGAAGAGGATATGAGAAATGTTCTCTATGCTTCAGCAGTTGAAAGTCCAATGTATGTCATGTTGTGTACGAAATCAGACATATGTTATGTAGTGAGAATTGTCAGTCGTTATCAATCGAATCCACGTTTGGAACATTGGATTGCAATAAAGCACGTTCTCAAGTATCTTAGGAGAATGAGAAACTATATGCTTGTTTATTCAGATGGAGACCTGAACCCCACTGGATATACTGATTCTGATTTTCAATCAGACAAAAACAATCGAAAGTCGACATCTGGATCAGTATCCACCCTAGGTGGATGAGCTATAGACTAGAGAAGTATAAACAATCTAGCATTGCAAATTCCACTATGGAAGCCGAATATATAGTGGCTTGTGAAGCTATGAAAGAGGTGGTATGGCTCATAAAGTTTTATTCTGATCTGAAAGTAGTTTCAGATGTGAACAAACCATTGATCCTGTACTATGATAACAGTGGGACGGTAACGACTTCCAAGGAACCGAGGAGTCACAAGAGGGGCAAGCACATAGAAATGAAATATCATCTTGTAAGAGAGATTATACATCGAGGGGATGTGACTGTTATGAAGATAACATCGGAACAGAACCTGGTTGATCCTTTTAGAAAGACACTTCCTGGGAAGTCATTTGAGGGTCACGCGTGTAACATGGGATTAAGCAAGGTGCCACATTTGCTTTAGGTCAAGTGAGAGATTATTGGGGGTTATGCCATCAAAGCGTGTGTATTGACATTTGATATGAAATTTAAAGAGGATTACATTTTTCTTATCATTGTTCTTTTATATTATTGTTGAATAATTTATATAAATATATGAAAATTTTATATTCATAAATTAGACTATGATCTTGTATTAGTACGAGAGCATTAAGATCATAGATAATAAATAAAATCATCTTGTTCTTTAGAGAATCGTCTCACTAAAGTCTTTCTCAGTAAATCTCTAGATCTCATGTGTTGAGAACAACTAGTGTGTTGAGGATTGACTTGAAAGATCTTGGTGTGGATCTCTGAGTCTACTGATCGTTAGAACAGAGGATCGATCGGTTTTTGTAAAGACACTTGATATAGACTATAAGAGGTATATGATTCATAACCTTGTATGTTGTAGATTTAACTTATAAATATATAATGGATCCTGACTGATTAAAAAATAGTTTTCAATAAAAAAAAATTTGGTTATCGTGACGTTGCGTAAGTTTTGTTTTATTAAAAGATTCAATTTTTATTAAAAGTTTAATTTTTTAAAAGGCCTCGCGCCTCTACGCTTCTGACGCGACGACCAGCAATGTCTTATTTTCATCCTTGTCTAATAGTTTCTTCTTCTTTCCCCTTTCTAGCTTCATCATCCTTTTGGCCCTCCTCTTGTTCGTGGTCCTATGTATCAATATAAGTTGTATTAGTATTAATATTACTACTTTTATGGGGAACAATATATAAAATTCTTACCTCTTGTTGTTGGACAGGTTCTTTATCAAGTCTTTTAAAGATTTTCTTTATGTCATTTGATATTATTGTCAAGCTTTCAAATATCAAATGTAGTTGCTCTTTTGTTTCAACATTTACCCATTGCCGGCTAGTTTCTCCTTCTCTTTCTTTCTCATGTGATTTTCTCATCATTCTCTCGAATGAGTCTTCTTATTGGACAGCAACATCTACGAGTTTCTTCCCTTTTTCGTTGTCTTATTTGTGGTACGGAAAGGAGCCATGTACGCTGCGTCCAATTCTTACCGCGTGGGTATCATTCACGTCAAAACAATGCGGTGTTGTTTGATCATTTGTAATATAAAAAAATGCTAGTAAGAAGCACATTTTACAATAACTGTAAATAATTTTATATACCAATAAATAAACTACATACCTTGTTTGTGTTAAAAACCATGTTTGCCAGGTCCTTCCATGAGGGCTGCACGTGTGATTCCCAATTGCATATTTGGGCATTTTCATGCCTATTCTTTTCACATACATGGTTTTTCTAGATGAAATGCTAGGGATAGTCGCGTATGCCCAAGTAATCAAGTCATATGAGAATCTCCCAACACCGTACCCAACTGCGTCCACGTGCTTTGTATAATATTTTATGAATTCTATTGTTAGCTCGTAGGACAGC
The DNA here is from genome assembly GCA_003255025.1 of Datisca glomerata. Lineage (NCBI taxonomy): Eukaryota > Viridiplantae > Streptophyta > Magnoliopsida > Cucurbitales > Datiscaceae > Datisca > Datisca glomerata. Next base: position 46,266 of record QANY01008030.1, read on the forward strand.
CTTCCCCATGGGTAGTTCTCAAAAGTCTCATCATCACCAATCATGTTGACATGTTGAATGTCGATCTTGATGTTATCTTGTCTTGCTAACAATAAGTTCTCCAAGAAGTACAACCAGGAAACTTTAATTTTGTATTCTTCCTTTGCTCCTTGCATTGCATTGAAGGAGAATGCAATGTTCTTTCTGGTTATGGACTTCATGGAAGGGACAACAACATCTCTTAACCACCCTGTCGGTATCCCACCCTTCTAGATGAGTGGATACTCACCATAATTTAGCTTCGCGGCAAGGGTGAATTCTTTCAGTCCAAAATTTACAACTTCCTTATCAATATTAAAGCTTACCCAGCTAGATTTGTTGAAATTTTGGCACCGCCTTCTTAAAAGGTGAATAAATAGTTACGACGGGAAGTTGTGAATCTCCATGTCCAGCAAATGCCCGAAACACGTTTCTCTGAAACATCGTTGTTTCTTCATATTCAAAATTTTCTTGATTGTTGATATAACATAGAGGCTGTAATACAGATTTATCCTCTGTTTTGTGTTGCACTTGCTTGGCGGAATAAGCAGTGGGTTGTTCTACATTGGTAATAAATTATATCAGACCAGTATCAAATTTATTGACAGATATCATTGTTTAGAGATGTTTTACCTTTGACTTGTATGCGATATCGTCTTCTGCTTCCTTTTTAGATTATTCTTCTTCTTGTTCTTTTTCATCAACTTCTTCTTTATCATCATCTTCTTCTTTTCCAACTTCTTCATCAGATTCTTCATCAAGTTCTTCTTCAACTTCTTTCTCATTGGCTTCTTCTTATTTTCTTCCTCATCATCTTTTTCTTGTGTTGGTTATGCTTCTTCTTGCATTGTCGGATGTGTTTCTTCTTAAGTTGTCGGTTGTGTTTCTTCATGGGTTGTAAGTTGTGTTTCAAACAACCCTTCTATTTTCGGTAGTGAGTTTTGTTGGTTGATGGAGTTGTGTCTTTTTGTTTTGATGATATTCCATTCTTCGAACTTGTAATCTAGTTCTTCGCGGTGGTCCTTCTTGTTTTTGGTTTTTAGCTTTTTGCCCTAGATTCTTTATTCGAGTCATCTGTCAATCATAACAACACACTTTTAAGCATATAAAGATTCATATTCTTAAACCATTACTTAAATTAGATACCAACCATATATAATTTATATACATTATGTTTCGTATTAACATGTTCATAAACAAAAAGAATAAATCTCACCACTTCTCGTTAGTTGAAGAATTTTTGTAACTAAATTTGATACTAGAAAATGTATTTAACAACGTTAGTTAAATTTCGGACTTAATATGCATCTATGAGACTCAAAATTTTATAGATAGTAAACTCAAACTAAACAGAATACGTTTAGGTCACTAATATATATATACTAGTAAAATGTACAGAAGAAAAATCTAACAAAATAGGGGTAATGGAAGCTTTTATAACTAAATTAGATACTAGAATCATGTATTTTAACAGATTTAATGAAATCACAGACCTAATATGCATCTAAAGTACTGAAACAAAAAAGACCAAGATTAGGTCACTATTTTAGATAATGTTAAAATGTAAAGAAGAAATTTCTTACATGTTCTTGCAGAATGTTTCTTCAGCTTCGATTTCCTTTTATTGAACTCATTTTCTTTTATTGAAATCACTGGCGGTTACCTTTTCATGCAGGTTGGAGCTTTTCAAGTGGCTGGATCAAAACTGTCATGTGGAGGGTTTCTGTTTCATCATGAGTATCATGGTTTTTTGTTTTGACGAGGAATGGGTTTAGTGATTTTGAGTGATGGTCCATGTGATTTTAATCGCATGGTTATTATCGTAGTACATGCACACATGTTAATGATCGAGAGTGTCTATCTTTGTAGTTTTCTTTTTGTTTTCCCACTTCTCTTTCCTGCATCAAAAGGTGCTTTTCATTTGAACGCTACTGCATCAAAATACGCATTTTGTTTAAAACAGCACTACTATATCGCGTGGACTCCTCTGGGCCACGAAGTGCTATTGTAGCGCGTGGACTACTCTGGGCACTTTTCATTAAGGCACTCTGGGCAATATCATAAGTCATTCTCTTTACATGAAATTAAAGTCTTATCCCCGAGAACATATTTCACAACCGAAAAAATATTTTTTCTTCAACAAAGATCTAAGTCACAAGAATGGATTTTGTTACAAAGGAAAATTGAAGGCTTGAAGTTGGTACAAGAACGGGTTTTGATCCCCAAAATTTTACTAAATCTTTGAAGAAAGAATGAAATATAACAAACATGGAGTTCAATAGAAGAAAAAATTGCACAAATAGAGTGATTCTTATTGATTAAAGTAGAAGTATAAAGGGACAACACTAAACGAGAGAAGAAAAAAGAAAATAAGGAAACGAGAGAAACTCTACCTGCGGGGCATCAAACTCAAACCCCTACGATGAAATTTTGAAACAATATTATTATATTATCGTTCTTGTACAACATTCTTGTCACATATCTTTATATACGAGAGAAGGAAAAAGAAAAATGAGGAAACGGGAGAAACTCTATCAATGTGCTCATAGCGAAGAAAATGAAAGAAACTTTATTAATGATTCCGTAGCGAAGAAACCAAGAGAAACTTTATTAATGAGCCCGTATCGAAGAAATGGGATAAGCTCTATCAATGAGCCCATAATGAAGGAAACTGAATAAACTCTACAATCAGTAGCTGTTCTCAAAAGAAAACTGGAAGCCATTCTCAAACAAACCAGTTCTTATGAACGTAAGAAATTGCTACATAAAAAGAGCTACATAGGAAAAGAAGAGAGGAAATCTGTTAAGTCTTAGGAAATGAAAATTACAAAAGGATACAAAAAAAATGATGGTTGCATCGGTTGTAACATCTTCAACAGAAAGGTTGGCTGCAACATCCTCCATGGGAAGATTGCAAATGACCTATCAAATGGCTGCTTGAAAAACTGTGGCGCGTGTTCCCAAGAAATACTTGTAAACGGGAACGAGAAGACGTAATACAAATAAATGAGAAGTAATCATCACTGACAGCAAACTGAAAAAAAGTTGCTCACGGGAACGGGAAGGCACAGCGGTAAAAAGATAAAAGGAGAAATCATCGCAGTTAGTAGACAACGACAATAAGAAAAGATAATCATTACACTTTAACGAATAAAATTTTGTGGGAGGAGATGAACATTCAAAATCTCACCTTCCACGTGGCAAGATCTAGCCCGAAGATTCAATCGAAGAGAAGATAGAATGAAAATTGTATGATCAACTAGGCGGTTATGAAAGAGAGCATAAGAGAGAATATTCACTGGAGATGTCTATCAATTCTCCAAAACTTACTATGAGATAGGAAGAGTTATTATTATTTAATTATTATCTTCATGTATAAATAGAGACATATGTAACAACATAAAAGGACTGACACATATCTAAGATACAGACACGACACGATACAACGATGTATGATACAAAATATAATAGAATATCAAAAGACTTCCCGTGGTTTTTTTCTCTTTAAAGGTTTTTCACATAAATTATTGTGTTTTTATTCTCTCATTCTTTCTCTCTAAATAATTATCCTTATTGTTCGTTCATAAAAAGTTTCTCATACTAAAAAAATCATTTACAATAATATTTTTGACGAGGACAAACTAATGATGGCAAAGTTATTGTATTTAGAAAATCTACTTTTGGAGAAACAAAACGGAATTAGTATAGGGATGGACCACATTAGGATGGTCAATGATGATGATATGTTTGAATCCTTCCCATGGGGTAGAATGTTTTCCGAGCTAACTGTGCATTACATAGATAAGTTTCATAAGAGTCCAAACTCTATGGGTAATGGTTTTGGAGGGTTTCCATTAGCGTTAGTTGTTTGGGAATATGAAACCATTCCAACGATGTCTAGCACAGTAAGCAAATTTGCAAAGAATGTCGGAGATGATTACCAAGAATTTGCAACTAAGAATCGATAAAACAACCTGATTGGAATCAACTGCAAACCTCCGTGTTCGAGTGTAGTGACGTAATAGTGATCTATAAAACTAATTTGTAGATGGAGGTTGTAGAAATGAAAATGGCAGCTGAGGAAGAGACACAAAGCTACATGCAGTTTTTCCTTAATACTGATGACAAAATAGAATAAGGTAAAAGAAATGTTGAAGCGACAGAGGATTTGTCGTTCGAGACATTAATGAACAAACCACCATCCAACAGGAAAGGAGAATCGAGCAAATCAACTTTCAATGATTTGGAGCTATCAACCATGGTAAAAGAGATTCACGACATGTTGATCGAGCTGTGCAAAGATGTTACTTTTTTTAAGAGAGCATAATGCTACAAATGACAGTGATGAGAACAAGACTTTTGACAACATCAGAGAAGATAATAATGGTGACGAAGAGCAGCTTGGTAAAGATGCCGAAAATGAGAATGAAAGCATTGAAAAGCAAGAAACCAATGAGGGTAATTAAATATACATTAAAATATAAAATGATATGTTAGTAACTAATTAAATAGAAAAATTATTATTAATTAAATTTGCTAGATTAATTTTTTTTTAGAAAAGTGTTATATTTAATGTTTTTAAAATATGTTGAACACTTGTATAGATAATATCAATTCTATTGAACTAATTATTCAAGTCATTCTTTAGACCAGCTCGGAATTGTACCGGAAATTTATCACAATTGGATTGTAGAATTGATATAATTTTGACAAGTATTTGATTCTAAATTTAATTTTGGCTACACCTTTTAAAAATATCAAATATAGCACTTTAAAAAATATTTAATTTAGTAAATTGAATTAAATTTAATAATTTTTATATTTAATTAGTTACTAATATGTCCTTTTATTTTTAATGTATATATTTAATTATACATTTCTCTCTATATATATATATTATTCTCTCCCCTATCTCTCTCCATCGTCTCTCTCATTATATATATATTAGTAAAACAAATTTGTCTAAAAGTATTTATCTCTTCATTCTAATTAGTTATTCATTAAGTAGGATATAAGTAAAATTGATTGATAAATCATTCTGTCTTATGAAAAATTGAATAGTTTATGTATATTTAGTAGAAATCTTTTCTCCCAGAAAGTGTGCTCTAATCTATCAGGGAAAACTACACTTTTGACCGCCAATATATTGGGGTCAGTTTTACTCTAAATTTTATACTTTAATAGGTGTCAAACTAAACTATATATTTATATAACGTCTTAAATAAGACAATTTATTCAGCCTTCGTCCAAATTTTTTTAGGGTAAACTATATTTTATCTTTATAGTTTGTGATCATTTTTATTTTCAACTTTATCTTCAAAAAATAATAGTATAGACCCTAGAGTTATAATGTAGATCCATGTTTGCCCTTCTGTAGGTACTCCGTTATTATTAATTAACGGACCGTCATGAAAGTCCTATGTGGCAATACATGACAAGTTAAAAGACGTCATATCTCTCAAAATTTTACACTCAATTGCCACGTCAACTTTTACCCCTCTATTTTTTCTTCGTTCCTTCTTCTTCTTTTCCCCTATGCGCCATCGTTGCAGGTTTTAGATTTTTTTCCTTTGGCCATTCTTCTTCTTTTTTTTATAAAAGTATACCCCTACACTAACCATTTTACAGAAATCAACTCCTACACTAATTTTTGCTTACCTTGATGTCTGGCCCAATTTTCCTTCACTTTTTCACGTTTTTTCTCCATTGCTATTCTTATAAGTTGTCCAATCAAAACCTCCCCACCCACCCAATTTCTCCTTCGTTTTTCATTTTTTCTACTTCTTCATTTTCTTCTTCATTTTCCTCTTCGTTTTTTTCTCCATCTTCTTTCTTCTTCCGCAACAGTAAATGATTATTAATTATTCTTTCGAGAATATTGTTTGAAGTTCATTTAAAATTATTGTTAAATAATTTATATAAATATCAGAAAATTACATATTCATTAATAAAAACTATGATCTTGTATACGTATGAGAAGATTAAGATAATAAATAATAAATAAAATTGCCAGCAATATATTAAAGTATGTAATCTTTAATGAATGGTTGCTAGTATGGTTCACTAAGCATTATGAATGCATGTGATTTAGATCCGGATCATTGATATGGATATACATCTTAGTGAAGATATTTTATATAATAAGATTATATATGACAAGACCGGTGTGGATTAATATCTTTATTAATTTATCATTCATCATAAAAATTTAATATACATCAATCTCATGATCATATGTAGATCAATCTGAATCCTGACTAGTCATGAACTCATATGCATGTTTACTGGGTATTTTGATTCACTCGTTCAAATTTATTTGTAAAACAGGCTAGTGACTTCTGTTTTGAAGATTCAGTGATATGGATGACTGAGAATATGATCTTACAAGATTTGAAATCCAAGATTTCCTAATAGATCGTATATGGGTTCTCTAAAGTGTTAATTCTGGAATAAAATGATTATTGAGCTCAAATTTATAATATGATTATAAATTAGTCATTCACTAGTGAATTAATAATACTTAAGAATCAATATGTAATTATAAGGGTAAAACGGTAGTTTTGATCAGCTCTAATTCACGAACCAATAATTGAAGGACAAAACTACATGAAATGATTATATCAATGGACTACACGAGAATACTCTGTAAATACATTCTATGATCTCTAAGAGTTGAATTCCATATTTATAGTGGAGTAATAATGAAATTAATAAATAAAATTATTTAATCAAAGTGTTTAATTGATAGTCTGATTTATTGGAGCTTAGGATTATAGGTTCATGCTCCCCAAGTCACCTCTGTACTATACAGTTCAGGGTGTGAATACTTCAGGACTAACTTGCAAAATGAATTATATTTCTGGGGTAAGTGCATAATTATGAGATAATTATGTGAGATTAACTAATTAATTAAATTATTTATATTATTTTTGGAAATTACATATAAATAATTATGTCGATGAATTTTGTAATTATTGATAAGTGAGACATTATATCTAATTTGTGAAATTAGATAATGTTAAATTAGTAATATATAGTAATTTAAAATTTGAATAAACTAAACCTCTTATTTGTGAACTAATAGATAAGCTAATTATTAGGGATGATCAGATAAGTTAAACTTTAAATTAACTGATATCTAGATATTTATCTGATTAAAATAAATAATAAATTTACAGAAATTGTCACGTTGCATGTTGGACTGTCACATGTCAATCACTGATTGAAAATTAGAGATTGACATGGATTACTGTAGTGCCACTTGGCATTACAGTTAGCCGTGCGATACTGTAGTGCCTCACACACTACAATAGTGTCGTGAAATTACCGTGTTGTAAGGCACTGTGATAGCTTACGGCACATTGCAGTGCTGTGTGACATTGCAGTTGTGCACAGTTGCAGTAAGTTCCACTACAATGATAATTTTGTGATTAATTATTATTTTGAGTATATCCCTGAAAATTTGTGAAGCCTAGAAAATATATATACCGTTATTATTCTATTGGTCTCAGTGATGAATTACCGTGCTAATAACACAGTTATTATCAGGGTGAAACTCTTAAGATTAAAAGTTAATCAAAAAGTTCAGTGAGAATAATCATTGTATTCTCTTAGAGATTTATCTCACAAATCAGTCATTCACAAAATCTCTAGATCTCATGTGTTGAGTATATCTAGAGACTATGTCTTTGTTATATTCTACGTGTCCACACATATCCTAACGTGTTTGAGGATTGACTTGAAAAATCTTGGTGTGGATTTCGAAGTTCGTTGTTCGTGGGAACATAAGATCGTTGATTTACAAGGGCACTTGATTAGACTACAAGAGATATATATTCCGTATTATGTATGTTTTTTATTTAATATATAAATATATAATCGATCTGATTGAAAAAGAATTTAAAAAAAATTATTTTGAAAATTATTACGTCGTGTTTATTTTTTTATCGAAAAAAATTCGTTTTTAATAAAAAAAATTAAAAGCCTCACACTTCCGCTGCATGAATGCCGCATTTCCAACATATATCATATCAAAATTAGACACTAGAAGAGTATTGAAATGAAGATATTACTAAGGATCTAAATGTTACCTTAACCCAGAGTTTCATCGGTAATGCAGGAACTAGCAGCCCTCCAAACAAAAGTTCCAACATCAGACCAATATTTAAAAATGTCAACGATTGTATCATTCATCTTACTACGGTCATATTGATCGACAAGATTGACGAGATGAATGCTTATTGTACCTGCCACCTCATGAGTACTTGTAATAGAATATTTTGATATATCACTACCCAACATCTCTGTTTTGTCAAACATCTCAGAAAATTTAATGACACAAGTCCATGATACTCTATAGCACAACTTAATTCAATGTGTTTGAAGCCTGCAAAGGTTTGATAGTAGTTGTACTTATCATTCCACTAGCATTTCCAAAAATCCAAATGATTAAATGGACTAAAATATAACTATCCTACAAGCCAACATCAAAATTACATAGAAAAAAGAGCCATATCAATCTTCATTTGGCTAGAAATGTTTACCAAAAGTTGAATGCAAACAGAAGCCAGAGTTAAAAAAAATATCATTTTCAGCAAATAAGTAGGAGCGTTTCTAACTACTTCACAAAAGGGAGACACGCACATGTTTCAATGCATCGATATACAATTGTAGATGATCCTCTCTCTCATTATAAGTATTTGTGATTAATGACTCTTTGCATCCATTCAACATTTCAAGTAAATCATCTAGATCCTGCAAAATATCTTTGTTGCCATTTAAAATTGTAGTTGCTTAGTCATTTCTTTCATCTTTGGATTTAATCCCAAACCAACAACATAAAGCATCAACACCAAATAAGATAGTTGGGCTGCTCACGAAACTAGTGAAGTTAGAAGAATGATAAAAATAAATACAAATAACCAAAATAGAAAATTACAGGTAAATGATATGTATATTAGCTGAATCTTTAAATACGGCATCTTATGGGAATTAGATGTTATTTCTTTAAGATGTCTATCAAGAGTACCACGAAAATCTACACTTGCATGTCTAATTTCCTCCACCAAAGCAGGCACCAGCTTATAATCCCCAACATTCTCACCCTTATACATTGCGGCACACCTAAGAAGTATCTTAACAGTCTTCACGTATAATGAATGAATATTACGAACTAATCTGACACTATCTACATCGGATGAACAGTGCTCACCGATTTGGGCAAAATTGTTGGATCACTGATCCCCCAAAGTTTCTCCAAGAGATTAGAATATTCAACCATCGCATCCTCGTTACGTCCGCACACCAGCAACCAATGTGTCATATCTAGTGTGAGGCAAAAAAACTAAATGAATTTTAGAAAAATCCGAGCACACCGATTCACGGCGATCCAAGCACAAATTTGTGTACGTTAATATATTCAAGCACGCATTGTCCTTCGACGTCTAATTTTGAGAGCACGACAAGGCAAGTTGATAGATCATCTAGGGTACGATCAACAGGGCATGAACTTTTTGGAGAGTGGGAGTGAATTGATTTATTACCAATCGCAGCAGGAGATTGGATGGATTGACTTAGTGCGATGTCAGCAGTACGGAATTAGTGACTATGTTGAAATATGAGAGAGATCTTGTTGTTCCCGTCAATTTTAATGAGAACTTTTCTATTTTTAATATTATTTAAAATATATATATATATATGAGTATAATCTATATCTGAAAGTAATGTATAATCATCACTGTCAATATCACTATCACTCATGGTAATCAATTTCATTCCATTTCTGCTTAAACATATTATATATTCCTGCCTGAAACGGAATAGAATGAAGGTTGCAAATTTTTCATTGTTGTCTTTTTTATATATTTTTTCAATTAGGCAAATAGCACAAAGCAGGAGCTAGCTCAGTGGTGCTACGCGTTTGGTACTTGCGGTTCGAAGATGTTTTCTACTACTTTGTGTTTCAGTTTTATTTTTCTCTTTTTTTTTGTCTATTATTTTTGTATTTTATTTTCTATTTTAATTTATGAGACAGATTTATAGACATTTTTGCAATATCATTATTGTATTAAAAGAAATGATAAGCTGAGCAACTTGACACATTAGCTCAGTGTGTCTCAATGTCTCACTATCAATCAACTATGCATTTGACATCAAGTTTTAACATTTGTTAATTTTTTTAGTAAATTATACTTTATCCATGTAATTTAGGATTTTTTTATTTTTAACTCTACACTTCAAAAAGTAGCAATATAGACACTACAGTTACAACGTTGATCCATATTTACCCCTTTGTATGTACTCTGTTATCACAAATTAACATACCGTCACAAAAGTCCTACATGACAAGTTAAAAGACGACACATCATTCAAAATTTTACCTCAATTGCCACGTCAGTTTTTACCCATCTTCTTTATGACTCATATTTTTCCTCAATTGACCTGGTTTGATCTATTTGGTGATCTCATTTTTCAACCACTGATTTAAACTAATTTTAGACATAAAAACAGTGTTCTGAATCCCAGAATCGGTAGAACTTTATTGTCCTAATGATTTCTAATCTCAAAACACCAAAAATACCACAAAACATAATGGTCAAAACGTTACTCGAGCATTTCTTTTTATTATTAAATTTCATATTTGTATAAGAAAGAAATCAATATAGAAGTAATTTTTGCTCTGATACCAACTATAAGCAACTAATATAATGAAACAACGTTAAACAAGATCAAAAGTGGAAGAAATGTCGATTGAAAACACCTCCAGCCATTGTATCGCCCTCCATCAAAATAATTGCACTGCTGACATGCAGCCAACACATGCTTGCATGGAATTTGATCAAGATCAAATTCTTGGCACATACAAGTCCTAGGATGCAAGTTTACCACTACTTCCCTACTCTCACCCGCGACACGAAACTCATGGATGTCTGAAGGAAACAATGATAGTGTACGTGATGCAGGATGCTTCTTTTTAAGCTCAGTCTTAACACAATCTGTCATCTACGAGGTGACTTGACAGGTAGTCGTCCGTCATGCATAGAACCACTGTTGTAACATGTCACGTATATGTTCTATAAGGCATGTAATGAGAAGCTTTCTAGCATCCTTTAAAATCCCATTCAAACATTTCACGATATTTATAATCATTATATTGTATTGCTCTCCATCAAAACGGGAACGTGCCCACCTCTCAACTCCCCCCACCGATAAGTATTGTAAGATATCTAAAAATGCATCTGTAAAATGAGTTATCAGCCGATTAAATTCTAATCGACGATATTCCTTTGTTGTTTTAAAAAATAATGTGACCGCATCTTTCTTTTTAGAAATTGATTTGATATTTTGGCTCATATGAAAGATGAAAGCTTCATGAAGCGCATTGGGAAAGACATCGTGTACAACATTTAGTATAATTCTATGTCTGTCAGATATAAACACCAAGTCTTCTAGATAACGAATTATATCGTGAAGTTTATGGAAGAACCATTCTCATGAATCATTATTTTCTGAATCTGCAATTCCAAATGCAATGGGATATACTTGGTCGTTCTCATCCATTGTTATTACAACAAATAATACCCCTTTATATTTGACTTTTAATTCGATTACGTCAACAACAATGACATGTTATATACAGTTGAAAAATCCATGAACCATGAAAAGATATTTAAAATGAGCATGCTCATCGGTCTCTATGTGTGTTTTTGTCTTTGAAAAATATTTAATATTGTTGTATTAAAATCAAAAGAGTACATAGTATACAAGATGCATACACAAGATCCGTGTAACCCTCGTGTAAACTACACGAGGTCAGTGTAGGCATTATATAAACATTATGATAGAAAAATAAAAAATAAGTACTTGGATTTGTTTATTCTAACATGTGACAATATGCTGGGAGCATCATATAGTTATCTTCACGCGACCCTCGAACTAATTTCAAAGCATATTTTCTAGCCATCCATGTCTTATGGTAACTTGTGTTGACATTGAAATCAAGCCGAACATCTTCAATTATATCTTTTGGCCTATATACGTCCGACACCCGTGTATTTAAACCTTATAGAATGACTAATCAATGAAAATGTAGCGTGATGGTGTTCATGTCTCAATACTTCAAATGTGCATGTATGATTATTGATGAACTTTGTACCAGACTTGAATATTGGTGGTGAACTCGAGACCACTTGTCCATTGTAATCACAATATGATTTGAATGAAAAATGTCTTGGGAACAGTGAGCAACAGACTGATTTGAATCAGCTTGTAACAAACACAATAAATATGGATGATTTGTACAGTGATAAAGCAGAGTTATTTAAGGTTGCTTGTATGATGGTCATCGGGAGAAATTTTTGAGTTTCGGATCTTCAAGTCAAACCACTCAATATTGGTACTTGTATGTGTTGAGAAAACATGCCAATGGAGGTCACGGGCCATGAAATTGAAACAATGTCCATACTTTTTTATTTAATTTGGTTAAATATTTGTTTTGAAATTTTTTGATATTCCGTCCACGAACCGTTCGTCGTTTATTAATTATGTCCTAAATCTACAACCTGATCCAACATTTAGTATCAGAGCCTAAGGTTCTTGATTATGCATATTCTATGAATATATTTTATGAATGGATCCCGATCGATTGGCTCTAAGTGTTATTTTTCAATTTTACGTACACCAAAATCAAGGCATAGGATTTTATGCAATTTATTTTTTTGCAAGTGTTGTATCTTTAAATTCCATGTAATTCATAGTCATGTGAATCCCGAGATGTCACTGTTCACACCACGCTGCCACCGCTAACCATTGCTTGCTCCACGTCGCGCGCAGTGGAGAGTATCGATGCGATATGAGGTAGCTCAGACGTTATCCTTAGATGAGACGAGCTATCGTTGTTGATCGTAACATCATGGAAGAAATATGTTTTTCTCATATTTTTAAATATTTAAGTATTTGCATCATGCATTATACTTTCCTAAACGATTGAATATTTATTTAAACTATTTTATTCATCCTCTTCAATAATCATGTCATCATCCCCACTCTCAACAATCTTAAATGTAAACAAACTCATGGTAAAACTTAATGTGGTTTGGAAACATAATCTTGATATCATGCTGAAGGTAGAAAAGTATAAGTTCGTGCTCATGACCCCTTGTCCCCTTGAGCCTACTGCTGAATCGACTCAAGAGGAAAATGATGTCTATATTTCTTGGCTGCGTTCTGATGAGATCGCCAGGTGTTACATCTTGGCATCAGTTAACAATGTGTTACAACAACAACATCAGAACATGGAGACCACCGTTGATATGATGTTGAACATCACCAAAATGTTCAGGGATCAGGGTCGTCAAGCCAAATAGGCTGCTGTGCGAAACTTCATGAACTTCTGGATGAAACTTGAAACTCCTATCAAAGAACATATGATGCTGATCGGTAGTTATCTGAATGAGATGGAGATCATAGGAGCTGAGATAGATTACAAGAATCAAGTTGATATGATCCTCGAGACCATGCCAAACTTTGAGAACTTCAAACTTAATTATTCAATGAATAAGTTAAGGTACTCTCTTCCGGAACTTATGAAGGAGTTGCAAGCTACTGAGACCCTGTTTCGGAAGGGCAAGAGGAAGAATGAAGATGCAAACTTTACTAAAAGTAAGCCTTCCACCTCTGGCGCCAAAAAGAAATAGAAGTGAGGTCAAAACAAAGCTAAGAAGGTAAACTCAAAAGCTGCAAAAAGTAATGGCACTGTGAAAGTTGACAAGTCAAAAGAAAAGTGTCATCATTGCAGAGTCACTGACCATTGGAAATGCAACTGCCTAAATTATCTCAAGGAGTTGAAATCCAAAGGTACATTACTTGTTATCGAAGCCTATTATGTGGATGACTTTTACTTTTTCATGGATTGTAAACTTTGTAGCCACTAACCATATTTGTTGTTCCCTGTAGGAGTTCAGGGAAAGAAGAAGGCTTAATGAAGGTGAGTTCAGTTTCTGTTGAGGAAATAGAGCACCGGTATCTACAGTATCAGTTGGAACTATTAAATTGTTATTTGAGAAATATTTATTTAGTTTAATGTGATGTTTATTATATCCTAATTTTGGGGTAAAATCTCATTTGAATAGCTAGTTTAATTGAGCAAAGATTTTTTTGGATTTCATTAATAATGATATTAGTATTTTAGAAATGAATGCTAAAGTACTACTGCACGCATGATAAACAACTTATTCTATGTAAAACTAAAAGTTCCAATGATATATGAGTTGGAAGTAAATATTGATTTACAAAGGGATAGTAAAAGGTTGAAGTCTGACTCAATCGATCTAACCTACTTGTGGCACTTGCATCTTGGTCACGTTAGCCTAAACAGGATTGAAAGACTCACAAATGATGGTTCATTACAAGCTTTAAGTGTGGGATCACAACCCACATGGGAATCCTGCATAGAAGGTAAAATGACCAAGAGACTCTTTTCAGCGAAGGGTGAAAGAGTCACTCAATGCCTTGAACTTGTACATAATGATGTATGTGGGCCATTGAGTATCCAAGTAAGAGGAGGTTATGAATATTTTGTAACCTTCATAGATGACTACTCACGTTGTGGATATGTTTATCTAATGCGTCAAAAGTCTGAAACCTTTGAAAAGTTCAAAGAGTACAAGCTCTGGTTGAGAAGCAATTAGAAAAACAAATCAAAACACTACGATCTGATCGTGGTAAAGAGTACTTGCTAGGAGAGTTCGAAGACTTTCTTAAAGAAGATGGTATTCTTTTTCAGCTTACAACATTTGACACTCTAGAACAGAAGGGTGTGTCAGAGAGAAGGAATCAAAATCTGAGGGATATGGTTAGATCTATGATGAGTACTCATTTCTTCTAGATTCATTCTGGGGATATGCCTTGGAAACAACGGCATATATTTTGAACCAAGTTCTGTCAAAGATGGTTCCTAATAAACCATATAAAAGATAGAGTAGATCAAGGTCGTCCATAAGCCATCTTAAGATATTGGGATGCCCGACACACGTACTGAGACCGAAGACATGCAAGTTGGCCAGTCGATCAGAATTATGCCTATTTGAAGAATATCCCAAGGGAATGAAGGGATACATCTTTTATAGTCTGATTGACAAGAAAATATCTGTGAGCATGAATGCGTGTTTTCTTGAAGATGACTATATAAGAAGTGTAAATTTGAGAAGCACCATTGTTCTTGAAGAATTATTGGGTGGAAGGACACCGATTTTCCAATCAGGACCTATTCTCGATTCAGTAATGGAAAAACCATAGTAGGAGCTAGAGCCCACAAAGCCTCGACGTAGTTGAGAGGGTTGTGAGACAACCTGATAAATACATGTCTTATGGAGTTGCCTTAACAGCAATATCGGATAAAGATCATGATGAACATGTTTCCTACTCACAAGCTATGCTTGGTCCTAAAGTGAATCTATGACAAGACGCCATGAAAGAAAAGATGCAATCGATGTACTCGAACAAAGTCTGGAAGCTTGTAGATCTTCCTGAAGGGGTAAAACCCGGTGGGTGTAAATGGATTTATAAGAAAAAGAGAGGTTCAGATGGGAATGTGGAGACATTCAAAGCTCCTACTATGTATTAACTGTGAGTATACCTTCTCATCGGTGGCCATGCCTAAATCCATTCAAATCCTCATGTCCATTGTTGCTGCCCTCGTTAATGAAATCAAGCAAATGGACGTCAAGACTACTTTTTTGAATGGCAATCTTGAATAGCGCATTTATATGACTCAACCAGACAAGTTCATGGAAAAATACTAAGAGGGAAAGGTTTGTGAACTGCTGAAGTCCATTTATGGACTTAAGCAAGAGTCCCAATCGTAGAATGTCAGATTCGACAAAATTGTCAATAACTTCAGTTTTGAGCAGATAGTAGACGTTCCCTGTATGTATAAGCCGATACACAGAGGGAAGGTGGTTTTCTTGGTTTTGTACATGGTCGATATTCTACTAATTGGGAATTATGTAAGAAAATTGTATGATGTCAAGATTTGGCTTGCAAAGTAATTTGATATGAAGGATATTGGAGTAGCTACCTTTGTCCAAGGTATTCTGATGTTTTGGGATTGGAAGAACAGACAATTAACACTATCTCAAACATCTTAAATTAATAAAGTGATAGATCATTTAGTATGCAAGACTTTAAGAAGGGATATCTTCCATTTAGGCATAGAGTTAGCCTCTCCAAGGAGCAGTCTCCCAAGACTACTCAAGAAGAGGAAGACACGGGAAAGATTTCCTATGCCTTAACCATAGAAAGTCTCATGTATGTAATGCTTTGTAGTATGCCAGATATTTGCTACGTCATAGGCATGGTGAGTCTTTTTCAATATAATCTTGGACTTGAACATTGGAACGCTGTCAAGCATATCCTCAAGTATCTTACGAGAACGAGGAACTACATGCTTATGTATTCAGGTACTGACCAAAATATGATGATTTATACCGTGATTTCCATGCAGACAAAGATTTCAGGAGGTCCACATCAGGATCGGTGTTCATCCTAAATGGTGGAGCAGTGATATGGAGAAGTATCAAGTAATCTTTCATTGCTAATTCTACCATGGAAGTAGAGAATGTGGCGGCTTGTGAAGCTGTAAAGGAGACTGACTGACTTAGAAAGTTCCTAAAGACTCTGGAAGTCGTTCTAGATGCTGACAAACCCATGACACTTTAATATGACAACAGTGGGGCTGTAGCAAATTCGAAGGAACTGAGAAGCCAGAAAATATCCAAACACATAGAGCGGAAGTACCACCTCATCAGAGATAGTTTAACGTAGAGATGTTGAAGTAACACACATATCGACAGTTAAAAACATGACAGATCCATTCACGAAGACTTTAAGCTGTAAAATCTTATATGGTTATTTAGAGGGCATGAAGATACGAGATTGTACACATTTACTTTAGTCCAAGTGTGAGATTGCTGGAGTTATGTCCATAAAATATGGTGTAATTTATGAGTAGTTAATTATTTGTTTGACATTTATGTATTATTGAATTTTATGAATAAATAAAATTTTTCTTTAATTAAAATGTGTTTATAATTTACTTAAGTCCTGAAACTATTATCAACGTAAGAAGAGTAAAGACTGAGCGGTATTCCAGATGAACTTTTCTGAGATAGTTCAAAAATATTATTCGCAGTCTTAGGATCGATTGGATAATCAAGTCTAATTATGATTGTTAGGTTGAACCAAATGATGTTGGTCTCGGGACATGGGAGTGGAGACTCTAACGGTTGACCTAGACATTTTATGGAATATGTTGAATAAACCATTAACCAATTAGTTTAGAACAAATCCGTTTATCTAACTTTAAATCTAATTGTTACACCTTAAGGGTATTTTCATAATTACCTTGATCTTGAGATTAATACGAAACTTGACTTAGTTACTTGCGATCTTTGATATGCCAAAAGAGTGAGTCTGTATTGTTAGAGAATACCTCGGTTGTTGAGGACGTGATTCAACTATGTTGGAGTTGCTTGATTCACAGATATAGAATTCGTGGTAAGATTGCAAAAACAACAATATCACCTTATACTTTATTGATGAATGTGTGAATAAATAAACATGGCCAAGTACTCGATAAAATGAATCATTGAATAAGACATGGTGAATTGTACGAGACACTTCACTGTTATGTCTTTCTTATTCACAATCAATAAAAAAGTTAAGAAAATAATAACTAGAGGGGTAAAATGATAATTTTACATCCCTATCATGTTATTGATATTCACGAAGGGTAATATCGTGTAATGTTATGGGGACTGTGACAAAAAATGTTTATTTGCACCAACAGAAAATGTATCACGCATGAATCGAGAGTTGATTCGCCATCGAACCTATAGTGGAGTTGTACGATGTCGGGATTAAATAGGTCAGAAATTTATGGAGATAAATTAGTCGGGTATTTGAATCTCATAGTTTTATTCATGTGGTTCCATTTGGTCTCAGGAGTAGCTCATAAGGACAGGAATAAAAAATTAGTCGGGTAGACCAAAAATGTGTTTTGGACCAATGTACACTTTTCGAACCCATATGTGATGGGTATCATCACTAAACTAGTGAAAACCAAAATTAATGTTCAAATTAATTAATTTTTTATTTTATAATTATTTCATAATTATTAAATAAAAGAAATTAATTAATTAATTGATAAGGATCAATTTAATTTATCAATTTGAATTGATAAATTTGGACACAGTCTTGCCTCTAACGGAGATGTAAAAAGTGCAGATGTAGTGCACATAAAGATGAATTTTGGTAATTTAACATATAGGGATATATGTGTAAATTTTGTAATTATATAAGAGATTGTATTAGGGTTATGTCCCTAACCCTAATCAGGGTGTGTGATTATTTAGAGCAGAAAAGAGTTTCTCTTCTCTCCCCGTACGGTTGCCACCGAAAACTATCAGAGGAAGAAGCAAAATTGTTTTTTCATTGCCAGTTGTTTAGAAAGCCTACACTCTATTTCTAACAATATCCTTGTGAGATATATTTATGAATCCTACTAGTGATTGTTGGTGTGAAGACCAATTGATATTCTACGAATCTCAAGAACGAAAAACACAAGACAAATAATTGGATCCCCCCAAATCAAAATTTATCCAATATAAGAAAATGTATAAATTGTTTCTATCTTTTTTCAATACGTTTATCTAAATATGTATGACCGTTCAGTGGTTTTATATTTAATTTGATTAAATATTTGTTTTAAAATTTTTTTATATTCCGTCCACGAACCATTTGTGGTTCATTAATTTTATTCTAAATCTAAAACCCGATTCAACAGTGTCATGTTTAAAGAATTGGGTAATATACCTTATTTAATTGTAATTTTATATTTATGTAACTTATATCTGTTTTTATCATTCTTCTAACTTCACTTGTTTCACAGGCTGCCCAACTATCTTGTTTGATGTTGATGCTTGATGTTGTTGGGTTGAGAATAAACCTTAATAATCTAGAGATGAAAGGAATAACTATGCAACTATAACCTAAGATGATGACAAAGATATTTTGTAGGATCTAGATGATTTACTTGTTTTGTTGATTCCATGCAAAGAGTCATTAACTAGAAGGGAAACTTTACAATGCCGTGAATATTTCCCCATATTGATGTTGGACCATTGTGACCCTTAGATTATTTTTAAAGTAATCTGGGCCACAGAAAGCCTAACAGGAAACATGTTTTTTATAGGGGTTCACTAAATACATACTAGGATTCATCAAATACGTACTAGGATTCACCAAATATGTACTGGGGTTCATCAAATACGTACAAAATAATAATTCTAGGAGGGGTTCATCAAATATATAGTGGGGTTCACCAAATAAGTATAAATTAATAATTCTTGGAATGGTTAACCAAATATGTAGTGGGGTTCACCAAATACGTAGTCAGGTTCACCAATTACGTAGGGGGTTTACCTAATACATACAAAATAATCATTCTTGGAGGGGTTCATCAAATACGTACTGCGGTTCACCAATTACATAATAGGGTTCACCAATTACATAGTGGAGTTCACCAAATATGTACAAAATAATAGTTCTTAGAGGGGTTCACCAAATACGTAGTGGGGTTCACTAGTTACATATTAGGGTTTACCAATTACATATAAAATAATAATTCTTATAGGGGTTCACCAAATACGTACTAGAGTTCACCAAATACATAGTGTGATTCATCAATTACGTAGTGCAGTTCACAAAATACATACAAAATAATAATTCGTGGAGGGGTTCATCAAATTCGTAGTGGTTCACCAATTACTTATTGTGGTTCACCTATTACGCACATAATAATAATTCTTGTAGGGGTTCATCAAATATGTACTGGAGCTCACCAAATATATAGTGGGGTTCACCAATTACATAGCGGGGTTCACCAAATATGTACAAAATAATAATTTTTGAAGGGGTTCACCAAATACGTACTCGGGTTCACAAAAAAAAGAATTTTTAAATTTTGGTGAACCCCTGAAGATATTATTGTACACCACTACGTATTTGGTGAATACCTAAAACCTAATCTTCATACCTAATAGGCGAACAACCTAGCTATTTTAGCCCCTAAACGTCATCCTGAAGTTACTGATCACATCGTCAAAGCCAAACGCTAGTTTTATCCCTCCAATTGCCTATTTCAGTCCCAAACACCATGTTTAAATAGACAATCGCCAGTCTCCCTTCCAATCACCATTTTTTGGGCCTAATAACCATTTATATGGCTCTAATCTCCATTCTTCATAATTTTCCTTAAAATTGATATTTTTGTAATTATTTATCGTACACCAGAAAAATCATTGATAAAAATAGAAAAAAAAAACTCGTTATTCCAATGTAAACATTCACGATACTCACTTATGATGTGAAATTAGATTGAATTAATTAAGGATTCCTGAAACAATTGAACACTTAATCAAAACTCGATAAAAGTTGTCATTGGTAATGTTGTTATGCTTTTGAGAGAAGTATCGAGCGAGTTCGTCAAATATAATTATTATATGTCGTGATGTTATGATAGTTGATAAATCTTATTCATCAATTTGACCAACACGTATAATATTTAAGGTCGGATTCTACTGTTAAATCAAGCATATCTGCTAAAAAATTTGAAATTAAATGTTGAAATTTGAAATTTAACCTTTTATTTTATAATAATAACCCCATAATTGGAAAACAACCCTTTGCGTTTTAATTAATTTCACTATAAATTTATTTTTTAAATCTAACCTTATTTCTTATCAAAATTAACCCCAATATTAAAAAACTCATTCCCCCTTTATTCTTAAAAAATCGATACTCACCTTTCCCTCTATCTCTCAACACTTCATTTCTCTTCACTCAAATCCTATTCTCCTTCTTCTTCATCTTCATCTTCATCTCTCTTCATAGCCCAAAATCCATCAAAACTGATCCAAATCTGTTGTAACACATAAATCAACCCGACAATCCCTCATTGAATACATCCCTTGCAACACACGAGTCAAAACCCATGCCAAACCCGAGCCAAATCCCTCCAACCAGCGACCCCAAACCCCATATCCTATTGTATTTTTTTCACCAATAATGGCTAGAGGAAAATATAAAGTTACAAAAGGAACATTGAGTGTAACAACACAACCAAGTTTGAGCTCGAGCATTTTGAAAGGGAAGTACGATGCCACCGGTTATGCGGTGAAAAAATTTCGTCCAAAGAACCGAAATCTTAGTAGCCCTATTTATCATATTACTCCAACGGAGCATATATCTCACCCAAGCAAACAAGATGTAAGTTTTTCTTTAAAGATTTTGAATTTTGTGTGTTATATTAAAACACCTAATATATACTTGATTCGTTATGGAAATTGGGTGTTTTTATGTGATGATTATAGAAATATATGGCTGTTGGTAAATATATATCTTGGATGGAAAACTATAGTATTTTTAAGAGTGCCCGTAAAATGTTCGACGGAATGTCATAATAAATTATATGGTGTATTCTTTTCATTGTCCGTAAGGTGTTTGATAAAATGACATATTGAGGTTTACACTATATTTATATGAATGCACGTAACATGTTCAATGAAATTCTATATCCATCCAAGGATAAAATGTTACTTTCTTTAAGAAAAAATTTGGTTGTTATGTCTTATATTGTTAAAACACCAAATAGATACTTGAATCATTTTGAAAACTGAGTGTTTTTTATGTGATACTTCTAGAAATGTATGATTATTTGTAGCGATATATGTTTTGGATAAAAAAGTATAGTGTGTTTATTGCCTGTAAGGTGTTCGACGAAATGTCACAATAGGGATTATAGTACATTTTTCTCCACGTACTTTTTTCACTGAGTCATACTTACATTTTGGTTTCTTAGGTTGAGTTCTATGATCTTGGTATTCATGGTTTTGGGAACACTACACTAGTAGCTCGATGGTACAGTAGGATTTTGAGAAATATGAGAAGGAATGTCGATACTTCCGGGTTTAGTTATTTTATAAGTATATTGAAAAAATGGCAGATGGATCATGTCATATTGAAACATCTGGCCGATAAATGGTGGGATAATACCCATACCTTTCATATAGATGAAGTGGGTGAAATGACAATGACGCCATTGAACTTTACTGTGATAACTAGCCTGAAAGTCGACGGTTGACAATTAGACTATGAATTGAAACTCTACAAGATCAAGAAGGCTTTGCAAAAGCTAGTTGGAAAACCGTTGTCGGAGATTGGAGAAAAAAATTAGTTATCAATAGATATTTGATAATTAGGTTAGGTACGAGTGTATTACTCCTAAACTAGAAGATATTTGATAGTTAGGTTAGGTTCGGTGCTCTTGGGTAGTATAATTTTTTACGACAATAGCAATAAAGTTTATTTGTACTTCCTTCCCAGCCTATAGAAAATAGATGAGATACATGAATATAATTGGGGTGGTTCGGCGTTGTTCGTATTGTACTACAATATAGACGCTTTATGCCACGGTAAAAGTGTAGGGACAAGGGATTTTTGGAGAACATGAGAGGTATGGGCTTGTGAGTACTTTCCGTGTTTGGCACTGAGAAGACCATTGGGTGATCGAGACATGTTTCCGAGAGCAGCACGTTGGATAGACATTGTGTCGTGAACAAGGGATATTGGTCACTGCCAAAAAGAATTCCGTGTTAAACTTCGATACGTGAGGTGCAAAGAGGTATGTGTTTTATTATATCAATTCTTATATTGTCCCCACTGGGTATGAATAATTTTTTACTGACAAACTATTTTTTGTTACTTGCAGATCCGTTGGTACCTTTATACAAACTTTCATGACTATTGCATCGACAGTATACCTCCTACAGTCATGAGAATCTTGCTGCAAGGACCTGCTGGAAGAGCATGGTAGTTGGGTGAGCGCGTCTCACTACAGAGTATGGGAACCAAGGCCCCGTACATCCCATACAGGCCCTAAAATTCAATGTTATGTGATCAACCATTCACCAGAGAGGATCTATCTAGTGATCTTAGAGGTTTTAGAGCGACACACTTTATCGTTGATGTAGATGGCGATAGTGAAGATGCTTATGATGAATTGTGAAAAAAGTAGTTGTCTTACAACTATGATGAGGCATCTTTATCTTCACAAGTGCTAAATGACTCTAAGTGGTTTTTAAATATAGGAGATTACTAATATTGTTATACAATATTCAAATATGATGGCGTTGTTCGTATTGTACTGCAATATGGATGCTTTATGCCATGGTAAAAGTGTAGGGACAAGGAATTTTTGGAGAACAAGAGAGCTATGGGATTGTGAGTACTTTCCGTGTTTGGCACTAAGCAGACCATTGGGTGATCAAGACATGTTCCCGAGAGTAGCATGTTGGATAGACAATGTGTCGGGAACAAGGGATGTTGGTAACTGTCTAAAAGAATTTCATGTTAAACTTGGATACGTGAGGTCCAAAGAGGTATGTGTTTTATTATATCAATTCTTATATTGTCCCCGCTAAGTATGAATAATTTTTTACTGACAAACTATTTTCTTTTACTTGCAGATCCGTTGGTACGCTTGTATAAACTTTCTTGACTATTGCATCGACAGTATACCTCCTACCGACATGAGAATCTTGCTTCAAGGACCTGCTAGAAGAGCATGGTACTTGGGTGAGCGCGGCTCACTGCCAAGTATGGGAACCGAGGGCCCATACATCCTATACAGACCCTAAAATTCAATGTTATATGATCAATTATTCACCAGAGAGGATCTATCTAGTGATCTTGGAGATTTCAGAGTGACACACTTTATCGTTGATGTAGATGGCGATAGTGAAGATATTTATGATGAATTCTAAAAAGTGGTTGTCTTACAACTATAATGGGGCATCTTCATCTTCACAGGTGCTAAACGTCTCTAAGTGGTTTTTAAATATAGGAGATTACTTATATTTTTATACAATATTCAACTATGATGGCATTGTTCGTATTGTACTGCAATATGGATGCTTTATGCCACGGTAAAAGTGTAGGGACCATGGATTTTTGGAGATTAGTACTTTTGATCGAAAAAGCAATCTGATTTATTTCGTACCTTTCGCTCAATGAAAAAATGGGTCAGATTCTACAGGATCAAACCTATGGGACTTAAGGAATGATGGAAGGGAATAAAAAAAGAAATAAAAAAAAGAAAAGAGAGGGAAAAATAATAAAAAAATAAGTAAATAAAAATGACGTAGAAGAGCCCAGATTCCAAATGAATGAAAACGTGACTGAATTGGTCCCAGTCACTCTTCGGGACGGAATGGAAGAAGGGAGGAGATTCTCGAACGAGGAAAAGGATCCAATGACTTCGAAAGAATTGAACGAGGAGCCGTATGAGGTGAAAATCTCATGTACGGTTCTGTAGAGTGGCAGTAAGGGTGATACATGAGAGGTATGGGCTTGTGAGTACTTTCCGTGTTTGGTACTGAGCAGACCATTGGGTGATCGAGACATTTTCCCGAGAGCAGCACGTTGGATAGACATTGTGTCGGGAACAAGAGATGTTGGTCACTATCTAAGAGAATTCCATGTGAAACTTCGATACGTGAGGTCCAATGAGGTGTGTTTTATTATATCAATTCTTATATTGTCCCCGCTGAGTATGAATAATTTTTTACTGACAAACTATTTTTTTTACATGCAGATCTGTTGGTACCCTTGGGGATAATGTACAAACTTACCCGACTATTGCATCGACAGTATACCTCCTACCGCCATGAGAATCTTGCTACAAGGACCTACTGGAAGAGCATGGTACTTGGGTGAGCGCGTCTCACTGCAGACTATGGGAACCGAGGTCCCGTACATCCCATACATGCCCTAAATTTCAATGTTATGTGATCAACCATTCACCAGAGAGGATCTATCTAGTGATTTTGGAGGTTTTAGAGCGACACACTTTATTGTTGATGTAGATGGCGATAGTGATGATACTTATGATGAATTCTGAAAAGAGTGGTTGTCTTACAACTATGATGGGGCATCTTCATCTTCACAGGTGGTAAATGACTCTAAGTGGTTTTTAAATATAGGAGATCACTAATATTGTTATACAATATTCAACTATGATGGCATTGTTCGTATTGTACTGCAATATGGACGCTTTATGCCACGGTAAAAGTGTAGGGACAAGGGATTTTTGGAGAACATGAGAGGGATGGGCTTGTGAATACTTTCCGTGTTTGGCATTGAGCAGACCATTGGGTGATCAAGACATGTTCCCGAGAGCAGCATGTTGGATAGACAATGTGTCGGGAACAAATGATGTTGGTCACTGCCCCTAAAAGAATTGTAATACTGCAAGGACCTGTGATCAACGATTCACCAAAGAGGATCTTTCTAGTGATCTTAGAGGTTTCAGAGCGACACACTTTATCATTGATGTAGATACTCATGATGAATTCTGAAAAAAGTGATTGCCTTACAACTATGATGGGGTATCTTCATCTTCACAGGTGCTAAACGTCTCTAAGTGGTTTTTAAATATAAGAGATTACTTATATTGTGATATAATATAATTTTGTAATCTACTATGTAAAGGTAGAAGCACCAACAACCGCAAAAATACAAGCAGTACCAGGAGCATCAGGATCGGCTAGAGCCACCGTTGATGATATAAGACTGGCTGACATCCCACTACCATCATGGCAGATTCAGTTACCACTCCCAGATGGTGGTAATGAGTTGGTTGACATTCCAAATGATGTTTCAGTCCGGGGTCTTCCGTCTACTAAATTTCATTATGTGAGTTATGATGTTAATATTTACTATTTAGTCATTCAATATCATATTAACGTGCAATTCAGATGTGTGGGGGTCGACGGCATGCACGACATGCATGATGTGCATGATTGGTGGTCTCAATAAGCTGTTGTTTGAGAAAATGTTGAGCGCACGTGAGGCGATGATTAAGGTTAAAGCATCAATGCAAAAAAGGATAAGAAAATTATAAACTTACAATCTTTCCCTATTTATTTTTTAGTTAGAAATCAAAATATACTAAATATGTACACTTGTAGACGAAGTTGCAAAGACGTCTGCTCATGTATGAAACTCAAGCAAGCAGGCATGAGAGTGATGATAATGAAGTTGATGAAGATGATGACAATGGTGAAGATTCAGATAATGATGATGAAGACGACCATGATGATGAAACCAATGAGGATACTGAATTGGAACGAGAATATGAAGGACGTATAAAGTATTCACATGATGCTTTGTCGAAAAAGAGAAAAGTTGCACGATGATGTTTTGTCAAAGTTGAATTGAACTTTTTGTGGATTTATGGTGGATTCTAATTTTCTTTGGATTTTACGTTTTTTTAGATTCTAAGTTTGTTTGGATTGTATTCTAAGTTTTTTTATTCTAAATTTGCCAAAGTTGCATGACAAGTGTTTGACATATTACAGATACAAATATGCAATTAATATTGTGGGTTTTCTAATATTTATAGGGAGGTTCTGTTGAATCCTTAGTTAAAATTTGGAACTGGATTCTAAGTTTGTTTATTGTATCGTTGATTTTTAAACTTGATCCTAAACATTTTGTGTATATTGATAACATTTACAAACCGTCAATCTATCTAATTGGATTCTACGAAGAGTTGATTCATCCCTTATGTTATGGCTCGTCTCGCGCTTACAAACCATCACCAAACATTTTAAACTTCTAAATTTATTTTAAATTTTTTCATCCAGGTTTTTTATGTATAATAGGGAGTATTGTGACCAAACGCTGGACACAAAGGCGTTTGGGGCCCAAACGCCATCAGCAGAACCTAAACGTCATTCATCACTGGGAATTTGCTAGTCAAGAATATCGTTGGGGCCTCATGGTCATGTCCCAAACGCTTGATACAAAGGCATTTGGCCCGTGTCCATCGAAATGAGACAAACGCCTATTACTATGGCATTTGGGACCCAAACGCTTGTTATTGCAGGTGATTTGCCTGATCTATAGGCGATTAGGACCACCAAAGTAGCGTTTTGGTCATAATCTCCTAGTTTGACCAAATTATTGGTTGGTGGTGTCTGGTGGTTGTGAAATTAATAGGGGTAATTACGCTTTGTAAACCAACCTTAAAATCATATATTCACTCAACGAAACAAATTCTCATTAATTTTCATGTGCTCTAAACTTCAAATATACTTGCTCCTTCATTTTCTTTGTTTGGATTATCCAATTTTCATCTCCAACTAAGTGATCGGCTACACCGAAAAGGTAATGTTTGTTTAGTTTTCTTCATTTTTTTTAAGATTAAGCATATTCAAAGACCCAACATCCTGATGTTTAGTTTTCTATAATTTTTTTAAGATTAAGCATCTTCAAAGATGAGTCATCAGGAAGTATCCATAAACTCGGATGAGACGCGTACGCAACCGGGTTCATCCATATTAGCAATTGCGAAATGAGGATGTTATTGTTGAACATTTTGATACATTACAAGAGGCCAAACATTTCTACTATACCCACACAACCGATGTTGGGTTCAGTGTATGGAAAGATGATTAACGCAAGAACAGAGAGGGAGAAACTGTGCTACGGAGATGGGTTTGCTCAAAAGAAGGAATTTGGGAGAAAAAATATATGGGCAGAGAGGACACCAAGCGAGAACCAAAAGGCTTGACAATGGTGGATTGCCGAGCTTATTTTAGGGTGAACTTGGATAAGAAGATAAAAAAATGGGTCGTTAAAGATTTTGAAGCTAAGCAACCAAGCGAGAACCAAAAGGCTTGACAATGGTGGATTGTCGAGCTTATTTTAGGGTGAACTTGGATAAGAAGATAAAAAAATGGGTCGTTAAAGATTTTGAAGCTAAGCATAACCATTCCACTGCCTCATCACAGGACGTAACCTTTCTTTGATCCAATAGAGCAGTGAATAAAGCGGACATGGCTCAGGCAACACGATTATATAATGTTGGTGTAAGGCTAAGCCAAGTGTTTGATTACATGGTCGACCAAGCAGATTTTTATGAAAATGTGGGGTTCTTACTGACGGATCTCCACAATAAGATAGAGAAGCAGCAAAAAGCGCAGGTAAATGAAACTTATTCAAAAGCAGCTATTACTCTTTTTGCTGCAAATTAGATATGGATCCAGATATATATTGCGAATACAACATTGACACGGACAATTGTCTAGTGAATTTGTTCAGGGCAGACTCGACGTGCCAAGTTGACTATCACTGTTTTGGTGATGCATTGGTGTTCGATACAACCTACAGGACGAATGCATATAAGAAACCTCTCGTGATTTTCCTTGGCGTAAATAATCACTACAAGACCACAGTATTTGGTTGCGCATTATTGATTGATGAGACTGTGGAAACCTATCAATGGGTGTTGAGGACTTTCTTAAATGCAATGAAAAATAAGATGTCTTAATCGGTCATTACAGATGGTGATAAAGCAATGCGTAAAGCAATCAAGACGGTCTTCCCAAATTGCAATCATTGGCTTTGTGCATGGCATCTAGAACAAAATGCCCAATCAAACATGCAAAACCCATATTTTCTACAGCCATTCAAGAGAGTCATGTTTGACGTATTTAGTGAATGAGAGTTCGAAGAGGAATGTGATCGTTTTATAGAATCGCTCAACCTCAGGCAAAACAAATGGGTACAATGGATATATGCGAAGCGTGAGCATTGGAAAGAGGCCTTACAACATAGTGACACGAGACCAAAAACTTGATACTCCCAAGTGTAGTTATGGAAAGTTTGAATCAGTGGGGATACCGTGTCGACATATCTTAGCATTATGAAAGTAGAACATATGCAACAGATCCCAAGCACGTGCATACTAGACCGATGGCGAATCACGGTGAAGAGTAATATGCTACCAACCGGGTCAAACCTTTCTCATCTGGATACAGATGAGATAGTATTGCTTCAGTACAATTCAATCCATTTGCATACCCCCCACCATTCAACGCATAAGGTAGGTACCCTATGTACAACACAAACATCTCATACTGGTATAATTATTTATATCCCCTGCCGCAGTAAATATACATTTTGGTATTAACTTGCTTTCATAGTTTTTTGAGAATGTTAATATACAAATACTTATAAACCTGCTTATTTATAACAATACACAATAATTCTATAAAATATGTTAATTTATAACCGTACAAAATAATTCTGCAACATCTATTTATCATCACTATACACGATAAGTTACAAAAACCTATTTTATTCATAGTTCTATACAATAATATACAAAATCTGTTTATCATCCTTGTACACATTAACTTACAAAAATTTATTTATCTTCACTATACACAATAATCATATACAAAAGATGACACAATAATGTCTACTTGGAGGGATGCTCGGCAAGGACAGGCCTATTTTTTTTCTTATTTTTTGAGGTTCTTGTTCAAACACTCACCCATTTACCATTTCTAAGAAATTCGATGAGCTAGAGGTTATTCAAGAAGACAATAGCGATGGGGCAATAAATTTTGAAGCATGCGAAGATATCCCTTTTCAAAATTTATTGCACCGTCTTATCATCTTCTTCAATAACCTCTAGCTCACTGAATTTCTGAGAAATGGCAAATGGGTGAGTGTTTGAACAAGAACATAAAAAAAATATGACACAATAATATAATACAATATCATCTATCCCTTCATTTTTGTCCACTTCTCAAGCCTTTGCTTTAAAGTAGGACTCATCTTTAGTGGTAGTCAGGTCTTTGAGACAGAAAAGTTCGTATTATAAAATCGATCAACGATATCATGTAACGTATCATACGAGATGTTCCAAGGATGATTGACGATCTTCAACAAAATATTACACCGAAGATCGTTAGATTTATACTCCTGTAAAAATATTTCCAATATTCAACAAACTAGCATACACCTCAACATATTCAACAACGACAGCCATAAACGAGCAAATCCAAAACAATAAGAAATTTTCTAACTACATAACTAAAAGAAGCCTAACTCCAAACTAAAACAAAATAGAAAATAGAGCTGTAAGGTTTGAACATTCACCAAACTATCATACACCTCAATAAATTCAATAATAACAATCACAAATGAGCAAATCTCGAACAATCAGAAAAATTCCAACTACATAACTAAAAGTTTTCAACTAAAACAAAACAGAAAATGGGATGTTCTAAGGCTTGAATATTCACCAAAACTATCATACACCTCAACAAATTCAATAATAACAGCCACAAACGAACAAGTCCAGAAGAATCAGAAAATTCACAATTATATAACTAAAAGAACCTTAACAAATAACCAGTAATGACAACCACAAATGAGCAAATCCAAAACAATCAGAAATTTTCAACTCTAAAACTAAAAGTACCTGTCCCTATGACAAACAAAAAAGAAAGCCTTCAAGTTTAACAAAAAGTAAACAATATATGACAAATTACCTAGGAACGATAGTCGATAACAATTCATGCCCCTAATGTCATCCATATATCTCAAGACCCACACACCACAGTCACTCCAACAAACGTATTTATAAGTGCATCATTAAATGGGACGAAGCCCAATCAAATTCACGATCAATTAACTTACCCATTTAATTGGGTGACAACTTAGGGCGGCCTTGAAATTATGAATGAAAAGAAGGTTGTTGCCGGGGGCAACAAATCTATAAGTTTAGGCCCAAATGTCAAGTCCATACCTTCTAACTATAATTTTATTCACAAAATATAAAAAGGTAATCAATGTCAAAATCACACATGCTATAAGATAAATTACAAGTCATGATGAGGGGTTAGAACATACCACCTTTTTTACCTTTTTGGTCTCTCCCACGTTAAGTCGTCCATCGAGAAAGGTGTCCCATACAGTGAGTTCCTCATCTATTATGGAGATCTTGGGCATAAACTAATGATCTCGACTATCATGTACCAAAATACAGATCTAGATTACACAATAAAATTACACAATCATACTAAGTCATCATTTAATATCTTAACTACAATAAATTTGTTTACCGTCATTTCTAGCTCAATCGTTGGCGCATATCTATCCACGATCTTATGTTTCCTTACAAAATTAGGAAGCTCTACTAGTTTTGAAACATATTGACTCTATAGTAGCACAATAAAAATATAATACACAACGTACATACAAATCTAATATAAGGATGATACTGAGTAGTAGATACTCACAATAAAGAATGTGGGAAGAAACTAGAATCGGTTGCTCATCGATGCACGACGAGCCTCCAAGGTCAAAATGCTGACAAATAAGTCTATATGGTTCGAGCCAAGCCAATTTTCTAGACTGAGAGTCTTTAGGTCTCTCCGTCTAGCATGGATGCCAGAATGTCTAACGAGAATTTCACTACAAAAGTAAAATAAAAGATAAACTTAATCAAATATTTTCTCAAACGAGAATTTCACTGGGAGTCTTTTGTTAGATTAGTGTGGTTACTACCTATCCTCTAATATTTTCTCAAAAATATACTCCACTAAACGCTCATCTTTCACTTCTAGTCGATCCTGCAACGTGTATGGACCCACTTTAACAACCTTCTTGTTACGTTTAGTGGTCGGTTTACCCTTCAAATAGGGTGAACTGTGTAGAGGACCATCTCTCATCTCCTGAGTGCTGCGCAACTGCATCAAGAATTAGCTTTCGGTAGACTCGGACAAGACTTGTTTGCCCTACCAAAACATAGCCCCAAGTAAGATGTTAGATTAATAGTTAGATTAACATGTTATATATATAGAAAATATGAAATATGAATAAACAGAATAATAACTTTTGACATCCTTTAGTTGTTCCAGTCATAGATGGTTTCCTGACCAATAGTAGGTCAGTGAATACATTGTCTGAAGCATCTAGCTGGATGCACCTTTAATCATTATCACCTTTATATAAAGGTGATGAAGAGATTGATAGGTCTTCTTCACGGGAGGGACTCATATCCTCATCAAACCTCCTTGTTCTTTACCTTGAGTCGGGGTGACGCGTGGTTCATCGTTTTGGGCTCAAGACTTACTAGTGTCCCTTTCTAAAAAAACTCACCAATGTCGTGCACATATTCTCTTGGAAGGCCATCATCATTTTCTGCATCTGCATTAATTGTGAACTATCCGCCCTCATGGAGTTGGACTCCGCCTGAAGAGCCACCCTCATAGAGCTGGACTCCGCCTGAAGAGAGATCATTTGTGCACTTAAAAGACTTATCCCGACGACTTGCTCTTCAAGTAGATCTGCACATACGTCCTCGCAAACGTGCTTACGCTTCGGTCTTCCTGAACCTTACGGCCGCCCGGAATGGCTTGCGTGAGTGTATCGATCTACATAATACAAATATATGTGAATTTATAATAAATAATCAATGGTAATATGACCAACAAAATTTGTAAAATTCTCAAACGCTTACCGTACAGTTTTTAGGCCGAGCTTCTCCTCCCCTTGATTTTACAAATTAATCATTTTTGCAATGACTCTGTTGTTCCACCTTAGCGGCGAAGGCTGGTTCAAGTCAACATAGTTGGCAGCACATGCCAAGTTCTCCAAATAAAACAATTGGATCGAAATGAACTTATTAGTAAATATATATATGTTATAATGCAAAAGCAAACAAATGTACACTAAATATATTACCTGTAAAAATAACAAGCATTTGGTAATGCTATGGCGGTGGTTGTTTTGATACCTCACGACACCATCCACAAAATCTTTAAAATAAGCAAAAGCCCAATTCTTCTATTGGATGATCGCGGGTGACTTGTGCAACCATGAATGACTGACAATTGGTTTTGATCAAGGATATAACAAAACCCCAACAGTGTACAACACAAAGGCTTGCCTCTAACAGTCATCGTCAGACTCCTCAATTAAGAATTTCGACAAGGCGTTCACCGGAATATCACCTTTGGCATTCACCCACTTCATCTTTAGATCTTTTATCTCATTCACATCACCATCGAATTTGATCTCTTGCCCACCATCAAAGATGCCCAACATAGAAGTCAATCATTTGCGGTGACTTTGAATGTCCACCCATGGACATTCAACGTGCATGTGGCTAGATCGAAGTAACTTAATAGTTACTGCAAAACGTTCCTTTTCATCTTGTGGCATTTAATATCCAACAACCCTCTGAATCCCATCTCCACGATCGCTCTCCTCTTCCCCTCATCAAAATTTGCAACAAGATCCATAAATTTCTCGGGTATACAGCATGTGAGCAACTAGGATCGGGTTGTTCTGCTCCGCTTTCAATGGCATTGATTTGATTTTTCTTCAAATAATTGAGTTTCACTTTCTTCATTATACTTTTCCACTTTAAAGCTAGATCTTTCTGTGTCTTCGTATCAGAAACTCACTTAAATTACAATCAAAATTTATCAATTTCATGTTATAATGTAATGTTTGTTTAAACATACTTACTTCATGACCACTAATCTTTTCATCTGCCACCCTCATTTAGCACATTCTTTCGCACTGTTTTAGTTTTAAACAACCACATTAACATTGCAACAATTTATATAAAAATATGTAACATTAAATTTGATGATCTCATTAATTACTTATAAGTACAAAGAAACCCTTTTGTGCCTTCTTCACGTAGACATTTGTTGTTAGCCATCTGAAATATATGTTACTATGTCTTCTTATCATGATTATCCTTGATACTAATTTATAATGGATTGGAAATCATCTAGTAAGAATGCTAAAATGGCATACCAATGTTATGTTCTTGTATACATCTGCCCCGATTATGTTATTAATCATCTTTATGCAATGACTATTTTAGAACAAATTAATTGGAAATGACATATATCAACAATCTTATTAGATAATAAACATGATGTGTAAAGAATTTAAAGAATCATATTAGTAAATTTGTTTCTCCAAGTTACAACATGTTCTTCTCCAAGATGATCTAGTTGCAACATGTTCTTCTCCAAGTTTTTTTTTCACAATTTATCATGTTAAAAGAATCATATTAGTAAATTTTCACCACGTAGGTAAGCTATTTAAAAACTCTATAAATGTCAAAATCGCTATAATCACATAAAAAATGATTTTCCCTTTTATTTGATTGCTTGAAGGATAACATGTACAATAGTATTACATGAAAATGATAACATGTACATTATGTATTCATCTAATAACAAACATACATCTAAAAATAATATTATTTCTATGAAAGTAGACTTATCTCAAGTAATATCTACTTCTAACTATAATATTCTGTATAGAAACATGGAAAAGGAAAACATGAGAAACTTGTCTACAAACATAGCAAATACCATTATATTACATAAAACCAATTCAAGCTAATGATATTGAGAAAGAAATTCTGATACGAGTTCAAAATCTAGAAGTAAATGACTAGCGACTTTGCAAATGCCAGCAAGTCCTCCCTATTAATGACTAATAATTAGGAGGTTTCACCTGAAAAAAGTAAGGAAGAACTTTTATAATTGAATGAAATCAAAATCCAAAACAAAATTTAGCACGTAGCAGACCATCATATTACATTATCATAAACTAAAAGAGAAGAATCAACTGTCCTGTAAATAACTCACATCTAATTTAAAAATAACTTATCAGCACAAAATAGACTCTTTCAGCTTGTCAATCATGTCGATCAATATGACCGTATTAAGATGAAGAGATATTCGTTGACATCTTCGAATACTAGTCTGATGTTGAAACTTTGTTTAGAGGGTTGTTAGGTCCTACATCATTGGTGAAGCTATGTGTTAAGGTAACATTTAGATCCCTTGTAATATCTTCGTTTCAATATGCTTCCTATGTCTAATTTAGATCTAATATATCTAGATGAAATGCAAACAAGAGATGACTAAGTCGTTTTATTATTTGTTGTCATCTTCCAAAAAAGTCAAAAGAAAAATTTGGCATAATCGTAGAACATGTTTGGAGGTTATTTTGTTGCTTTTACTTCAGAGGAATTTTCTTTGTCATATCTATTTATCTGTGATGAAGGGCTTATGGCCTCTGCTTATATTTCATAAATTTGTTGGAACTCATGGAATCAAATGAATAAAGCTATAAGACCTATTTAATTATGAGATTATACGACTCCACTATATGTTCAATGCCGAATTAACTCTCGATTCATGCGCGCTACATTTTTTGTTGGTATAAATAAACTCTTTTATTTCACATTTTATAAAATATATTAACATATTACCTTTCATGAATATTAGTACCAAAATCAGAATGTAAAATTATCATTTTACCCCTCTGGTTAACATTTTCTTAACTCTATTATTGACTGTGAATAAGAAAGACATAATAGTGAATTGTCTCATAAAATTCACCGTGTCTTATTCAATGATTCATTTCATCGAGTACCTTGCTAGGTTAATTTATTCACACACTCATCAATAAAGCATAAAATGATATTGCTGCATTTTACAATCTAACCACGAATTTTCATATCTGTGAATCACGCAACTCCAGCATTGTTGAATCACGATCCCAACAGTTGAGGTATTGTCCGACAATTTGAACTCATTCATTTGTTGTATGAAAGATCGTAATTAACTAGGTTAAGTTTCATATTCACCTCAGGATTAAGCTAATTATGAAAATACATTTAAGGTGTAATAATTAAATTTAGAGTTAGATAAACAGTTTTGCTCCAAACTAATTTATTACTGATCTATTCAGCATGTTCCATAACATATCTAAATCAATCGTTAGAGTCTCCACTCTCATGCCTCAAGACCAGCTTCCTTTGGTTCAACCTAACATTCATAATCAGACTCGATTGCTCAGTCGATCCTAAGACTGCAAATAATGTTCTAAACTATTTCATAAGAGTTTATCTGTAAGACCCCTCTGTATTTACTCTTCTTATGTTGAAAATAGTTTTAGGACTTGAGTAAATTATAGACACACTATAATTAATAGACACCTTTCATTCATTCATTAAATTCAATAATATAAAATGTCTAAGAAATAACTAAATACTCATAAATAATTATTACACCTACTTTATGGACATAGTAACTTCAGGGGATCAGTGATACAATGATGTTGGCCAAATCGGATGAGCATTGTTCATCCAATGCAGATAAGGCCACATTAGTTCTACCGTTCGTTCACTGCACTTGAAGACTATTAAAATGTTTCTTAGGTGTGCCACAATGTATAAGAGTGAGAATGTGGGGGATTATATAGGGGTGTTTGCTTTGGTGGAAGAGATTAGATATGGCACAATGAATTTTATTGGCACTCTTGAAAGTCATCTTAAAGAAATAACACTGGATTTCCATGAGGCGCCATGTTTAAATAGTCAGTTAATATACCTTTCCTTTATCTGTAATTTTCTATTTTGGTTACTTGTATTTATTTTTATCATTCTTCTAACTTCATTTATTTTGTAGGTTCCCCAACTATCTTGTTTAACGTTGATGCTTTATGCTATTGGATTGAGATTAAACCTTACATCATCCAGAGATGAAAGGAATAACTATGTAACTACAAGCTTAGATGAAGAGAAAGATATTTTGCATGATGTAGATGATTTATTTGATTTGTTGATTCAATGCAAATAGTCATTACCTACAAATACTCATAGTGAGAGAAAGGCTCATCTACAAGTGTATATCGATGCATCGGAATATGTGTGTGTCTCCCTTTGTGTGGTTATAAATGTTCCTACACATTTTCTAGTAATGATGTATTTTTTAACTTTTGTTTCTATTTGTATTCAACTTTTGGTAAAAATTTGTTGGTAAATGAACATTGATATGGTTCATCTCCGCTATGTAATTGTGATGTTGGCTTGTAGGATAATTATATTTTAGTCCCTTTAATTATTTGGATTTTTAGGCATGTTAGTGAAATGATATGTACAAGTACTATTATATTAAACTAAATAGTTAGCTAGATTAAGTCAGTTACCTTGTTAAGGTATTTTAGTCTTTTCTTATTTTTGGTTCCCTTTCTCATTGTATTTATGTCTCGGGGTTACTGTGTGAAGTAATAATAGAAATCAGTCTTCTTGTTCTCTCTTTCTTTCTTCCTTTCTCTGGTTCCATTCTTCTTCATGATCAGAGCCAGCCTTCACCAACAGCTTCTTTCATGGCTGAAATCGAAGGAATCTCCTCCATTGAAATTACAACCAATTCTTCCTCTTATTCTTCTCAAGGTGTTACCCATTCTGCCTCTACAATGACAAATCTTTAATCCTCCTCTCACTCTCCAATTTTCCTCATTTCCAACATCTGCAATTTGATATCGAACCATCTTGATTCTAGTAATTTTGTTCTCTGGATATTCTAGATTTCGGCCATCCTAAAGGCCCATGTTGTCTTCAATTTTGTTGATGGAACCATCAAGTGCACTGCAAGATTAATCAAGAATGATGATGAAATTGAAGCTCTAAACCGTAAGCACGAACAATGGGTTGCCTAAGATCAAAGATTGATCATATTGATCAATCCAACCCTTTCACTGATGGCTCTATCATATGTTGTAGGATGCAGAAAGTCGAAAGAAGTTTGGGAATTGATTGAAAAGAGGTTATTTTCCATCTCTAGAACTAATATTCTCCAATTGAAATCCGATCTACAATCTGTGTCAAAGAAACCCACCAAAGGCATCGACTCCTACATGCAAAGGATTAAAGAAATTCAAGACAAGCTTGAAGTAGTCTCAGTTTAAATTGAGGATGAGGATTTCTCATCTATACCATCAATGGACTCCCCACAGAGTAAAACCATTCAGACATCGATCCGTACTAGGGATGAACCCCTATCTCTCGAAGAATTACATGTCCTCCTCAAATCAGAGGAACATTTTCTTACAACTCAGCATAAACAACAAGAATCCCATACCCAGCCGACTACTTTCCTTGTTGCCCAACCAAATTGTGGTTCAAATAGGGGTCATGGCTCTCGATATTCAAGAGGAAACATAGGAAATTGGGGGCATTTTCCATCTAACAGAGGTGGACGAAATCCAAATTGGGGATTTTCACCTATGCCTTCAATTCTTGAAACTTCGCCGCAATAACCCACTCCATCTCTCAAGCCTTCACCGAATAACAACTTTGACAATAGCTTTCAACCTTCTAGAAGACGTGTTCAATGTCAAATATGTCATAAATTGGGTCACACGGCACTCGACTGCTACCACCGCATGATCTTTGTATATCAGGGTCGAAGCCCTTCCTCTAATCTCTCGGCAATGACTTCCATGAACACTACTTCTGCCACTTCTGATAATCGAGTATGAATTATTGATACCGGGTGTAACACACACCTTACCCATGACTTGAACAACAACTTCACACCAACTAAATATAGTGGTGAAGAGCACATTTCTATTGGCAATGGTCAATCTCTTCCTATCTCTCATACTGATTCTGCCACTCTCACAACTCCTTCTACTTCCTTTGATTTATCTCAAGTCTTATGTGTTCCTAGTCTTGCATCTAATCTTTTATTTGTCCATCAATTCTGCCTAGAACATAATTGTCTTTTTATTTTTTATGCAACATTGTTCTTTATACAGGACAATGAAAGAGGTGACATTCTTCATAAAGGACCAAGTGTGAATGATCTTTATACCATTCCAAATACTTTACCTAAACAATGTATTGCCGTTCTTGGCTCCAAGACTACAAATTTTTTGTGGCACCATAGGCTAAGCCACCTAAGTTTTGTTGTACTTAGGCATACTCTTAAATGTGCTAATATTCCTTGCATTGTTTCTGATAATGCTTCTTGTGTCTGTATTAGCTGTCTTATGAATAAAATGACTAGCATTCCCTATCCTATATCTGATTCTCATTCTTCTCATCCTTTGTCTTTAGTTCACAGTGATATGTGGGGTCCCTCACCCACAACATCCAATCAAGGGCATCGATATTACATTATATTCATTGATGATTTGACTCACTTTACATGGTTTTATCCTCTCACACATAAATCTGAACTTTTGTTGGGTTTCAAGAAGTTTAAATCTATGGTAGAAAACTTGTTTTCTACCAAAATAAAGATTTTCAAATTTAATGGGGGTCGAGAATACATAAGCCACCCTTTTCAATCCTTTTTAAGTGAATATGGTATCATTCAACAAAAATATTGCCCCTATACATCTCAACAAAATGAGGTTGTTGAGCGTAAGTACTGGTATCTTGTCGAGACTGGTTTAACTATGCTTCATCATGCTTTTCTTCCTCCTGAATTTTGGATATTTGCTTTCTCTACTGCCATTTTTCTAATAAATATAATGCCTAGTGTTAGTACTCATAATATGTCTCTTCATGCCCTTTTGTTTAGTAAAATCTCTTACTTATAATTATTTGCATGTGTTCGAGTGTACTTGTGTTGAATGTGTTTTTATTGGATATGTTGTCGATCAAAAGGGGTTTATCTGTTATGACTTTGTTAACAAAAAGTATTACACTTCTAGAAATGTCATTTTTTATGAACAATCTTTTCCTTATTCTACACAAAGGAATATTGAAGGTGATTCTTTGCCTAATTCTATTAATTCTTTATCCACAAGGTACACTTCTCTTTTTCCTTTATTTCTTAATTCTTCTTCTGCACTTTCATTTACTTATAATTTAAGATGTACTACTATTTTGGCTAACTGTGTCAGTTATGCCTAACTCTACTGCTTCTGTTTTGCCTAATATTGCTTCAGATTCTGCTATGCACAATGTTTATGATCATAAATTAGTTACTGAATTGCCAATTGTTCTCCCTGCCTCGAGCCCCTCTGTCCCTGTTTTAAATTCTGATTTTGCACCTCACACATCAAATTCAGACTCTGTTACTGTACATATGTTACAGACTTCATCTGATTTAAATATTGTTGGTAAGCATGCTGCTTTTGATTCTGTTATGCACATTAATTTGGACACTGCTGATTCTGTTTCTGTTTTACATACGGCTGACTCTAATTTGGATTATGTTCCTCACTCTACATCTGCATCTGTTCTGCCTCCTGGTTCTGCTTCTTTCTTCCCTCAAAATAATGCTTTACAACCTGCTAGAACCATTAGTAATCATCCCATGCATACTTGTTCTAAATCTAGAATTTCAAAGAAAAAGGGTCTAATTGCCACTGTTTTAGATACTACTATTGAGCCTCATAATTTTAGCATTGCATTAAACATTCCAGCATGGAAAAATGCTATGATTGATGAGTGTACTGCCCTTATTTCTCAAAACACATGGACATTGATGCCCTTGCCTCCAAATAAGAATTTAGTGGGGGTGTAAATGGGTATACAAACTCAAATACAACCTTAATGGTACTATAGCTAGGCATAAAGCTTGATTAGTTGCTAAGGGATATCATCAATGGGAAGGGACCGATTATGGAGAAACCTCTAGTCATGTCATAAAGAAACTTACCATTCTTATATTAATTTCTTTGGGTGCCTCTTTTGGTTGGACTCTTAGGAAATTGGATGTCAATTATGCATTTTTACATGAAAATCTTTCTGAGAAAGTATATATGTCTCAACCTCCAGCTTTTGTAGATAAATATCATCCTAGTTATGTTTGCAAGCTTAACAAATCTTTATATGGCTTAAAACAAACTCCTAGAGCTTGGTTTGAAAAGTTTACATCTCATATTTTATCTATTGGCTTTATTGGATCCCAGGTAGAAAAGTTCCTTATTTGTTCATGTTACTTCATCTTGATTGACTTATATTTTACTTTATATGGATGACATCATAATTAGTTGGACAAATTCTGCTTCCACAGACAAAATTGTTCAAACTCTGCAAAATTCCTTTGATATGTCTATTCTTGGTGACTTAAAATACTTTCTTGGTTTAGAAATTAGTCGTACTAGTCATGGGATATTTGTGAATCAGTAGATATATGCTAGGGACTTTCTTTTAAAGGCAGGCATGATCAATGCTAAGCCATGTCAATCTCCATCTGCTTCAGATTCTCTTCTTTATAGTCATATGGGTTATTCTCTCTCTGATATAACCTTATATCGAAGCATAGTAGGATCACTACAGTATCTCACGTTCACTAGACTTGATATCATATTTGCCGTAAATAGAGTATGTCAATTTATTCATTCTCCTACTACTGCACATTTTTCTACTGTTAAAAGGATACTTCGATATATTATTGGTACTATTGATCATGGTCTTATGTTTAAACAAGGTTCTCTTAACTTGCAGGCCTTTAGTAACTCTGATTGGGCTGGAGATCACTCTGATAGGAGATCCACTTCCGGCTTCCTCATTCTTCTTGGCCCAAATGTGATCTCCTGGAGTGCAAAGAAGCATAGCATGGTTGTAAGATCTTCGACATAAGCAGAATATAAAGTCTTGGCTAATACTGTAGCAGGGATCAGTTGGATACGTCAGATTTTACGAGATTTACATGTTTTCAGGCTACTACTCCTACACTCTACTATGATAATACCTCGGCTATTTCAATTGCTTCTAACCCCGTTCTCCATGCTCGCACAAAGCATGTCGAGATTGACTACCATTTTGTCCGAGAAGTTTGGGGGGGATGTTAAACTATATGGTTAGCTATATTAAGTCAGTTAGCTTGTTAGGGTATTTTCATCTTTTCCTATTTTTGGCTCCCTTTCTCATTGTATTTATCTCTCGGGGTTACTGTGTGAAGTAATAATAGAAATCAGTCTTCTTGTTCATTCTTCTTCGTGTTCTCTCTTTCTCTCTTCCTTTCTCTGGTTCCATTCTTCTTCATATTAAACCTTTGAGGGCTTCCAACACATTAAAATTATGTTTTAGAATATCATGGACTTGTGTCATTAAGCTTTCTCTTTCGCCATCTCTCTCTACTCCTTCCATTTTTTCTCAATCTTAATTTCTTTACATAATTCAATGAAACTTCATAATCCTAAACAGGTTTGGTGGTTATTTTGTTGCTTTTACTT
Source organism: Datisca glomerata (assembly GCA_003255025.1). NCBI lineage: Eukaryota > Viridiplantae > Streptophyta > Magnoliopsida > Cucurbitales > Datiscaceae > Datisca > Datisca glomerata. The sequence continues at coordinate 88,221 of QANY01008030.1, forward strand.
TAGTGGAGTTTTCTTTGTCATGTCTATATATCTGTGATGAATGGCTTATGGGCTCCGCTTATATTTCATAAATTTGTAGGAACTCGTGGAATATGAAAATATGGACAGCAAGTACACAGTCTTTAGTCAGCAAATGAAAGTGTATTGTAGATATTTTACTCCGACATATATATGTCACATTAGACAAAGATTTAAAGAAAGCAAACATACCACTCAATAAAGCAAAGGCATTGAAGGCACCCGGCTGAATATTTGAATCATCCAATTTTTGAGTGCTCATTATTTCTTCACATTAAGAGCATTTATTTGTTTACTGAGAAGCCTCAGAAGATAGAGAGGAGTGAGAAAAATGCTGGTCTTTGTTATGAAAACTAGCCATCTAATTTGTTTAGTTTTAATGACGAACAATTTAGGAAAATTTCAATGATGATAGTGATCATTTTTCTTGTCTTTGTTATAAAAACTAACCATCTAATTTCTCTTTCACTATCTCGCTCTAATCCTTTCATTTGTTCTCAATCTTAATTTCTTTAACAAAATTCAATGAAACGTCATACTGCAATGGCATTTATAGCCTATAATACGATTCCTTACGATATTTGATCGATCTTATAAATCCCCAGAATTCCATGAAATCCACAGCGATTGGAAATGGGCCAATCTACTCTCACTCCCTTTTCAAGAAGTTCATCGCCTTTATTGACTGTACTCTAGATGTTCTTCCAACTTGCCTTGTCGAACTCTCTAAATTAGATACCAAAGAACAGTTAGTGGTTGAATATTTTACCATATACAAGTTGTGATGGATTACCGTGATCGTTGTGCTCAGATTTGTATGAAAATCCATCCAGTTTTTAGTTGCATACTGGATATGGCACATTGGTTGCTGCTAACGAGGATGCGATGATTGAATGTTCTACTCTGTTGGAGGAACTTCAGGGGATCAGTTATACAATAACGTTGGCTTGCTCATCCAATGTAGATAAGGCCACATTAGTTCGTAATGTTCGTTCACTACATGTTGTTTGAAAGATTTAAGTAAATTATAAACACACTTTAATTAAAGAAAACTTTCATTTATTCATAAAATTCAGTAATACATAAATATTTCAGAAATAACTGTTTACTCATTAATAATTATCACACCTTACCTTATGAATATAATTCTAATAGTTGGTGTGCGGACGTAACGAGAAAGTGATGATTGAATGTTCTAGTCTCTTTGGGAAACTTTGTGGGATCAGTGATACAACGTCTGTTTATTGCACGTAAAGACCGTTAAGATCTTTCTTAGGTGTGCCGCAATGTATAATAGTGAGAATGCCAGGGATTATATGGCGGTGCTTGTTTTGGTGGAGGAGGTTAGACGTGCAAGAGTGGATTTACGTGCTACTCTTGAAAGACCTTGAAGAAATAGCACCTAATTTTCATGAGGTGCCATGTTTAAAGAGTCATCAAAACCTTTCCTTTACCTGCAATTTTCTATTATGGTTATTTGTATTTGTTTTTATCATTCTTATAATTTAACTTGTTTTGTAGGTTGCCCAACTATCTTGTTTGATGTCGATGCTTTATGTTGTTGGGTTGAGATTAAATCTTACATCATCCAAAGAGGAAAGAATGACTATGCAACTACAAGCTTAGATGAGCCTATTTGTAGAATTTAGATGATACTTGATTTATTGATTGGATGCTAAGAGCTATTAATCACAAATACTTATAGGGAGAGAGAGGCACATCTACAATTGTATATCGATGCATTGGAATCTATGTGTATCTCCCATTGTGAAGTAGTTAGAAATGCTCCTACATATTTACTGGTAATGACATCTTCTTTAACTCTTGTTTCCGTTTGTATTCAACTTTTGGTAAACATTTCTAGCTAAATAAAGATTGATATGGTTCTTTTTTTTTCTATGTAATTTCGATGTTGGTTTTTAGGAACGTAGTCTGTTATAGGTATTTTTCTAACCACCGATAAAATAACGATACATATCATGCCACAATAGGAATCTCTTTGCGCCAAGAAGTGTGTGGAACCGACCTCGGCTGGTCGGCCCCTATGAAGCTCGAGCCGTAGAGACCCGAGCTCATGAAAAAGCAGGAATAAGAGTCCAAGGAAAGCTCAATCAACCCCGAGCATAAAATCATCATTATCCGCTTAAAGTAGCGCCCAACAAGTCCAATCACCATGACAGAAGCTCAGATCAGCCTCTAAAATGTTACCTCGAAAGCACATCAACCATTACCGCCCCTGTCCAATCAAGGACGGTCAAGACAGGCTTCGTGTCTCCAAACACTTCTCCAACACACCTCTAAGAGGCTTCTTTGACATGCTACCTACGACGCCGAGGGCTCAGGTATAAATACATCTACTAATGGGCAAGAAAATGTAGGCCTTCCCTCCCATAAGGAAACCATGCCAAAATATCGACCACGTACTAACTTTGCCATCGGAGCCAAAGATGCGGGCGTTGATGAACCTAGTCCAAAGTTTCAACCAATTCCGGCCAATACTCACACTAAGACATTAAGTACATAACTTTCGTTGCCCAAATTTAATTTGACTGATAGATAAGAAACCAGTGGCTCATTCCATTATGCAAACAAGATATGTTGGATTAGCCCGTATTTCTGTAGGTTATATATTTACTAATGCAACTTTTTCCATTGCCTCTACATCAAGCAATTTTGGTTAATTTTTATGTCTTTTGTCAGAGAATAAATTTTATTAAGATGGAGAAGGGGGAGTCCACCTTCTTATACTTCCACAAACAATATCAGTCTTATTGCGGGACTTATAGTTTTGTTATTTAGGTCACACCCTCACAGACCACCCCACTTCACTAATCGATATAAGATTCTGCCCCTTCTTGACAAACAAGCAACTTCCTTTAATTTGTCACTCTATAGACACAATTACCTTAAAGCAATGAACATTTTTATGTAACATCATCCAAATTATTTTAGGACCCTTATCTAATAAGAGATAATAAATATGTATTATTACTATTATAAAAATAACACGATTTGAAATTATAAAATAAATTTTATTAATTTAATCTAGCACTAACTAATTTAGTTAAATACTCAAACACATCTAAATATTTTTTTGTATAGCATAACTAAAAATGCATTTAACTAACTTTATATTAATTATACAAATTTGTAACAAAATTTAACATATATCAAGTATAACAATCTCAAATTATAATTCATCATTTCATAAATTAACATGCACAAATCAAACATCACAATCTTATTTTACAATCAACTTGAATTGCCAATAATTGAACTACTACTAATTTAATTATGATGATCATTTTAAATTATTTTACCAAACCGACCCGACCCAACCGAAGCGAACAAAAAATGACTGGTTCGGTCGGTTCTTTATATGTGTTTTGTTCGGTTTGAAAAATGAGATAACTAAAGTTTCGGTTCGGTTCAAAATTTTGGTGGTTTTCAAACAACCGAACCGAAACAATAAATTCATTTTTTTCTATATAATTTCATATCGAACCGAACCAAAATACTAAATTTATTTTTTTTATATAATTTCATATCGAACTGAACCGAACTGAAATGAAACTTTGATTTTATATTATTTTTCAATAATATCATTTAAAAAATATTTTTTAATTAATAATACCGAACCGAAACTCACGGTTTGGTTCTTTTGACATGAACGGTTCGGTTCGATTCGGTTTTATTGTCGAACTGAAGTTTCGGTTTGCTTCGATTTTTCACCAAAAAGCCGACTGAACCGAACCATAAACACCCCTAATTACGTGAACGAAGCGACCCCTTAATAATAAACATTAACAAAACATTTGATCAGTCACATAAAATCAAGTGTAAAATATAATTTTACCCCCTACAGTTTGAGGTAGCTTTCATGTTAAACACTCCACTTAAAAATGTCTCATGTAAGATCATGTAGTTATATTGTTGTTTCATGTTTACTCTTTCGTAGCTATTCCGTTACCATAAACTAACGGTTCATCATATAATACCTAGTTGGCAATACGTGGCAAATAAAACAATGTCACATCACTCTATTTTTTAACCTTAATGGACATGTCAGCATTTACCTCCTTATTCCTTCTTCTTCCTTCTTCCCCGCGAGTTTGCAACCACCGTTGTTGTAGAAAACACCCAATCGCGTGATTTAGGGTTTTCCTTCTCATTCTTCACGTGATTCAGCTTTGCCATTTTTTGGGTTTCTACGTGTTACATATATATGTCAGGAAGTACACAATGATCTTAAGTTTTCTCGTTTAGTCCAACCTATGAAATGACGAATCCTCTCTTGAAAGCGAAAGCAATACCGACTCTATTTTTAATTTTAGCTCCTTTACCAACAAAGCCTACGAAATAGTCAGAATTGAGCATTTAACCAGAGAGAAAGATCAAAGGATGGAGAAGATTGAGCATCTAACCATACCCACAAAAAATGTATCAGATCTTCACCGTGCCACGCGATGGAAGAGAACCAATCAAGAAGAAGTGGAATGATCTCCATCGTGGGAAAACGGGAAATGGGAGATCAGAACCGCAGGAAGAGATCGGGTGGTCATAACTATTTCAACAATTATAAGGCAATATAGTCAACGTAGTAGTTGAGAGAAATAAGTAAGGCATGAGGGTCACATTTGAAAAAAATCCCACAAGCATTGGGATAATCCTAGGAGCATGATGACATTACTGAAAATATAGGGGATGTGTGGCCATTCCCTCATGTCTTCTGTTAATTTGTTAATATCTTGAAAATGTCCTATAAATACAGGCTCATGTAAGAAATAAAGGAGGAGACAATTGGATCAAAAAAAGTTTTAGATAGAGCATTTACCATTCTCTCTTCTCTCATCATTATTATTGTAATTTTCACTAACGTGGACGAAAAATCATACGGATCAACCAACTCCACCGACAGAAATACTGCAAACTATTCTAAATGGGATGCAGGAAATGAAAAGAAGGAACACAGAGGCACTGTGCAGCGCATGACAGATTGTGCAAGACCAGATCAACACGCTTCAGCAAGAGCTGAAAATGACACGTGCTGAATTCAGTCAAAGGACGAATAACGAGGAACGAGAAATCCACTCGGGGGCAACGGGCAAGATGTAAGATGGGAGAACCACGATAAAAGCAGAAACGTACAACGGGAGGAAGTAGAAGTTCAATCCTAAAACCACATGAAAGAGGCTACGGGAGAAACTCATCAGTCCCGAGTCATAACGAAATAGGCGGTGGAAAAATTATTTGAGCGAAAAATGATGGAGATGAGAAACCTGGGAAGCACGGGAAAGACCGACCCTGAATCCCTCACATGTACTCATAGTTGTCAAAATCACGATCCGGATCATAGGAGGTGAAGGGAGGGCCCCAATTGGTAGAAAAAAACCCGCAACCCCTTGGGGTTATCTTGCACTTGGAAGAAGAAGTAGAAAAAGGAATAAATATAGATATAATTTGATTCTTTGTCGCCCTAGTAAATAGGAGATAAAATAGAATTTGTTTCTTCGTCTTTACAAACAAAAAATAATCATACGATCCTACGATCCTATAATTTCAAAAGATCCAGATTGAGTATAGAATCGGGATCAAGTGGGATCGTGGTAGGATCGGAACAGGATCGATAGGATCGTACCGATCCTACCCATATCTTAATTTAGATAGTTTTATTGGGCCAACATCAAGAATATGCCATTTTTAAGGAAAAAAAATAAAAAATAGCCTAAGATGAAACATAAAAAAAAAATTACCATCCAAATTAAAAACAAAACCAAAAATCCACATAAAAACCGTCACCTACGAGCGCCAAATGAGATTTTGAATATTTATGTACAAAGTTTATATAATATATATTGTATATATATGACGTACTACAAAAATTATTCATGTATATATATTATATATTGTATAAATTATATAAATTATCAAAATCTTGAGCTATGGCGCGCGTAGCGCGAAACTTTATTCTGCATGGGAGTCCATTTTTTTTAAATCGTGCAAGGAGTCTATTTTTTATATTTTTGTTCTTGTGACCATTTTTTTATAAATTTTCTTATAAATTGACTATTTAGTAAAATAACATATTTTCTTTTAGTTTTATCAAATGTTGTCAAAGTACTGGTTATTGAACTCCACTTTCTAAGCCTCTCTAAGTTCAATTTAATGTAATTGAAGCCCACCTCCTAGTTAATATGTTGTCATAAATTAAAATTAGTAAATCTTTATAATATTCTATGGGTTTTGACTTATACTTTCTCACACAAATCTTTGAATTTGTAAAATTTTTATTTGTGTGTTTATGATATTAAGAGTAATCGTTTTCGTAGAAACATTTTTGTGAAAATTTAATTTTATAATTTCAATTTTGAGAAACTTAAGAAACTAAAATTGAATCGTCTTTGTTACTGTACTCATTAAAATGCTTGAGTGAGAAATTTATTTTGAGCAACTTAAAAAATTATATGTTTAGGATCAAACTTGAGCTGACTATTTTGAGACGTTATATATTTCAGTCATTTATAAAGTAGAGTAAAACTTATTTTTATTATTTAATTTTAGTTAGAAGTAGTTAATTTGTTTTTTTAAGGATGACAGTTTTTTAATATTATAATTATTAATATTTGGTAGGATCTTACGGTTCTCGATCCGATCCAACGATCTAATTTCAGAAGACTCATTCACCAATCCGAGTCAAAAATACGATCCTGACAACCTTGGAAGTCCATTAAGCCCTAAAATCCTGACGGCACTCGTACCCAAAAAGTTCGTGGCCCCCAAATTAAAATGTTATGAAGGGAAACAGATCTTGCAGACCACCTCCGGTGGTTCAAACAAGTAATGGTACTGTATCAACATGATGATAAACTGATGTGTATGATGTTGCCCACCAGCCTGGACGGGACATCTCTGAAATGGTATCATTCCCTCCATGTACATTCGATTACTAAGTTTGCTCTTATGTTCTCTATCTTCCTGGAACAGTACTCTACCAGGAAATGTTGGAAGAGAATTACATGAAAAAAACTTATATCATCAGAAAGATATAGAATTCTACTTTTCGGATAATTTTACATGAATTCAGAGCTCTATCAAAAGTTATGATAGTTTTCGTTGGTGTTATTCAGAAAAGCAAACATATTCATGTTTTCATATTTAATTTTTAAACTGTATCGATTTAGATAGTATTATATGAAAAATTATATATTTTAGAAAGAAATGGATGTCTACTTCTTGAAGAATTTTGGAGACCTCGATTTGGAGCTCTCGAACAAAAGTTATGGTCATTTTCATAAAATCTATTCAGAAAAGAAGATTATACAGAACAGTCAATTTAAAATTAAACTGTATGATCTGGAAGTGAATCACATGACAAATATTATATCATCAGAAAGATATGGAAGTCTAGTATTTGGAGAATTTTACGGAATTTAATTTGGAGCTTTTGATCAAAAGTTACGGTAATTTTTGTACATACTATTCAGAAAAGTAAGGCTATTCACGTCTTTCACATTTAATCTTTAAACGGTATCGATTTAGATAGTATTGCATGAAGAATTATAAATTATTAGAAATATATAGATGTATACATCTTGAAGAAATTTTCAGAACTCGATTCGCAATCCTGAGCAAAAATTACTATACTTTCATGAAAGTTATTAGGAAAACAGATTATGCAGAACAGTCAACTTCGAAAGTTAAATTGTATTAAGTAGAAGTCAATTACATGGTGAATCATATTCATCAGAAACATATGGAAAACAACTTCTTGGAGAATTTAACGGAATTTAATTATGAGCTACCCACAGAAAGTTATGACATGATACGTTAAGACTGCTTAAAAGCAAAGTTGATCTGAACTTACAAGACAAATTCATGGTGCCAACTCTCTATCTTCTACAGCAAAGCAAATAAAACAAGCTCGGCAGTCTTGTGGCCTAAGCTCTTGGAAGCGGAAAAAATCTTCTATCTAAAATGTGAAAATTAAAAGTTGGCGATCTTATGGCCTAAGCCCTTGGGAGAGGGAAAAACCTTCTCCAAAAATATAGAAATCAAAACAAGCGAAAGCTTAAGTATATAAAAGCGGACAACTGATAAGCCATGTCCTCAGAATGAAGACGGGATCATGGTCCTTTATTGAAGCCTAAGCCCTAAAATTGGACAGTCCTTCTCCAGAATGAAGACGGAGTCATGGTTCTTTATTTGAGCCTAAGTTCTCAGAAGCGAACATTTTATAAGTCATTCTCTCAGAATGAACACATGATCATGGTTCTTTATTTGAACCTAAGTCCTTAAGAGTGAACAAATCATAAGTACCTCTCTCTAAAGGAAATTAAAGTCTTATTCTCGGGAACGAATTTCACAATCGAAAAGATATTTGTTCTCCAACAAAGATTGAAGTCACAAGAACGGATTCTGTTACAAAGGAATATTGAATGCTTGAAGTTGATACAAGAATGGATCTTAATCCCCATAATTTTGCTAAATGAAGTACAACAAAAAGGAAGTTCAGTAGAAGAAAAATTACACAAACAGAATGATTCTTATTGATTGAAGCAAAAGAACAAAAGGAAAATACGAAACGAGAGAAGGAAAAATAAAATAATAAAACATGAGAAACTCTCCAATGAGCTCGTAGCAAAGGAAACGGGAGAAACTTTCCAATGAGCCCGTAGCAAAGGAAACGGAAAAAATTCTACCAATTACCGTATGGTATCAAACTCGAACCATTGTGATGAAATAATGAAACGGTGCACTCATTCCTTACCCATTCAATAAATTATTATGTTATTGTTATTGTACGACATTCTTGTCACATATCTTAACATACGAGAGAAAGAAAAGAAAAATGAAGAAACGAGAGAAACTCTATTAATGAGTCTATAGTGAAGAAAATGAAAAAACTCTAGCAATGAGCCCGCATTGAAAGGAACGAAAAGACATAACAACAAATGAAGGAGAAGTAATCATCATCGACAAAAAACTGACCAAAGAGTTGCTCGTAATCGTGAAACATTTGTAAACGAGAATAGAAGAATGTAATGGTATAAAGAAAAGGAGAAACCACCGCTAACAACTAACAATCAAAAAGTTGTCTGGAAAAACTATGTCGCATGTTTCCATGAAGCACTTGAAGAAACGGGAAGATGTAATAATGATCATTACACTTCAACAAATAAAATTTTTTGAGTGTAATGAGGGCAAATGAACAGGTATAAGATCTTCAATGTGCCACGTGATGGAAGAGAACCAATAAAGAAGAAGTGGAAGATGGTCAACTTAGTAGTTGAGAGAAATAAGTAAGACATGGGGATCACGTTTGGAAAAGATCCCACAAGCATAGAGATAATCCTAGTAGCATGATGACATTATCGAAATATAAGAGATGTGTGGCCATTTCCCCTGTGTTTTATTAATTTGTTAATATTTTCAAAAAAGCCTATAAATACAGACCCATGTAAGAAAAAACATGGGGCAGTTGAATAAAAAAATGTTTTAGACAGAGCATTTATTCTTCTCTGTCATTATTATCGTAACTTTAAAATCCTTTACACCCACCAATGGCATAAAAATGCACGTTGCTTCAATCGGAAAAGGCCCTGTTATTCTCTTCATCCATGGCTTTCCTGAACTCTGGTACTCCTAGCGCCACCAGCTCTTCCATATCTCCTCTTTGGGCTACCCAACTATCACCCCTGATTGTTTTAAAAGATAAACGTACTCTTCTTTTTAAACAAAACTTATCCCTACATTGGTTGAGCAAATTTCCTCAAAGACATGATGAAAATCTAAAACTAATGTTGAATTGTTGATCACAGACTTTGAAGTGCCAAACAATCCAATATCTACTGCCCTGAATTCTCAAATTTGTCATTTGAAAGGACAATATGCTTTATCCATTGAGAGTTTGAAACAACTCTGTACATGAGGGTTGACAATCTCAACAAGAGTTTGCAACAACTTATGTACATGATGTTTTAGATGTACCATAGAGTATCACCGATGAGACGTACCATGGAGTACCACCGCTGAGACGTACCATGGAGTACCACCACTGAGATGCACCATGTGAGTGTCACCGCTGAGATGCACTCCTTGGGGTGACGCCACTGAGGTGCACTCCATGGGGTGCCACGACTAAGGTACCCATGGGGGTCACCCCCATGGTAGCATCATTGATGTCACCCCCATGGGTGTACCATAGAGGTGTCTAGATTACCTTCGTAATACAACTCGAAGACAACAATGACATACTTCAGACAAGACGGATCACAACAAGTCATCACATCACAACCACCAAGTCAAGTCATAAAAACTTGGGTGGACGTATGGTTTTCTGGGAACGCTTGGAAGGCTGTGGATTGGTAGGATTATGGGTGAGGCTACATTGTATTGGAATGGGACATACCTCTTCAGTATGACCACTCTAGACATTGAGGGTGTGCTACCCTCCCACCTTGGGGAGGGGTTTAGTTTGAGAGAGCCCTTTGAGAGGAGTCGTTGGGTGAACATCACCGTTGAGCCCAACCGGCTAGACATTTTCTCCCTATATCATGGTCACTACACAAAATCCCACGTGGCACCACCCGATTACCTCATGTGAAATTCTCCCCTTACCACTTAGGCATGATTAGTAAGTTGTGGTGACATGATTTGATTGGCGGGATTACAACTAATCAAGTTGCAATGGTCTCCCCTCCTTTTGATCACCTATAAAAGGAGGGCTCCTCCTTTATTTTAGAGAGAGAAGCTCCCTTTGAAAATTCCTAAGGGGTGAAACATACTACAAACATCATATGACAAAGACACGTTCAATGGAGGCATGTCTGACGGAGGAAAAAAAATTCAAAATTTTCCTAAGGGGGGAAGCATACTACAAACACCCTATAATGGAGGCAGGTTCAATGGAGGCATGTTTGACAAAGGAAATTTTTTTTGAAATTTTCATGGGGGGAAGCATACTACAAACACTATGACGGAGGCACGTTCAATTGAAGCATATCCAACGGGAGCAAAAAATTTTAGATTTTCTCAAGGAGGAAGCATACTACAAACATCCTATGACGGAGGCACATTCAATGGAGGCATGTCTGATGGAGGCAAATATTTTCAAAAATTTTCTAAGGAGAGAGTATACTACAAACACCCTATCATGGAGGCACGTTCGATGGAGGCATGCCCGATGGAGGTAAAAATTTTCAAAATTTCTCCTAAGGGGGGAAGCACGTTATAAAAACCCTATGACGGAGGCGTCCAATGGGGGGGGCATTTCAAAAATTTTCTAAAGGGGGAAGCATACTACAAACATCCTATAATGGAGGCACGTTCAATGGAGGCATGTCCAACAGAGGCAAAAAAATTTTGAAATTTTCTTAAGGGGGGAAGCATACTACAAATACCCTATAGGGGAGGCGCGTTCAATTGAGGCGTGTCCAACGGGGGCACAATTTTTGAACTTTTCCTAAAGGAGAAGCATACTACAAACACCCTATGATGGAGGTACGTTCAATGGAGGCATGTCCAACGAAGGTAAAAAATTTCACAATTTTCTAAGGGGGAAGCATTCTACAAACACCTTATGACTGAGGCACGTTCAATGGAGGCATATCCAACAGGGACAAAATTTTTGAAATTTTCCTAAAGGGGGAAATATACTACAAATACCCTATAGGGGTAGCCACGTTCAATGGAGGCATGTCCAATGGAAGCAAAAAATTTCAAACTTTCCTAAGGAGGAAGCATACTATAATCACCCTATGATGGATGCACATTCAATGGAGGCATGTCTGACATAGGTAAAAAATTTCAAAAAATTTCCTATGGGGGAAGCATACTACAAACACCCTATGACAGAAGCACATTCAATGGAGACATGTCCAATGGAGGTAAATTTTTTCAAAATTTTTCTAAGGGGGAAAACATATTACAAATATCTTATAGGGGAGTCATGTTCATCATGAAACATCATACTTGCAAAAATTTTAAGTATAACAATGAGTATTTCACTCACCTGAAGATATGAATCCAAAGTAGAGAGCTCGACTCATACTGGTGCACACGACGACTCCTTGATAGTCTGTGAAAGTAAGTTCTGCAAATAAAACAAAGACTCGGTTAGCCCAAGCAAAGAAAACACGAAGTCCATATCGCCACTATGCTTCCCCATCAAGCAAGCCACCACTGGACTCCCACGCCAAGCAAAGCCGCTGTTGGACTCCCACTCCTTCAATGCCGCCACTCAACCTCACCCCTCTCATATCGCCACTAAATCCCACCCCCCATACAACCATTGGACTCCCCGGCCCAAAGTGTGATGTTGCCACTGCACTCCCACAAGCGAGCTCCCGCACTCGTCTCCCCTCCCCCCCTCATTCCATGCTGCCACTAGACCCCCCACAAGCGAGCTCCCGCGCTCGGCCTCCCACATTCATCCCATACCGCCACTACACTCCCCCACAAGCAAGCTCCCACGCTTGACGTCACCCCCTCATGCCGCCACTGGACCCAGGGAGCGGAGCTTGGTCACGCTTGAGCTCACTCTATCATGCTGCCACTCGACTTGATTTCTGTTTTCAAAAGGGGGAGAAGGGAGAGGGGACTCCCCATACTCTAGAATTTGAATTTTTTGAAATTCGACTCCCCATGAAATCCGTCTAGGTTCGTCGAATCTAAGGACAAAGAGATGCCTACATCACATAAAGTCACATTAAGCATAAAGGATCCATGTGTCCCACATACATCATGTAATAAAAATAATCAAACGATCAGGGACTTGATGATACAATTGATTGTTACATTCAAGAATTTATGTACAAGCCCGATTATTCTGCATCGTGCTTGCACAATGGACTAAATGTACATGAGGGTTGAAAATTTCAACGTTGACTCCCTACGAAGCACAACTCTTACAGCGTATCGGGAGTGTCTCCACTAAGGATGCACCACGGAGTACCACCATTGATACGCACCATGGAGTATCACCGCTAAGACGTACCATGGAATACCACCGCTGAGATGTACCATAGAGTACCACCACTGAGACGCATCATGAGAATGTCACCGCTGAGGTGCACCCCTTGGGATGACGCCACTAAGGTGCACCCCTTGGGGTGCCGCCACTGGGGAGCACTCCATGGGGTGCCACGACTAAGGTACCCATGGGGGTTGCCCCATGGTAGCACCTCCCGGCGTCCTCTCCGACGTTCTCAAGCATTTTTTCGATCACTTGTTAAGGATTAGATCACTCTTATACTCACCCATGTTACACCTTATATCTACAAACTCCAAAATGATGGAGCTTTAAGAACTGTGCTGAGTCAAAATTAATAAATATCCATCATAAATCGCAGAGTTTGGTAAACTAGATTCATTGAGCACGTTTGTTTGGCTTGTGGCAGCTCGAGAATTTTAAACCTGATACCACTTTTATGCAGAATTTTGATGAGGAAATGATTAATCAATGAATTGATGTAACATCATGGCTGAAGAAACATAATTGTATACACATTTTTTTTAAACCAAAGTAACTATTTCAGTACACACAACTCTGAAAAGCCAATCTGCTTGCAACAATTTTTAATTGGCTAAGTAGAGTAAATAAGATATGAAAGTAAATTGTGAAACAAAACGCTGTAATGTAACCAACATGTACACGACTAGTGGTGCAGATTAGCCTGGAGATGTCCATCACGAATCTGAGAAGCAACATCTCGAACTGCACCTGGTCCATGGGGAATGAATACAGCAGAGGATTTTGAGGCCGCACCGATTTCTTTCATGGTGTCGAAATACTGGTGGTCGCGGACTCACGAGAATGAAGGAAGAAGATGGAAAAATGGATAAATGCTGACATTGGGTTAAAATTAAAATAATGAAACGTCATTTTATTTGTCACAGATTGTCAACTAAACATTTTATGACGGACCGTTAATTTATGGTAATGTAATAAATACGAAAGGTTAAACGTAGAACAACAATGTAATTACAAATCTTACCTACAAGTGAAATGCTTAAAGTAAAAATTACCATAAACGATTGAACTATTGAGAATAAAAAGTATATTTTATACTAAAATCTTAAGCGGCTTTCTTTTTCAACTTGAATATCAATAACTCAGAAAATAAAATGAGAGGGATCAGTAGAGTTGATTGAGGGACATACAAAATCAAGCTTCACCGTTAAAAATTGATTAAAAACTAACATCAAATATATATCCATCTAATTTGAGTTGGACACACTGTGACAACGACAGTGACTTTTGTCCGTTAGGTCCAAGTAAGCAACCGACGGCAGATCAGTGGGACCCATTTAATCAACGGTCCATATCGATTGCCTCGTGGAGATAGAGAGTGAAAGAGAGACTTACTTGGACATACGTGTAATGGAGGCCAAGCATTTCCTCTTTTTTTTTGGCAAATTTATTAAAACCGTATATAAGCACGATATACGAGTAGTAGAGAGATTACTTTATACATACATGATTTGGTGGGACCAGGGGTATATGTGTAAAATCGACCATTTGACTTGTTAGAAATTACGGATCCGTGCAGCACGCAACCAGTGAATTAAATGGGGAAAAAAGGAAGGAAAGTTAAGGCACGTGTTTCTTTGTCTGCCTACAATTGTCGTGTGGCTCTTCTCCTGGTTCTGTCTTGCTTCTTAATTTACTACGAGTTAAAATATAGTTAATGAATTTGAGTTAGTGCAACTAAACTCTCTAAATTATAATATCCTAAAATGAAAACTATCGGGTGATGTTTAGTTTGATTAATGAGATCATAATTGGAATCATGTAGTTAGAAAAAAATTGAACCATAATCAAAATGATAATTCATTTTAATGTCAGTTCATATCATAAAATGATAGTATAAATTATATGAACTTTATTCAATATTTAAATTGGTTTCAGCCTGAAATTATCAGTGAAATGAACATGTGGACAATGGAAAATACTTTAAATTGAAAAATTGACTAATATCTTAAAACAAAAATAGAATGAATCATAATTCTACTTCATTGACTATTATATGATTATCTTTAATGGATTTGAATAAAACATGACCTATCCATTTGAAACAATGTCTCCCTTGATAATTTCAACTAGTGGAATCCTTAGCACATCCGGTTTTCTTATGTGTTTTGAAAGCATATGTAACATATGTCATGCTCGTTTTGATATATTATAAGATGTCATAATATATAGTCTTTCAATATTTCTTTGACCACATTTCACAAAGTGTAATTCTCTTTCCACACAATAAATATACCAAAAAAGACTGGCGAGATGAGATGTGTTGCGACAATAGCAATATTATAGTTAAGTTTTCAATATATTAAAAGTGAGATAAGAAGTATAATTATTTTTAGACGATTTTATTCCCTCATTCTTTTATAACTTTTAAATTGTCCTAGAATCTATTTACATCATTATTGATTATTCGTTATTGTTTACTCTTTTTGTTATTAATAATTTGAATTTAGTTTTAGACAATATTTTACGTTATTTCGTTAAAAATGAATTCAATCAATAAACAAATAAACACATGTTTATAGTTCATTTTTCACATAAAATTTAAATAAATAATATACTAACATATCAAACAATCAAATATCTCATAAAGTGCGCACATGTTCTTGTAACATAATTAACTTAATTAGTTGATAGCATTTCAGCGAATAAGACTTATGAAAATGATAGTAAATATAAGGGCTAATATCATAGGACCTCCTGCACTTTGCTTCAATATCAATTTTTCCCCTAAACTATTTTCTCTTCCTAATTAGTCATCCAACTTTCTCCATCTATCAACTTACCTCCATGACCGTCAAATGGTTGTTAAATGGTCATATGCAACCATGCCTATTTTTTTCCTTTCAATTTTACCCCTTTATTCAAATGGGGAGGGGGCAAAGAGAAAAATTACACCACCACGTGCAACGTGTTAATTTACATGCTGTGAATAACAGAGCCACCGGTTCTGCTTCTCTTACTTCTTTGCTAATTGACCTTTTGATATTTTTTTCATAGTTTTCCAACACAAATTGTGCTTGCATTCATAGTATGATATAGCATTTTTTCTCAGAGCCAAAAAGTCACTGTAAGTAATTAAATTTGTTATCGAAAGTGATCAAATAAAATATAGCATTTGAATTCTGTTCTAAGAGCTTGTGAGGACTAACATATTAGCCATTGTCACTTGTAATGGTTTATTTTATTATGAAGGAACCCACTGAAAGGCTTGATAATACATTTAGTAAGCAAGTTAAAAGGTCCAAATTGAAGTGTGCTTCTAAATCAGTTTTAGCTATTTATATACACATGCTACCAATGTTAATAAAGAGAAAAAGGCAAAGAATTCAACAAATGAACTCTCAGGAGAGTTGTTCTAATAATGGCTAACTAATGTTGCCTCGATACACTCTTTAAGCATAAACAACTCAGATCCAAAAGAATTTACACTGAATATACAACAATGGGTCTAAAATATTTGATCCTACTAGGTAAAACCAAAAATGAGGAAATACAATTTATGGTGCGTCCCGAGTTACACCTGCTAAGTAACTTTCAAAGTCCTTCGTCATTTCTTATTGCCAAAAGTAGATGATGAGGGTTAATTCTGTTCTTCTTGTTGTCTCTAGCGGCATTTCCAGCCAACTCCAGCACCTGCATCTCAAAAATTATATATGTTCAGAACGATGATAACATCTTCTATGGCAATCCCAAACATGATATTGTGATTCGCAAGCATTTACAGTGATCAAAAATTTAATAGCACAAGGAACAATGTTAGCAAACTACAATTAAAACCCCAAATAAGAATAACTGCGGATTATAAACTATCTCTAGCGTGAATAACTGTTTCAAGGAATCTCTTTTCATTTCCTTGGTTTCTTTAGATTTTCCGAACATATAAAGAAAATTTTCACATTGCAAGCAGTGACTTATAGATTGAATTCAAAAAACCAGTCTCACTAAATGATTTGCTTCTTGAGAAAATTCATCATGAACAAGCTGTTATTCATATGGTATCATTTTTTTAAAGAAATGAAAGGCAAGCTCATTGAAAGAGTAAGTACACTGCCTTGAGACTGGTAAGATTTGGAATGAAATTTGCAGAATAAAAATGGGGATTTGGTTTTCGAGCAATACCATATCACTCCTCAACTCAAAGAGCATTCCACGAGTACTAAATATAGGATCATTCCTGCGTCTCACACTTGTTAACGCATACTTTAGGAAAAGCTCAATGATGAAAGAGGCATCACTAACAACATCTACACAAAGTTATCACTTATCACTTGTGAAGTTGATATGTTACGAATAGTAATTTTTTGCTCGGTTCTCTAACTCTTTGATTGCTTTCACACACCTAGCTACAATGCATGAATAATTGTTTCAAGGAATCCCTTTTCGTTTCCTTTGATTTCTTTAGATTTTTTGAACATATAAAGAAAATTCTCACATTACAAGCGGTAATTTACAGATTGAATTCAAAAAGCCAGTCTCATTAAACCCCAATTTCTCCAATTTACCAAAACAATATCAACTTCAAGAAAAATCACAGATTTGGGAGAAGAAGATTGATTAAGAAAAAGAAGCAGAGAGAGATTCTACCTCAGTGGCTAAGTATTCGAGCGTGACAGCCAAGTAAACCAGATCTTCACTCCCAACTCGTCGTGCGTACCTTCCATTCTTTAGGTATCGATCGATCCTACTGACTGGAAATTGAAGACCAGCATGTTAGCTGTCTTATTAATAGTTGGGCTTATCATGCCTTAGTCACGTGCATGTTAACCAACGTCTTATCATTTTGTAAGTTTAAAGTTGACTTCTATTTTGATTGTAAATATCACAGTATATAGCCTCTGAATGGTTGATTGTTTTAAAGTTAATGAAAATATAGAAAGGTTATTCATAATTTCTCGTATCCTTCTTTCTTCCTTCTTTCTTCCTGGTTCTTGCTGCTGTTTTTTGCTTATCTCTCTCTCAAAAGTTTTCTTGGCATCAGAGTTAGGTTGGTGGTCAAAGAGTTTCACCAACACCAGGCGTAGACTATGCTAAAACTTTCAGTCCAGTTATAAAATCAACCACTGTAAGAACTTTATTTTCAATAGCTGCTCATTTTTCTTGGCCTTTATATCAATTGGATGTAAAGAATGTTTTTTTGCATGGACATCTTCAAGAAGAAGTATATATGTCACAACCATAAGGTTTTGTAGATCCTAACTATCTTACTTATCTCTGTAAATTACATAAATCTCTATATGGTCTCAAACAGACTCCAAGAGCCTGGTTCGAGAGGTTTACCTCCTTTATTACTGGTCTAGGCTTTACTATTTCCAATGCTGATAGCTCTTTATTTGTCTATAAGTCTGGTGCTACTATTATCTATTTATTACTCTATGTAGATGACATAATTTTAACTGGCAATCAAACTTCTGTTATTAGAGATCTTATCCACAACCTACATTCTAAGTTTGAAATGACAGATCTTGGATCTGTCAAGTTTTTCGTTGGTTTGTAGGTTCATCAAACCTCTAAAGGTATATATGTTCATCAGCAAAAGCACGTTACAACTCTTCTTGACAAAGCTGGCTTAACCAATGCAAAATCATGCAAAACTCCAATGTCTACCAAGGCAACTCTCTATGACAAGGATGCTAAACCTTTTTCATATCCAAAAACCTCCAGAATTCTTGTTGGAGGACTCCAATATCTCACATCTCATGTACGAATATCACATTCTTTGCCAATAAGGTGTGTCAATTCATGCACAATCCCACCATAGTCCATCTTACAGCAGTTAAAAGGACTAAAGGGGACATCAGATCATCAAATTCTATTTCAGAAAGGTAACCTCTCTTTGAACTCACACACTGATGCAGATTGGGCAGATGACTATAATGATCGAAGATCAACATATGGCTTTGTTATATTCCTTGGTATCAATCTAATTTCTTGGTCTTCAAAGAAGCAGACGATAGTGGCTTGTTCTACTACAGAAGCTGAGTACAAGAGCCTTGCCAACACTGCTGCCAAAATAACTTGGATAAGACAATCGCTGAAATACTTGCATATCCCTCTATGCACTGCTCCTCAACTATAGTGTGACAATATTTCAGCAATCTCTCTTGCATCCAATCCATTTTTTCACGCACGCACCAAACGTATAGAGATAGATTATCAATTTATTTGAGAAAAGGTAGCCCAAAAGGATTGAGTTGTTAACTATATATGCTCCAAGGTTCAATTAGCTGACATCTTTACTAAAGCCTTGCCTTATGCTATTTTTACTTCTATTGCATCCAAACTGTTGCTTCTCTCTCTTGCAGCATCAGTTTGAGGGGGGTTGTTAACTGTCTTATTAATAGTTGGGCTTATCATGCCTTAGTCACGTGCATGTTAACCAACTTCTTATCATTTTGTAAGTTTATGGTTAGCTTCTGTTTTGATTGTAAATATCATAGTATATTGTCTCTGTATGGTTGATTGTTTTGAAGTTAATGAAAATATTGAGAGGTTATTCAGAATTTCTCTTGTCCTTCTTTCTTCCTTCTTCTTCATGGTTCTTGTTGCTATTTTTTTATTATCTCTCTCTCTCAAAAATTTTCACAGCGTTCGTAGACTGTGAAACTGACTTCTTCTTCGCGCCCCCACCCTTTCTTCCTACTGCGCCTTTCCTTACCTTTGTAGGGCATAGGTGAATTATGAGGGGGAGGGAGAAGGGCATGGGTGAATTGAAAAATATCACAGAGAAGTGGGGATGGGCTTCGTGAGGGAGGGGGGAGGAAGGGGTAGGTAATTTTTAAGAAAGGTAAATGACGTTTCAGCTAAAATTCCAGATCAATGGAGTAAGTTGATGAATGGAGAAAATTAGATGGTGAATTAGGAATAAAAATAGTTTAGAGGAGTAAGTTGATATTGAACTAAAGTGTAGGGGTACTATGATGTTAACCCTAAATATAATTATGATTTCTAAATCTTATTTACTAATAAATATATTTTACTCAATTTTTTTTATTTATAAAACAATAATATATGAGAAGTATTATACATGGAAGTTATGACGCGTCTATTTATGTCAAAAGTACTGGATATGTAACTGCTCAAGTCATCATCTTATCACCTTTTGTATAAATCATTAATAATAAACATATATAGCTAATCTAACATAACCAATTCATTTAAGGATTTCAGACACATACGGCAATAACTTTCAAGATAGATTTTATCCTATAGATGTTGTATTCATGTCTGTTTAAAATGCAAGTCATAATATTCATTCTTACATGAAGTGGAAGGAAAACAAGAGATATTTTTTCTCCTAATATGGACAAATAAAAGTTTCTCATAAATAAGTACTTCATGAAGCCTCTCAGAATTTGATTGATTTATTTATTCATTATTTACATGCAGAGAAGAAAAACTTCTGTAAAAGAATAAAATAAGCATCATGGGTGAAAGGTTAGCACCACAAATGTAGAGAAGAAAAAATTATGTAAAGGAATAAAATAAGCATCATGGGTGAAAGGTTAGCCCCACAAATGTTCAAACGGGGGATGTATGGTGAGAATAGATATCATCGAATGAAAACCAGAGTCTAGCTGTTAGCATATGTTAATAAGTGTTTATTGGTCAGAGCACAACAAAATTAACAGCTAATGGCCAACATACGACAATCAATGACTAGCAGCTAGCAGACGACGGTCAACGGCTAATGGCCTGCAGGCGAAGGTTAGTAATCAGTAGACGACATTCAATGGCTAGCGGCCAAGAGTCGAAAGTTAGTGGCCAACAGACAACAATAAGACAGTCAATGATTAGCGACCAATAGAGAAGGTTAGTGGCTAATAGACGATGGTTATCGGCCAATAGACGATGCTCAATGGCTAGCGGCCAACAGACAACGGTTAGCGGACAATGGTCAGCAGACACTGGAAGTACTCAGCAAAAATCAAAGAGTCAGTTGAAGACGAAATCAAAAGCTCTACCAACAACAGTTTCCCCATTCTCTAAAACGGCACCCCTAGTGACTTGTAACTGACGTTATGCTTTCATTGTCTATAAATAGCAAGAAATTGTTTGCAAATGGAAAGAGAAGAAAATGACCAAGGTTGGTCTTGTAAAAATCACATTCTCATTAAAAGCTTTTCACATAAACTATTGTGTTCGTCATTTTCCTTTATTTTCTCATCATTTCCTTAGTTATTGTTAAGAATAATTTTAGATAATCCTAACCGTGAATTATTTATTTTAGGCTAAACTACAAAACACACTCGCGTACTTTGACAAAACTGTAAACTATACCACTACATTTTTTCGTGTTTTTATACCCCTGCACTTGACTAAACTGTAAAATATACTCCTACGTTAAAAGTTTCGTCAAAACTAACCAGAAAATAGCATGAGCCAAACTTCCGTTGACGGCGTTAATAGACCGTTAACGGAGGTTAAAAGTAAAATCGGGTTAAGTGGTTTTTCCTACTCTTTTCACTAATTTGTTCGAAATCTCACTATTTTGTTTGAAATCTCACTAAATTGTTCAATTTGTTTGAAATCTCTCTTTACTGTTTTCGAGTTTATTTTGGATTCTGGGTTTTTTTCTTTATTATTTTTTAGTTTATTTTGGGTTTTGGGGTTCTCGATTTTATTTTTTTACTGTTTTCGAGTTTGCTTTTTGTTTTGTATCTCGTTTTGTTCTGTATCTTAGCTTTGTTCTATTTTCGAGCATGCTTTTATTTTGTTCCGTGCTTTGTTTTCTGAATATTTTGGGATTATTTTGATGATGAATGTGATGATTTTTTTAGTAGCATAATTTTTTAGTAGCAAAATTTTGAGTAGTATTTGGTTTTATGCATTTTTACAGATTGTGAATCAATGTAAAGAGCATAAACACTAAGAAATTGAAATTGAAAAAAAAGCTTCTAGTATGCATTTTCGGTAGAATGCATTCATTCTTAAATTGTAAATTGTAAAAGAAACTATTTTTTGTCAATCAATACCTTCAAAAAAGCTATTGTCCAGGTCTGAAAAGTAGCTTGAAAGTGAAAATAAAAGTTTAAAAATGAGGGGAAAGAAGAGAGTTATTTATAGGGGCAAAGTAATGTGGATAAATAGAGGAAAATAATGGAGTTTTCTGCGGGAAAGAAAAAACTGCAAAACTGAGTTAATATTCTATTAAATTTAATTAAAAATATTACTGAATGATATATTTTATAGTTTAATCAAAATGCGGGGTATAAAGTACAAAAAATATAGATATATAGTTTATAATTTTTTTTAAAATATAAAGATATGTTTTACATTTTAATCATTTCTTTACAACTTCTATTTAGAAAACATTCAACACGAGGTGACTTTACCTTTTTTGCTTTTTCATGCAAAACAAAATGACAATTGATGCAATAAAAAAACATATAAGATAAGGTTTTTTATATGTTGAAAGAGGACCGCTTTATTAACAGGTTATAAAATAAGCATTAAATATAAGGAAGATTTCTGAAATATCTTAGTGATATCGTGATGGTAAAATGCATTTTCCATAGACTAATGCGAATAAGAAATCTCATTCATTAGCCAATGACTCTTATTAATGGTCAACTTGGATCTCAAATGCGAAAATAAAATGTCTTCGTTCGTTTAATCTCACCCTAGATTCTCAAATAAATAATACCTTTGATAAAATATCTACTTGTTGGAATTTCAGCGAAAATCGAGAAAAATAAATTGTTTTGTTTTCCTTGTAATTTTTAATGTTTATAGTGGTTAACACTTTGATTAATTAATTTGTTTTATTTTTCAAATTAGATTAATGGATTCATTAATTAAGTGTAAATTATAAGCCGCTTAATTTGACTATTTATGACAAATCCTTCAAGAAACAAACAGCTAGTTTCCTTTCTTAGAGAAAGACAGCCCAGCATTAAGAAAATAGGTTAATATCTATAATTATGAGTTTGGTCCCTATTGGTCTAAACAATTCATTCATATATAAATAAGTAAATATTTAGTAATAAGTATATTATGTATTAAAGAAAGATTATAATTATCTCATTCTACTTTATTTCAATTTTTTAATGACAATACAATATGATAAATATTATAAAAAAACAAAAAAGATCGTTATCACTCAGTTACTCTAGCTTAAAAATGCGAGATAGTATGTTTAATTTATTGCTTAAACAAACAAAACAAGAAAAAATATCTTAATATCTATTAACCAATGCGGAATGAAGAGTGTTCTATGATAACTATGAGTAATTAATTTTGAGATATTAATTAATAATTTATATCATATATCGATATTATATAAAGTATTAAACACCTATAATGTGAACTGAATCTTGTAATTAATTAAATAATTGTGGTTTTGATTTGATATTTAGTTAAAGAAAAAACAAAAGAGTTTGAATTTATTATTATATATAACGCAAATTGTAATTGTTAATATATTTGAGAAGTCCATTCGAGTTGGATGAGACGTCCATGTTGGAAGGTGTGGGGATAGCTTTTGATTACCAACTTTTAGCTTATATATATTTTTTAAATTAGTTACCTTCTTTATTTGTTTTCTTAATTTATTCCATTTACGCAAATAAATTTGTTTTTCCTCACAAATTTTTATTTATTTATGCGCTCTCATAATTTGTTACACTCCAAAAGAAGCCAAATAAATAGCTCTTGAAAATACCTTTCAAACTCTGGTAAAAGTTTCCTTAAATGGAAAATAGCCATACTCAGCATACTATAATTTGAATATACAACATTGCTAGATATTATCATGAAGGTATCGATAACCTAAAAGTTTTGGTCATTAAATAGTTTTTTAAGATAGAGTCATTACTAAATCATTCAAAATAGACTATTTGATAGAATATATTTTTTACATTATTAGTATTGTTATAATGCTCTAAAATTTTCCCAATATGTAAAAAGCTTGTAAAATTGTTATTTGATCCTTTCTTAATTAAACAAATAAATTTAATTGAACGGATAAACCAATATGAAAATATTTGATTTCATGAAGTCGTAACATGACATGAATCAAATAAAATATTTTAAAAATTGATATATTTACTCGTCAGCATCTTTATTTGAATAATCTGAAGATTCAATGGAAATATGAATGTAGTGAATGAAACTTCAATAGAATAATAGTGGACACAATGTTGTATTAGCGGGATATGAGTTTTCTCATATTCTGACGAATAAGAAAGATCTTCTTCATTCTGGTTCGCCCTTAAAATAGTTCACATCTGATTTAAGAAAACTCAAAAATAGAATTATGTTAAGTGCCAAGCTGGAAGTAATCTAAATAGGTATCATGAGGTCAAACCATCGTCACATATTTATTACAAAAAAAATAAGAAGTTTTTTTAGATGCAAAATGAAGGTGGACTAGTTTTTTTTATATTTATGTATTGTATGTGGATTGAGAGGGTAGTAGAATTTTTGTGGGTAAAATCATAAATTCTCGTCTCATTTTGAAAAAGATTTTGAATATGGTTCAAAAGAGATTATTCTTTCTTATCAAGAATAAATCTCTCAACTTTATGATGATATGCTGGAGAGATATATGTAATTTGTCATTAGTCTTTTTTCCCTGTAATGTGCTAATAACCTTTGTATTTGTATAAATTTTTTTGTTAATATACTTTTTACTTTGACAAAAAATGGACGTGGAAACGTGGCCCACTGAAGCACACAGTAACCGGTAAAAATTAGACACGTAAAAGATGACGTGTTAGCGCATCTTCCTCCGATGCGAATAATACCTGGACTCCAACTTGGGGAATCGGGAAACGCAGATGCAGAATCTGCTTCCAACCCTACCAACAAATCGATACTTTATTAATTACCATTGGATTCTTAGAAATTTACATGCTCATGCCACTCTGCATCCATTGTTCTATACCCGTATCCCATACGTTTCGGATACGAAACACCGAAACGGGAAATAATAATCAAGTATAAACCAAAAGCCACCCGTATTCGTATGGATTTATATGCCTTTTAACCTCTGCATTTTTACTATTTATACTCTCTCTCTCTCTCTCTCTCTCTCTCTCTCTCTCTCTCTCTCCATTGTTTCTCCTCCATCCTTTTTTGTCGGTGGGTTGCGGATCTTGGAACTCCCGTTTTGCTCTAGGGTTTCGTTTGATTCAGCTTTTGTGAAATCATTCGAATTGATTGAGTTCCAGGATTTGTGAGTGGTGAATTGGATTCGGATCCAGTGGAAATGCCAGAGCTTCTTTTACTGGATCTGAATTCGTCTGCTTTATGGTAATTGGGCGCGGCGGTGGTGGTGTTCGTTTGGTGCCCGAGGTTTTGGTTGTGGTATTGAAGTTGGAGGTGGGGGAGTGCATGAGGGATTTGCTTTCGCTTATTCTGTTATGTTCCGTGGAGGATTCATGCAAGAGGAGAATAAGGTGGGATTGTCGGCTTGTAATACGGAGCAGGGGTAGATGGGGCAAATGTGGCTGATTTTTTGAGCGAATTTAAGACCTGGGCTCTGTGTTTCTACTTGATCTGAACTGGCCTTTAGATTTCAGGGTTGAGCTGTTTTAGAAGTTCGAGTACTGGATTTTCAATAATGCAGCTAGATCATCGTAAGAAGGTGATTGTTTTCCGAGGCTTATTCTCATTTTCGGACCTTTGACATTCCTTCAGGGTTAAGGTTAACCTCGAGTAATTATGTGACCTCTGCCTATAATCATCAAGCATATTAAGCCAGACATCACACGCATTTACAAACAATTAGTTCGTCAATCACAATTAATTGTCGTAATTCATTGGAATTTGATGTGAAAAAAATATAGTTTGAAAACTTTTTCTTAAATGCATAGATGAAGTCTGATCCAAGTTCAGCTTTTCAATAGACTTGTTTGCTCTAAACGTGAGTGTGATAAAAGTATAGGAAGGAATCGAAAATAGTCATCATTGTTTCTTTATTAGATGCTATTGGTATATCGGGGAATAGGTTTCTATTTATCTTATTTTCTGTTGTAGCATCATGGTTGATGAAACCTTTGGGTTAACTGAGTTCATGGTACCCCCAAAACGTGATTCATTCTTTTGCTAGAAGCCGTCATAATGAATATAATTCTTGAAGCTTGTGGTTCTCTTTAAACCGTTGGATGCCATATCTACTTTCACTGTTTTTTTGTTCATAATACAAACTAATTTCATCCATGAAAAAATCGACTTTCGTTATCTGCTGGACTATATTCTCCGTTTCGACAATGAGAGCTTCTTTTTGCTTAGGTCCACGCGATGTTAAGCTAAAATTTATTGAATTTTATGTATCCATTGCTGTGTATTAATTTTATTGTCTTTGGTAAATTTTGAGTCTTTGACTAGTATAAGGATTAAGGAGCTCAATTATGTGGGCGTAATTTGTAGAGTAATTTGTAATCCGACCTCCGAAGCTATTAGTCGGTAGCAACAATGTTTCAGGTGTATGTTTGTAGTGTGTTTAGCATTTGATGGTTTAAGTAAAGAGTCGAGCCGAACGTTCTCCGAAACCAAATCAAGGTTTAAATAAAATGCCCAATGCCCCATTCTTTCAGCAAGGATATAACCACAAATAAAAGTCAGTGAATTATAAGGGGGCTTAGTCATTACTTGTTTCACATGTTTCATGCTGTATCAATGTTACGAGTGTTAAGATCTATAGAAATACATCAAAATGTCTCTGGTTTCCGTATCTCGGTTTCACGATATTCAGATTATTTTTATTGTGCATTGACTTAAAGGTATTGCATAATATATGCTTTTCTGCTCTATTTGGTAATGTATGCTGCTCTATAGAAGTTCCTGAATTGACTTTCATTGGCATGGTTTTGGCGTGATTATTTTATTTTAATTAACTTTTTCTGTTTGCATGTAAGTAATGTAATTTTGTATTTTGCGTTTGTTT
Organism: Datisca glomerata; assembly: GCA_003255025.1. Taxonomy (NCBI): domain Eukaryota; kingdom Viridiplantae; phylum Streptophyta; class Magnoliopsida; order Cucurbitales; family Datiscaceae; genus Datisca; species Datisca glomerata. The sequence continues at coordinate 115,157 of QANY01008030.1, forward strand.
TGCGTGCATATAATGACATTCTTTATATAATAAAAAAATGTTTAGATAAATGTTTGCAAGCTTGTTCATGTATTTGAATCTGACCGAGTTCTTATCAACAGAGTTTGGCTGAGGTGGACTTTTTCTCCGAATATGGTGATGCTAATAGGTACAAGATTCAGGAAGTTGTTGGAAAGGGGAGTTACGGAGTTGTATGTTCAGCAATTGACACTCATACTGGCCAAAAGGTCGCAATAAAGAAGATACATGATATTTTTGAACATATTTCTGATGCTGCTCGTATTCTTCGTGAGATAAAGTTGCTGAGACTTCTGCGTCATCCAGATATTGTTGAAATCAAACACATCATGCTGCCACCTTCTCGAAGGGAGTTTAAAGATATTTATGTTGTTTTTGAGCTGATGGAATCAGATCTTCATCAAGTCATTAAAGCCAATGATGATTTAACACGAGAACACTATCAGTTTTTTCTTTACCAGCTACTTCGTGCACTGAAGTACATTCATACAGGTTCTAATCGTGCCGTTACTTTAGAGTTGCTTTATTCAATAACTGATGCATGCTGAATTTGGTGGTAGACTTCTTGGTTTTATTAGATTTCTGATTGTGATCTACATTACTGCAGCAAATGTATATCACAGAGATTTAAAACCGAAGAATATATTGGCAAATGCAAATTGCAAACTTAAAATCTGTGATTTTGGATTGGCAAGAGTTGCATTTAATGACACCCCAACTACCATATTTTGGACGGTATGTTATTAGAATAATTGCATTTTCTGACACATGTATATGTGGACAGACACTAATAACCTTTTGCTGGGATTCTGATGACATTTACAGGACTATGTTGCTACTAGATGGTATAGAGCTCCAGAGCTATGTGGTTCATTTTTCTCAAAGGTATACCTTGAATGATTTATGAATATTATTACCAGTAAGTTTTTTTTTTTTGAAATTGCAGCTAGTTTTAGCTGGGATAGCTTTAAAAGATGCATATAAAACAGGTGGTTGTGTATTGGTCTATAAACTCAATGCAAAAAGTTGATGTCTGATATTGTTCTCTCGTCTCTTTTTATTTGATTAAGCACTAGAAGATGAGATAATGGGCTTTTAGCTCAGTAATGCCTTTTCTTTTAGAAACAAATGAAATAAATTCTTTTTATAATTTAAAACTGCACTGTAGGATGTTTGGCTACAGTATGCAAGGGGAGTTTCAATGTTTGAAACGAATGACCTGTTTTTGGCAATTCATGTACTACAGATGCTTCCTTGCCGCATATGTTGCTAGAATTGAATACTTGCGTATGATGATAGGAGTTAGAATGTGATATTCTTATTATCATTTGTTGTCATCATTGATTCTAAATCAGTGAAAGGGTATATTGATAGAATCCGTAACAGGGTAACTACTAACTATATCAGGTATAGGTTGAAAAGCTTTGCTGCAAAAACAAGAGAAGTCAATATGAATACAGATTTTGGCACTAAAGTTTGTTACAATGTGTGGAAGAACTACTAGTTGAAGAATACTATAGTAGTAAAATATTTTATGTTCTAATTTTTCATACATGTATGAGAATGTTGTTGATGGAAAATCAAGTATGAAGGAACATGCTTGGTGAAGTGTTTATCTAAAAGTAAGGTGGCAATTGGCATCTAAAATGATATGAATTTGATATTTAATGTACATTACTTTTGAGTGAGTAATCCAAAGAAAAATAATTTTATTTTACCATACTGAAATTGGTACTGGTATATAAGAAATTGCTCATCTCCTTTAGTATCTCGTTAGATTTAATCTTGTCTTTCTTCAAGACACTAACCTTTTCTATATACTTTTGAACTCATTACGTATGTTGTCATCCATGATGCAGTATACACCTGCAATTGATATATGGAGCATTGGCTGCATATTTGCCGAAGTATTAACAGGGAAGCCACTTTTTCCTGGCAAAAATGTTGTTCACCAGCTTGATTTGATGACCGATCTCCTTGGGACACCTTCACTGGATACCATATCTAGGGTAAGCAGAATGTTCTGTTTACACAATTGGGTTGTCTTGCCCATTTGAATGTTATGCCTTATAGATGCATGGATTATCAAGTCAAGACTCCTATTATTGGATACAGGTACGAAACGATAAGGCTAGGAGATACTTAACTAGCATGAGGAAGAAGCAGCCTGTACCTTTTGCACAAAAGTTTCCAAATGGTGATCCTCTAGCGTTGCGACTATTAGAAAGATTGCTTGCCTTTGATCCAAAGGACCGCCCAACTGCTGAAGAGGTACGGCTTCATTAGTAGGTTATCTTTTCTGTTCTGTGTCTTGTGCCATTTGCGTGACCCTCATTACATTGTTTGGTAACTATTTGGTTTTATGTTTTATCAGGCACTAGCAGATCCTTACTTTAAGGGGTTGGCAAAAATTGAGAGGGAACCTTCCTGCCAGCCAATATCCAAGATGGAGTTTGAATTTGAGAGGAGAAGGGTGACAAAAGAAGACATACGAGAGCTAATATTTCGTGAGATACTTGAGTATCATCCTCAACTGTTGAAAGACCACGTGAATGGAACTGAGAGGACAAATTTTATCTATCCTAGGTACTAAGACTTATACTATTATTATGAGTCACAACTTAAGATGCAGTAGTGAGGAGTTTTTATGCATTGCTTCTGCTGATTCTGGTTCATATTTTCTGCAGTGCTGTTGATCAATTTAGAAAGCAGTTTGCACATCTTGAGGAAAATGCTGGTAAAAACGGGCCAGTTATTCCTCTAGAAAGAAAGCACGTGTCTCTTCCCAGGTAAATAGAATCTATTTGTGTTTTTCCTAAATGATTTGAGTCCTCGTGCCTGGTGCCCCAGTGTGCAATTTGTTCGATTATAGCCGTACAATGGACATTAGGAACCATTTCTTAAACAGTTTTTTACAGCAGCATGTAAATTTTTGAGCTCTCTCTCTCTCCCCCTCTGTTTTGGGAGGGTGGGGGTGTTAGGATCACAGTTTTGGTCGATGGTTGGTTATCTTTGGACTTCTGTATAGGTTCTGCACGTATGGCCTTTTTTACTTAGATTCCTCTCGAGGAGTTGTTTTACTACGTTACTCATGCAAATTTTGCAATCTGCTTATTCTACCAGATCTACAACTGTACATTCAAACACGATCCCTCCTAGAGAGCTATCAAATGCTGCTTCCTTTAAAGACCGGCAGATTCCAGACAAGGCATACAGCAAGCATTCCAGAGATCCAGAAGGAAATTCTGTGATTCTATCTAGGACCATGCAGGCACCCCAGAGATTTCCACTGGGTACACATTCTGATTCTAGCTGTTTTAAATAAAACATCTTCTGAAGTAAATATCAATCGAGTATTTTTAACCGTCTCTTTTCTTTCCTTCCTTTAGCAAAACCAGGAAGAGTAGTTGGTCCAGTTGTACCATACGAAAATGGAAGCGTTGTGAAGGATGCGTATGACCCAAGAACATTAATCAGAAGCACAGTGCTCCCCCACCAGACTGTTCCTTCTCCTTATTGTTACCACAAATCTAACACAGGAGGAATTCACCAAATACCTGCAACGGAGGCAGAGCAACCTAAACAAGCCCCTCAATGTGGAATGACAGCCAAGTTAGCACCAGAGATAGCTATGAACATCGACTCCAACCCATTTTTCATGACCCGTATAGGAGTGACCAAGAGCGAACAGAATGACCGAACAGCAACTATTGATGCAAACTTTTTACAGGGAAAGGCTCAGTATAGTAGTGTTAGTGTTACTACTGCAGCTACCACTGCTTCCACTGTGGCTGCTCATAGAAAGGTTGGAGCTGTTCAGTTTGGCATGGCAAGGATGTATTAAGAAGCACAAGAGGCGTGATAGAGTGTGTGAGTTTTTTTTTCTTTTTTCTTTTTAACTAGTAAACTCTTTTAGTTTATGTTAAAACATTATTAATCTTAGTTATAATAATAATGATGATGATGATAATAATAATAATAATAATAATAATAATAATAATAATAATAATAATATATGCGAGTAAGATTATACATTCATTCCGCTAACACAAGTCTCTTTATATAGTAATTTTTTAATGTAATTATGCATTAATATTATAGCTTAGTTATAATAAAAAAAATAGTAAAAAATGCATGTTAGCACAAGCGAATAATAAAATTGATTTAGTGGGAAATAGGTTTCATCGTTTGTAGAGGTACAAATAATTGGTACCTTACAACAACTAGTTGACAACCTCGGGGCATGTGAGCCATAAACATGAAAAGGAGATAAGGGATGAAACAAAGCATAATTCAGATTGTTGGGTATTGTCATAAAGCTGCATGTCGTATACTACGTTTGTTCCCCCAAAAAATAAAATAGTACTCCTAACCTCACGACCAGACAGGAACCGAACCAGTGTGTAAGACTCAGAAGGATGGAGCTTAATTGAAGCAGTACTAGCTGACATGACATAGACGACAACTTGCTTCATCCCAACAATCTCAAGTTGACAATTGAGTGGTCAAATACAAACATCCTCACAGAACCTGTCTTAACTATATGTCGATTTATGATGATCATTTGTAAAGGTAGAAAAGAAAATACGAAAATTCAGATCTCTGAAGTAATTTTGAGAAAGAAACATAATTACAAATCACTTTTACTTCTACTAATCCTTTTAAAACAATTTTACTGCTAATAATTCCTTCTAATTTTTTATTTCTGCTGATAAAAGCACTTCTGAAAAACTCTCCGATTAAAAGAGATTTTGGAGAAGACTATTCCCATTAATTAGTTATGGGATTCATTGAACAGATCATACAAATTCAATCACTGATCATATTAATTTATAGCATACGAAATAAGAATCTTTACTCAAAGCTCTTATTACTTAACTTAATTTCCTATTCATATTAAACATTGACAATGCCTAAAAAGTCAAGACCAAAATTTGGAAAAAAAGAAGAAGAAAGAAACGAAGGGAATCCAGTCCCATTCTAAACCCAGAGAGAGAGAGAGAGTAAAGTGTTCTCTGATTTAATAAACGCAGGAAGAAGAAGAAGAGCAAAAAATCAAGCACCAAACTTGGAATTATCCTTTTCCAACCTTTCAAACAAGGTAGAAACAGCTCTGAGTGCTTTAACTTGACGCTGCAATGCCAAAATATAACCAGCAGTTTCTTCAAATAGCTTATCCGCACAGCGTGATCCCCCCCCTGGTACTATCCTCTGCAATGCTTCTATCTTCCTCTCTACCTCTACTTTCTCATCTTCATTTTCTTCTTCTTCTTCTTCTTCTTCTTCTTCTTCTTTACAATCACAGTCACCAGCAGGTTTACCACCCTTCTCCTGAATCCTCTTCGCAATGTAATTTGATTTTCTCTTGTTTCTACAACGGATCTTTTGCTTCCTGCTCTGTCGAATGGTAGTAGCTAAAGAATCTGGAAATGCATTATTATGACCCATTACAGATTTTCTGTGGTGGGTTTTTCTTCCTTTTATCTGAAATGTGGGTATGGTTATTTGGGTCTGTGTATTCTCCATTGAGAAACGGCAGAGAGAGATGGATATGACTTATGAGTAAGGGAGAGAGAAGAGTGTTGAATTATTGTGAGCTCTGGAAATGTCAATGCCAATTGCCAACGAAGCTGTGGCCCCACTGATTTTGGATTCCCAGTAAATCCGTAGACCTCAGACGCCATGTTGAGCGAGTCAAGTGGTCCTTCCTATTTAGTGGCGCGAGATTTTGATTTTGATTTTGATGCGCGAGATATTGCCGCCACTCATTTCAATACTTTCACTTTAAAATAATATCACGTGTCCCATTTTTTTCTTTTTATTAAGTGTCAAAATGAGTTAAATTGAGCTATGCATTTTCTTTTTAATTACAAATTTACCATTAACTTGTATAACTTCACGTTTTTTTACTTTTTCATTTTTCATGTTCAAACACACTTTTCACTTTTCATATTTCTATTTTTTTTTCTTTGCACACCACTTTTCTAAGCTAAAATCAAAACTAAACAAATTTTACTTATTTACAATAAAATAATGCAATTCCATTCTCTTATTGACTATCACAAAATTTTAACTATATTTTTTATTGATTTCTCTTACAAATTTTAGTTATATTTTCCAATTTCACTGTTTTGTTTATATTTCTTAATGATTATCACGAAATGGAGCATATGCACATGCAAGTGAGTAGTTTTTATAAATGCATACAACAACATTCTTTCTTATACAAAATTTTTTGTTGCAAATTGTTTCATACATGTATCTCATATTTGTAGTTAGCAGCCAACGATGTTTTGAAATTCTACTCTAACCAAGATTCACAATATGATAATTTCGAAAGAAAAATGCAAGATATATATGTATTTTTTTATAATGTTTCTTTTATAATTTAGTAACATTTATGATATCATTCCCTCATTTTTGGCATTATAATTTACTTAGTTCATATTTCATGTATCTAATAGATTTTGTTTAGTATTTTATAAGTGATCACGACGAAATGAACAAGAATTTGATTGTGCATTAAACATATGCAATTGGTCAAAACTATTTTAATTGAAAATCTTGTAAACTTAATTTTGTTTGACGTTAAATCCTTTCATTTTGGTATTAATGTTTTCTAATATAGGTCTTAATTTATTGTAATTTATGAAAAAATTTCAATCATTCAAATCCAATTGAAGAATATTAAGTACTTGATAGTAAATCTAATTCTTAAATTTTGTTTTAAATAATAAATACTAAATTTTATTTTTAGCCAGAAAAATGGAGGAAAAGAAGTTGGGGATATGAATACAATAATATTATTAAAAAAAAGTGAAGTGAAAATGTGAGAATGCTAAAAATAGAATTCACGTCAATAAAAAGAACTGAAAAATAGTGTAGTAGGCGAAAATACGACTTAAGAGAAATAACTAGAGTTTGTTAAACTTTGATTTTACTTAAATAAAATGGAGTGTTGAAAAAATAAACAATGAAAAGGTGATATGGAGAAAGAATAAAGAATAAAAGGTGGCAAGTTGATGGCAAGCTTGTAAATAAAAAGAAAAGTTATGTCCAATTATTTAGTTTAATTTTACATCTTGAATCAAAAGTAAAAATATGACACATTACACTATTTTAAAGTAAGAGTGTTGAAATGATTGTTGAAATGTGAGTATACTTTCACTATGCATGTATCTAAATTTCTTAAAAAATATCTCGAATATTATTTTATTTTTAGTTTATAAAAATAGCGATGACTTGTACTAATAAAGAAATTTTTTTGAACATTGTTCAACGACAAATCTTAAAACAAAATTTTAGCATGTAATTAGCCGAATACAAGATAAATTGATAATAATAATTAATTTTTCTAGTATAGAAGAACTAAGGCAACAATTTGATAGTTTCTTTATTTATCATTTCCTATTTAATAACAATAAGATACTGGATATCATAAAATGAAAACTAATTAGCACTCTTAATCAGAAAATATTAACTCCTATTCTGATTCGTTCTCTGAACTTACGGCTCAGAAACCTCAAGCTCTGCCTCTCTCTATAAGAGCCTATATCTTTTCATAATAAGAAGGTTAACTCTAGAACCGTCAGAATTGCCCAATCTCGTCTTTACACCTAGGCCCTAATTACTTCACTTTATCCTCTTTTATAATTATTCTGTAATTGAATTAACATATTTTTTGGAGTAAAATTTAAATTAGGTTATAATTTTTAAATTGCATGCAATCCAAGTTTATAATTTTTTAAGACAATTGAATTGCAGCAAAAAGTGAAAACAATCATAATTTACAATATTATTTCAATTCTAATAACAAATAAAATTACTTTTGTACCCTCATCTCATATAAAATTAAGCAAAATTCACTTATTTCTCTCACTTTCTCTCTTATTATATTAATTAAGTTTAACATTATTAATTTATTTAAATAATAATAAAAATAATTAAAATTAATGTTAAAATTCCTTGCCAAATTTTTTCATTATTTCTCTTATTTTATTAATTTAATTAAATTAACTTTTTGACAATTTAGTCTGCCACTATTAATTTATTTAAATATTGATAAAATTTAATTAAAATTAATGTTAAAATTACACGTCAAAATATTGTTTTTACATAATATATAACTAAAATGGTGTTTAAGTAACTTATTTTTATTTACACAAATTTACAATAAAAATTAATCTATACCAAACATAGTTGTTACGATTTTGTAGACATCAAGTATACACTGTCGTCGTCAAGTATTAAAAATTCTATAAATAGAGTATTGCCCAGATGATTGATTGTTATTAGCTATTGAAATTTACTAGACCTTAATTTTAATTGAGAACATAAAAAAGTTAGGAGTTTTAATTAAACTAAAATTCTAATTAAACTAAAAGTGATTAATATTTGATAAAGATAAATAATTTAAATTTGAATAGATAAAATATTTAGGGATTTCTGATTTCACCAAATCAAACATGCTCTAAATTCTGAATCTCAAACCCAATATTTGTTATATTATTTACAACAAATTTTTCTCATATAATTATCAATATTTCTCAAGCATCGATAATTATGAATAAAAACTACTATTCATATATCTCAGTCAAGATTCAAATGTTGAAACTCATTAAGCACGAGAAATTATAATTGTTATACTAGTTCCATAATTATCTCTAACTTGTAAAATTCTAATGGTGTTATAAACAAAGAGTAAATTTAATCATCACTTCTCAGTCTCAGAATTAAATCCAAAAGTCATGCAATAGTTGGTTAGACGATCACAAGCATTAACAATGGATTATAACACTCAACAATAATGAATAAAATATCGATTAAATTGAGAATCAAAATTAAAGAACAATTATGGTTTGACTACGTTATAGCCCTAGATAAAAAAACTAAAACATACTAAAATAAGAAACATCCTAATAATATTCATTATTATCGAGAAAAAGAGAAGAAAAACTAGATTCAATGAGGAAATTGAAGTTGAGATTCGTCTCCCGGTTGGATCCGTCTTCTTCTCCTCTCCCAAAAGTTCTTTTTTCTGCCTCCCCACGTCCAAAAAGTCATCTAATAACCCTAACAATTTTATTTATACACTAGGGTATGATAAAGATAAATTTGGAATGAAAATAAAAAAGAAAAAGTCCTTATCGTGCTGGCGTCGCGACACTGGCTTGTTATAACACCCAATGTCCGTTCTTTTCTCATTTTATCCGTAATTTTGCCTTCAAATCTTTCAAAATCAACCTAAATGTAATTAAATATCTAACCTACAAGATAAAAATAAAAACAAACATAAATCAAGCAATCGCGGGGTTCTGCGTTTTGCTCCCTCTCGGCTTCGATCATCTCTTTGTACGTGCTTACTTCCTCGACCTCCTGACTAGCAACATTGAGGTTATTATTCGTAAATATCTAAGCTAGACAAGGGTTGACTTATTGTCTGTCCGAGCTCTAAAAGGGAAGACCACTAAATGCTATATACAAGGCATAAACAAGGTAAGAGCACGTGCATAATATCTGCCAATGAGTCAACCCGGCTGGAGGAGACCAATGTGGGAACACTTACTTCAGGTACGCAGTAACTTGCTCGGAACAATGGGAAATTAGTTGTAGACCTGCATAACCTTGTAATTGACATTGCAACTATAGCTGCTGTAACAGAAGTAGAAAGGATAAAAGAAAGATACCTGGGTATGAGAAAGTCAGACTGGGGAACCACCATTTCACAATATACATTGTCTGGGAAAGCTAGTCTTCAGATTGTTGTTTTATCCTATTGAAGCTCTTCTTATGAAAATTGGCTTTACTCTAACTGGTCTGTTAAAGTCTCCTTGCTACGACCTTTATTAATATCCCTAGCTCAGAGGGTTACTCGAATATGTTGTTTTTATACTCTACTCGTTCCTTGAAGGTCCAATTAATTAATATTCAAGTAATTGAAGGACGATTAGTGTTTGTTCTGTATGACTCTAAAAAGTTATAGCTAAGGAGAGGATTTCAGGGTCCCTTGACTTGCCAAACGATTTTCAGTATGCCTATACTATCAGTCTTAAACCACATGAGCATAAGTGTTTTTACAAACGACTTCACACTTGGAGCTTTGAAAAGACACTCAAGTGCTTGAATGAGAAATAAAGAGAAGCTCTCAGTAGGATAAAGAGGAGATTAAGTCCCCAAGAACCCAAATGACAAAGACAAGGTAGCTGGGCCTCGAAGACCAGAATTCTTGCATCTTCTTCTCTTTAAAAATGTAAAGATCTCACTGATCTTATAATCAAATGTCTTCTTCTATGGTATATGTAATTAACGAGAAAGTCGAGAGACTTCCCAGTAGTGTGTAACTCACCACCATCTTAATAAAGACCCTAAAAAGGGGGACATTTTCTTACACATGTAGTCACCGAGTACTGTAAGCCGTTGAAAGATAATCTTTTTTATCTCAGTCCATTCGTGGCACATGAATGCCAAAGTGGATTAGTAGGTTTCCGAGACTTTTTTTTCTCTATGAATGGATTGGAAAATGAATCGAATTGCATGTAGCATACATATGAAATTCACACCTCCCCTACGGCGCCATCAATGAGAATCGAACCAACCACAGCTCCATTATAATTATATCAATCATATATCATACAAACCCTTTCCATACTAATAGAACTTTATTTACTCTATTGATTTTAATATAGAATAAAAGTTACGATTTTTTATAAGTTTATTGAAAAAGGTAATTTATTTCTCTCTATTTTTTCTTTGTTCATTACTTATGTAATAAATCTAAAAAAATTTGGTCAGAAGAACGAGTTCTTATGTATATATACACACATTACCGGTTGGCTGATTTTTATGCAAAAAAGACAAAACATAACTTTATTTCCACTCATAAGGAATGAAGGTTAGATACCTTTGACAGAGTTGTATTTTTTGTTGAAATTGGATGGTGTTAAAACTCCCGAAATGTAGTCTGGACAGCGGGCCCTCTCCTTTCTGACGGGACTGATTCGGGGAAGGGTCAATCTCGTCCGGGGCATTTAAACGAAAAAAAGAAACTGAACTTCAACCCCCGAAAACTTTCTTTTTGAATATATAAGAGATTCTTTTTCTTTATCCTCTATATAGCTCGTCGTTAGTCCTTCACAAGTACGTTTTACGAGCACTGTACATATTTCTTAGATGAGAACACACAGACGTAGCGATACCTCAACTAAGAAGCATAGTGAAAAATTTAAGAAAAGTGATGTGAAGCATCACCATCATTTATTATTTTGAGTTGTTAATGTATAAACATGCATAGTATATATAATTATTTTCTTTAAAGACAATTATAGATAGATATTATGTTTTAAATTACGCCACCTCTCGAAGAAATGTTTGTTTTGAGTTATAAAATCTTAATTCTTTAAAGAAATTGATTAAAATAGTCAAAACAATTTTGTTGAATGCATCAACCACGCGCATCGAGAAAAGGAGGTAAGAAAATAAGTTATGGGTGATGACGTGTGGTGTGGATGGAGAGAGAAAGAAGGGGAGAGAGAAAGCACATGTAATCACATGATGTTCTTGAACCTAACACCACCCCCATGTGCTCTCTCTCTCTCTCTCTTCCACTCTTCTTCTTCTTCCCTATGGCTATGATCTTCTTCATCACTATCCATTCCTTTTAGCATGGTTGCCACGTTTCACTCTCTTTTGGACCCCACCTTGAGACCGACAATTCCCCTCTTTTTTTTAAATAAATATGTCAAATGGTGGTGGTGTTGTTTCCAAGAAGGAAACCAGTCGGCTCTGCTGTATCGGTCGTTGGGATTGAGAGCGAGAGAGAGATTTGGTTGTGTATGTTGGGCATTTGGGGCTCCATGTGATCAGAGCCACCACATCGTCCTCCTCTCTATTTTTTCTTTCTATTTTTAAATTCTTCCTATTATAATTTCTTGGATCCAATCCCACCCACCTTTCTTTTTAATTTTTGATTTTCTCCCCTAATCATTCCGTACTCCTTTTCAAGTACGAATTCTTAGACCTATGGCTGTCCCTTATCCATAAAATCCACCTAAACATACGTAAATTGGATCCAAATCCAATATTATTAGATAATATTGTATACTCTTAATCTCAAAAAGTAATTTGAGATGTAAGTTTATTTCTTATAATAATAAACTAACAACGAGTCTTATTTGATAACCAATATGTCATTGTGTTAGCCCGATATGATTAATGGATGAAATATGTTGGCTTTGGTTGATTGATTGCATGACTTTTGTTATTCAGACTTGTAAATTACGTAGAAGAAAGGTAAATATAGCGGATTTTACCAAATGAATTTTAGTATTAGACAATGGAAGGAAGTTGGTTGCTTTATTATACATTGGAGGAGATGGGGTGGGGACTCCTTTTATATTGGGATCAGGAACATGATCCTAGTTCCAGGATGGACCCATGACCATACAATCAGAAAGGAGTGGAAGTGGGACCCTATTTTTGATGGAGCAAAATGCAAAGGCATGCTTTCATGTGGGCCCAAACCAAAGCAAAAGTGTTAGACACAAAAGTGGATTCGGATTTAATTACGGAAAAAGAAAAAGAAAATATTATTTTTAACAACTCGTTTGATATGTATATTAATCTCGAGCGTCCGTTTACATAATAGACGTCACGATTTGTCCAACATAATCCCACAAAAGTAGAATGGTGATGTATTGAAGAATGATGGGTTCTGTAGGAGAAACACATGCAATGCAAAGGCACGCGTATGTGCTTCCCATAGGCCATAATTATAATCACAAGGAAATGGTTTTATCTTATGTCACTTAGGATTTGGTTCGAGATCACTATTTTAAGAGTAAATGAGCATCCAATCACATTCTCACGTTTATTATAAGTGATCTGATTTTAATTTCTTAAGATATTTAATTGTTAAGGGAACAAATATTTTTAAGTACCTAAATTCCTCAACATATATGTGAGAGATATTTTCATTTCTCAAGAAATCAGATAATTACGTATATTTGTTTTTCACTTGACATGTCATAATTACCTTCAATTCTTAATTATATTTTTAGCCTACTAAACACATTTATTTTATCTTCTCAGTAATCATGTACATAATATTTATGTTCTACCAAACGTGATAATCTTACGTTTAAAGATATATAAAATGGCTCTTATGAGATGTCTGTTTTTGCATAGTGATCTTGTTGACACATTTTCATTATTTACCAACTCAATTTACTCCCCCTAAAATTGTACTTTCATTGTTATTCTGAAAAACATATACCCCTAATATAATTCGAGAATGAAATAGATTTTAAAATGATCTTTTCCTTTTTTTTGGTGTTCAAGAAAAAATAAAAGCAAATTTACTTACTGGAAGAAGTAAGTGTAATAATACAATCAATGTATCGCCACACGTCGCTTGATATTTCACTTCAAGAATTGAAAACATGAACAATTGGTGATCGCGGAAGTATCAAACTCGAGAATGTTGTGGTGCCCAGCCAAATATACATGGATGATTAAACCGAGGAAGTGCTTGGGTAAAGTTGTTAGAAATAATGAATTGCATTATAAGATTAAGTGAAAATTACGGTAACAATTGGTGATCGCGGAAGTATCAAACTCGAGAATGTTGTGGTGCCCAGCTGAATATACATGGATGATTAAACCGAGGAAGTGCTTGGGTAAAAGTTGTTAGAAATAATGAATTGCATTATAAGATTAAATGAAAATTACGGTAATACAATACTTATGAAATACCAATGTAAATACAATTATTGAAATAAATTTTTGAACAATATAATGGTAATATAAAAAGTTATGGAAAAATTCAAACTGAGTCATGTTTTTACAGTTTCCTCAAAACAATTACGCCCCCTTACGTGTGTGGTACTAAAGGTTGATAACGATATCTATTTCTCAAGATAAAACAGTTGAATAGCATCCGACTTCACCACTTTATCAAATTGACTTATCTGAATTCTACCACTAGAGTAACGAATCAAAACATGACTCAAACCAAGAAAATCATACAAAAAATTGAACCATGAATCGAACAAAAAATGAACCAAAATCAAATTAGAGACCGAGCCAAAAAACTGAACCAAAACTTGAACAAAAACTAGCAAAAAATCAAGAAGAGAATAAAAGAGAGAAAATGGTAGCAAATTGCTTTGTTGGTTTCTCAAATGAGGATGAGAGGACCTCATTTTATAGTGTTCATGGGGATAACTACCATAAAGGCTAAGTGAGCACAAAAAAAAACATTTGGCCCAATGATCAATGCTAAAGAAATATTTTTTTGGGCTGTTATACAGCATTAAGAGCCCGTAATATTGCATTACATGACTTTTGGCTTCTTTAGGGAGAAAAAAATAAATATGGATTAAAAGGTGGCCTATATAAGGGCGGTTTTTTGAACCACATTCGAGTCCACAAGACGTGCGGGAAATGGTGTTTAACACCCAATTCCCAACAAAGTAACAGTATTGTGAGTAAGAGAGAGAAAAGCGTTAAAAGTGAGGGGATAAGATTTGAAGTTTACCTCCCCTCAATCAATCATTAATGTGGGATTTTAGTAGATTGGGAAAGTTTCCTACTTTCCCATGACATACCCTACTCTTTCTTTGACTGAAGAGTTATTTTAGATATCATCTAGTACACTGGATATGTCACTCAATCGATTAGGTGTTAGTACTTTCCTTAAGAAGAGACTCATAGTTGTGACACTGTTACTGTGAGATACTTTCCTTACTGAGCCCTTATGTAGTTGCTTGTTATAAATAGACATAACTTCGACCATTTGCTTCTTATGCCCTGAGAATAAATTTGTTGGTTCAGACCAAGACGCTTCTCACCATGCAGGTCTGTTCAGACTAAATACTTAGTCTGTTATGCTTTTTTATCTCAACTTTGATGGATGTTCGATCGAGTTACTTCGTGGAGGCTTTATTGTGGATCTAGGGACGAAGGTGTAATGCTTTGTCCTAACACGACGTGTGGCTCTGAGTCAGTCGTGTAGAGTATGGGTGTAAGCGGTTCGGTTCGGTGTGGTTTAGGATGTTTAACGAACCAAACCGTAAATGCGGTTTATCAAAACTAAGACTGAACCGAACCAAGCCGGTCAGAATGAAGAAACCGCGTCGAACCGAACCGTCAAAATTTTCTCTAAACCGCACCGAACCGGTTCAAACCGGTAAAATAAACATAATAATTTCTGTTGAAAACAAACAAGCCTTAGTTTGAACAATTTCCTGAAAACGTAAATATCCATGTGGAAACATAGGAGAAAGAATTGAGATCATTCTAATCTAAAATTCTATTAATAGATTATAAATATAATCAGAAAATAATAAAATCCTCATAAGCATCGAAAAATTCTTAAGGCAAAAAAACAAAATACAAACTAAAATCAGGTGTGGAATTTCTCTTTTCTTCTTGAACTTCCAGATCTGGAAATTCTTCTTTTCTTTTTGAACTTCCAGATCTGGAATTTCTTTTTATTCTTTTACTTCTAAAACTTTTACATCTGAACCAGAGAAAGAGACGCAAACTGAGAGACAAAGAGAGAGAGAGAGAGAGAGAGAGAGAGAGAGAGAGAGATGAACAGAGAAATTGCGAAGACATCATAGAAGATAATATGCCAATCTGAGTTTGTAACGGAAGAATAAAACACTGAGAAAAATGACCACTAACTAAGTATCTAAGAAATGAAAACTATAAAATCAAGCTCTAAAATTAGGGTTAGAACAACATATATAACATAAAAAATCACTAAGACTACCAGATAACAAGATAACAAGAAAAAACTACAGATCTACCAGATAACAAAAATTCTACATATTTTTAAAAAAATCTACAGATCTTCTACAGATCTACTAGATATATCTACCAAATAGCAATATAACAAAAAAAATCTACAGATCTACTAGATCTACCACATTTCAGAGCTGGTGTGAGCTAGGGCTCAAATCATCAATGATGGTTCTGCTGGGCGCCGGAGAAAGAAGCGTACTGAGAGATGGAGTCCGAATGGAGTTCGTCGACGATGAAGTTCACATGAAGAACTGTTGGGTGATGGAATTCGTCGTTGGTGGAGTTCAGCTTGGTGATGAAGTTCATCTCGGGGGACCATAAGAGAGAGATATAGAGAGAGCAGAGAGAAGTACATAGAGAGAAAGAGAGAGAGTAGAGAAATGTATAGAGAGAGATGAGAAGAAGAAGATGAGAGCAACGAGTCTAAGGGGGAGAGAGAGTAAGGAAGCGGTGAAAATATTTATGGATTAGGGTTAGAGTATTGTGAAAATCTCTTTATATATTGAATATGCTGTTCGGTTTGGTTCGATGCGGTTTCTTCATAAAAATCACAGACCGAACCGAACCGTGGACTTATCACATATCAGGAACTGAACCGAACCGTCTAGAATGTTGAGACCGACCGAACCGCATCGGTTCGATCCGGTCCAATCGATTTCACTGATTTTTCTTACACGCCTAGTGTAGAGGAATTTTATGGGGCACTTTTAGCTCTCGCCTCATCTTGGCGAGGGGCTTTCCTTATAGAGTCCTCATATTGATGGCTACTGGGATGAGTCTCTGTTCCAGTCATGCTCCTTGATCTGAGGTGTGCCTCATCTAAAAAGTCATATCTCTTAAGCCGACTGAAGTACTCAAGTATCGTCATGTGATTTTGAATCGGTTACACGAGGGTTCCTTCACTGAGTCTGCATGGTGGTTTGGCCTAAGGTCAAGCTCGGCCATATAGCTTTACGCAAACTCATCATGTGGCTCTACTTTAGCCATGTGGGTGTAGCACAACCCCCGTCGACATATGAGTCTTTATGGTCACGTGGATGGATTTGCGATGCCGACTTGATGGTCTTTCTCTAAACTTAGTCCTAGCTAGGCCCAACTTGATGTTTCCCCTCTACAGTAAGGGTATTTTGTTGAGAAGGAGAAATATTTTTCATCCCAACACAAGTTTCTTAATGTAGCAATTTTGCTCTAATATAAGTATGTATTAATATTCTACTTAGTTATAATTACAGGGAATATAAATAATATTAGTAGATCGCAACCTCTCTTGATAAGGGCTCAATGTTTTAGCCCAAAAGTTATTTGGGCCGTCCAAAAGGTTGTCATCTTACCACAAGACCATGATTCTCTCGATGAAAGCGCTTCAGCAGAGAACTTAAAGTCTGGACCATTTGTTCAAAGGTTAGTGTGGGTGCCAGAACTTTACACGTGCGCTCGATGCTTTGTCTTTCACTTCCCGCCTTACTCGTTCGTATGCCGTCCGATCATCGCAGCCGTAGACTAGATTCGTTTTCCAGTTCTCAGTTGCTGTCGCGTCGCTCAGAAGATTGGGAGTTCCTTAAAACTCAGATATTTCGGATGCAAGAAAATATCATAAATCCTAGTTGAATCGAATCTTCAATCTCCAGAAAGATAGAAGGAAAGGTGGACATTTGTTTGATATCTTCACCCAGTTTTCTGTCGTTAAGTACTATCAATCTCTGGTGCATATGCATCGTTCTCTAATTTTTGTATCTACTGCTTGTTGATTACTGATTTGGAAGTATGGGAACTCATTTGCGTCTTGGATTTGAATATATTCCCAATGAAAAAAGGATTCGAAGTTTCGTTTGTTTAATTCTCTCCGAACGGACTGACTGTGAATTGTGTGCGCTTCACAAGTTAAACAAGTAGTTGGTTGGATTCTGATTTTGATTATCTTCCTGTGACTTTGTAGGGATGGAAATGGCGGACGAGAAGGACGGCGTCGATGGGGTTGCATCTCAGGGAAATCTGACGGCTGAGAACTTTTATGATGAAAACGGTTCTAAGGTCTTGGAATTAAATCGAAAGATAGAGGTGCTGGAGCGTGAGAAGCGGCGACTGGTAGACGAGAACGATGAAATTAAAGAAAGGATTCAGAGTTTGACTGCGGAGTCTCAGGGAATGAAGAGGGAGGAGGTGTCTTTGAAGAAGAAGTTGGCGGAGATGGAGAAAACCATTGAGCGGTCTAAAGAGGGAGAGAAAGTCTCAGAGGCGATTGCAGCAAGAGCTGCAGTTCTAGAAAGTGAAGTCTCGAGGCTCCAACACGATTTAATATCATCGATGAACGAAGTAGAGGAAGCAAATGCAGATATTGCAGAACTGAAGAAACTTTTGGGAGAGAAGGGGGAGAAGGTTGGGAAATTGGAGAGAGAGGTGGAGGATTTGAAGAAAGAAAAGGCTGAAACCGAGAAGAACGTGAGAGAATTGGAGAGGAAAGTAGGGATTTTGGAGATGAGGGAGATTGAGGAGAAGAGCAAGAAAGTTAGGCTTGGGGAAGAAACAAGAGACAAAATCGGTGAGAAAGAGAGGGAAGTCAATGCATTCAGGAAAAGAGTTGAGGATTTGGAATCAGTAATTATAAAAAGTGGGTTGGAGTTGGAGAAGTGGGTTAAGGAAAAATTGAACGTGGAGGAAGCTTTAAGAGAATCAGAAGAGAAAACTAATGGTTTAGGATTAATGGTGGTTCAATTGCAGAAGGAAGTAGAGGATGCAGAGAAGGTTATCTGGGGATTGAAGGAGAACGCTGTTGAGTCCATAAATGGGACTGCTAATGAGGTTAAGGCTGCCTTAGGTGGTGGAAGTTATGGATTAAATGCGCTGATGTTGCATTGGCCAGCAGTGGCAGGATCTACAGGAGCAATTCTTGCAGCAGCTGCTGTTGTCTATGTTTGGTATGGGAGACGAAATTGATTGCAGTTTTGAATTTATGAATCACAGTTTTGCTTTGCTCTAATTAGGCATATGAGAGTTTGAACTTTAGGTTCATTGATTTTTGATTAATTATTACTCTTAACGGATAGGAATTGTTTCTGTTGTATCACAATAATGGTTTACACCAATATCTGGATCTGCCCTTCTTTTCAATTTGGATGACTCGGGCGGTTAAGGCCGCCATGTAATTGGGTTTTGAGAAAATTTACCATCTTCAATCACAGAATTGAACTTATTTGGAATGTAATATCATACGATCAATCTTCTGCAAGAGGTACCATTAACTTGGAGATCCAGTTTGGTAACTAGAAGCTGCTGGGTTTTATATGTTCGTGCCTCTTGGTGTTAATTTGTTTGATTTATGATTGGATAGTGAAAAAAATAGCTCAAATTTTGACAAAGTTAGTAATAAATACCTTATTAATATCCTTTGAAATCTACGTCCTTGAAAATTTTCAAATAGATTCTAACAAACACTAAGAAACTTAGAAGGTAGAAACTCAAATTACATGAAGTTTGTCATTGTCAACAAGAGATAATAATATCACAAAGCAAATTAAAGAACTCATTAGAGCTTCTCTTAATTTATCTAAAAATACATTCCTCAAATCCAGACCTGAATTTCTTATTTTGGTCAAAATCAATCTCCTCAATGTAATTGTCAAGCCTTCAATCAACTTTAATAGAGCAATTCAGTCAATTGGCCATAGTTTTCAATTAAGCCAATTCAAACCAGCATATTGACTGCAACTCAGCATATTCAATACTACTTGCAACAAATCTATGGTCTACTGCTCTTAATACATCCCCCAAGCAATATCGAGCAATAACACCAACTGCAGCTCGACAATGATTCTTTATAAAGACAACATCACAATTAATCTTGACTGCTTGACCAACAGGAGGAGTATATGTATATCTCTCGCCCACTTCTGGTTCAACAAGAATTGGTATTTTTATACGGTTCTTTTGATATGGAACGTATTTTATAATTATTTTTGAAACTATATTTGGTAAATTTTTTGTATTAGTATTTACTCTCTGAACTTATAAGCAAATGATGGCCGTATGTGAAAAAAGCATATAATTAGTAAACCATATACTGTATATTATTTAAATATACTATATAGTAATAAACATAATTGGTATTATTATAGTATATAAAGCAATAAACATATTTAGTATAATTTCTGTTGTTTGTGCGAAAGCCTATAATCCTACAACATCAGAACATGGGCCTGAGAGCCAAAATGCTCCAAGTATTGTGTTCCTCAAAGCCCTAAAACCCTCCTCCCCCTTCACCTAAAACCCTAGAATCTGAGACGAGACGAGTTTCCTTCCTCTCTTCTATCCTTCCCTATCTAAAACCCCACTATTTTGTCCATTCCTCTGTATCTCTACTAGCTGCGCCTTCAGATTTTCTCTGAGTGAAGCAGGAATCAAGACCAATAATGGCCTTGACCAATCCTGATACTTCGTCGGCCACCACCCCTAGCGTGAGCCCCCAAACCGTTAAGAAAGCTGTGGACTCCCTTCTCAAATGGAGAACTTCCAAGTCCCAGAGCGAAAAGTCGCAGCTTTTAGACCAGGAGTATTTTATCTACCTCATCGTTACCCTCAAGAAAATCCCCCCCAAAGGTCGCACTAACCCTTACAAGATTCCACTTCCTCACTCCCTCCACTCAGAAATATCAGAACTCTGTCTCTTCATCGATGACAGAGCCAAATCCCAGCTCAACAAAGACGCCGCGAAGAAGAAAATCCAATCCGAAAACATTCCGGTTTCAAAGATCATTAAGTTTACAAAGCTCAAAACCGATTACCGCCCCTTCGAGGCAAAGCGGAAGTTGTGCGATTCGTATGACATGTTTTTCGCGGATAAGAGGGTGATTCCCTTGTTGCCGAAGTTGTTAGGTAAACATTTTTTCAAGAAGAAGAAGATTCCGGTGCCAATAGATTTGAAGCACAAGAACTGGAAAGAGCAGATTGAGAAGGCTTGTGGGTCGGCCTTATTGTACTTGAAGACAGGAACTTGTAGTGTTCTGAAGGTGGCGAAGGCATCGATGGAGGGTGAAGAAATTGCGAAGAATGTGATTGCTGCAATTAATGGGATTGCCGAGATCGTCCCAAAGAAGTGGGGGAATGTGCGGTCGCTTCATTTGAAACTGCTAGAGTCAGTAGCATTGCCAATTTATCAAGCAGTGCCAGATATGAAGATGAAGATTGAGGGGGAGAAAGAGGAAGAGGAGGTAATGGAAGTGGATTCAAGTAAAGAAAACAAGGATGAGAGCAAGGTGCAAAAGGTTAAGAAAGTGGGTAAGAAAAAGGGAAGGATTCATGAAGTTAGGTACATGGATAATAATATTGGTGAGATATTTGATGCAGATGAATTGGGAAGTGATGATGGTGAAGAAATTGGGGATATTAAAACTAGTAAGATTGAGGAAATAGCCAGTGATAAGTTGAAGGGCAAGAAGAGAAATAGAGGGGATGGAGCAAAAGAGGGAGTTCTAAATGAGTTGAAAAAGGGGGTTCTAAGTGAGTTGAATGGTGAGAAGAAATTGAGGAAGTCAACTCGTCTGAAGAGTAAGGAAGATGTCAAAGAAAAGAAAAATGAGTTATTGGATAAGGGGAAGAAGAATGAGAGTATTAAGCAAAAGAAAGAAAAGCTGTCTGTTAAAGGTGGAGAGTCAGCAGCAAAGAAAGAAAAGAAGAGTGGACATCTGAAGTTGAAGGCTGGAGGAACCAAGGTGAAGACTAGAAAGCTGTAGAGTAAGTCGTCATAGCTTGCTTCGTTGGTAGATGAACCTGATCAACTATCCTTGTGCACTTTGGGTTCACTGGCAGATGTTTTGTGTATTTTGTTATGTTGTTTAAATTGTGTTACCTTTTGTTGGCTTTTGAATTTTAACTTGTTTAGCATTCTCTCACTATGTGGAGAGAGTAATAGAATGGTTAATTTTTCACTTCTTTCTGTAGTTTTTAATATCTATGGACAAAGAATGCAATCTTTTCATACATTTTTTCGCCCCGGCAAGTGGGGCAAGAAATTATTTTATGAGAATCCAGGACAAATTGCATGATTAAGTGTTTGTTTGCTTACTGATAGACTTCGACCATTGGTTGATCTGAGAAAATGTTTATCTGCTAAGTGGTATCTACTTGGAGGGTCTAAGATCATGGTTCATTTGCAGCTAGTATGTCACTAATGATGTTTCAACTTCTTTCTGTCGTCTAATAGATGAGAATTTATTTTGTGGGCATGAAACAGTTTCCCACTTTATGAGATAAATATATGGACATTCTCTCTGTTTATTTAAAATTTCCCTTTGAAAAATCCAAATGCAAGTCTCAAAGTTTATTTCAAGAGAGACATTAATTCCAAATACTTCTCTTTTTGGTCAAGAGATGCAGGTATCTTCATTAAATTGGATAGATTATAGTTATGACTACTATGAATTATCATTCTCTCTATGGAGTTCCATAGAAATTATTCCCCAAGTGTGTCAACATGATATCAACTTTTTTACTTGAATCTGTTTTGATGAATCTTGTTATAAAGTTATATCACCAAAAATAGATTATATCTTCAGTTGTCATTGACATGTTTGAATAAGATAGAAGTTCTTATCATTGTTTGAAATGTGTGTTCTCAATATCTTGGATTAGTGCTGTATGGGGTGATGTTTGAACTCCTAGCAGTTAAAAGTATAATTGCATTCTAGCTGGTCCACTGATTTACGTTTAGAAAGAGGAATGTATATAAGAAAGGGGAGGACAAATTGATGTAGTAGGTTAGCTATGCAAGGTGATCCGATGAAGATGTACGTTTGGGCGGTTTGATCCGGAAAAGAGACAGGTTGTTCTCTGTGTTTGTGCATAAATCTTGAATAGACCGTGGAACCTACTTGCATTGTCAGACAATGCCACTGGATTCTGCTTGTGGTCGCTGAAATGGCTGACTACTGCTTGACGCGTGCCAATGCAAATAGACATTAAGCCAAACGCAGCACATTGGTAAATCTGGACTTGCTATCCTATCAGAAAGACAAATCATTTTCTTTATCACCCAAAAGATGACATTAGCTTTTCTTATCCATAAGGTGATGCATTAGCTGAGTTTAGTTACTTTTTCTTTACTGATGTACTTCATGAAGCTTTACTGTGTCTGATAAAAGAAGCTACAGAAAGCACATCAAGAAGAAAATGCGATTTATTTTGGTGTTACACCTTTATTTGCAGAAAGAATAAAGAATCACATCAATTTTTCAACAACCTGGTGTACAAAAATAGAAAGATTGAATGGAAAAAACAAATAAAGGAGCACTGGCTGATGCTTACTAAAGAAACCTTGAACGCTTGCACTCATTTGGGAGGCCTTGAGGGAACCTTTTAAAGTCATTACAGTAGTTGTAAACCATGAACTTCGATTGCACCCATCTTATCCTGTCCTACTTTGGGCATCAAGTGGCTGATCTTGCCATGAAGTCTCTTGCAATGAATTGGTTGATTTCGAGCCACAAGATGAGGAATATGAGAAAACACATACGTTGGCATTGAAATTTCTGTAAGTTGCAGTAAAGGGTGCTTGAGTCCACTCAGTCTTTACTAATCCTCCTCTTGTTGCCCAATCATCTACATTCCAGAGACTTGAGTAAACTCTCATTGGTTTGCTTGTTGGGAATGGAATTCCAATTGATTCCATGTTGTTGAACACCCTTATCAGAATGTTATCCACCAAGAACCAGTAAAGGCAAGTGAGCAATTGTTTTAGAGAGCTGATCAAAAGATATAATACAGGGCAAATGATATTTGCTGATGCTCAAGATTAGTGTTGCGTACTTGATTCTTTGTGGAGTCCACTCAATGGTGTAAGTGTGGAATGCTTTTGTGGGATCAAACCAAAGGTGAAATTGCTGTTCCCTATTTCCCTTCCCTTGGGAGTAGACGTTTGTATGACGTGTATACGGATCTCCAGACAAGTTCCCCAAGAATTCAAAGTCAATCTCATCGTGATTTGGTCCTTGCGAAGACAACTGCATACATTCAGTTCATATAATTAAGCTACTAAAATCTAATACAATTTGGAGCAAACTAATTTAATTATGAAGTTCAAGTAGGAATCGAGACTTACATAATAAGTTGTGACAGTGCCAGCGGAGTTTCCTGGGACTAGTTTGATTTGCATATCGAAACGGCCGAATAAGTAGTCCTTCTTTGACTGAAAACCCGACCCAGAAAACTTTATCAAGAGAAAGGGTGAGAAGTTTGCCTCCATTGAGTATCTTGGCACGTTGGCCACCAAAATTAATATCAACATCTTGGTAAAAGTTGCCTGCTGAGGCAGCTGCCATTAAAGAGGCCAAGCATAAAGAAATCAAAAGAACTTTGTGTGAAGAAGAGGATGGCATCCTTTTCGTTTGCCAAAGATGGATCCAACGAAGAGACGCATAGAGTTGATTATTGGTATGTTGATGAAGAAGATGAGAAAGAAGTGATGGTGTAGAAGTTGGGATTTGAGGCCTTTAAATAGGTGCTCAAAGTCAGATTAGAGCTGGCTGTGCTGGACAGAGGGTTTGCCAACTTAAGTGAGATAGACAGGAAGTAGCATATGAAACCAGAAAAACAACATATTCTATGGCAGAGACAGAGACTGTACACATGGACTATCAATTGTAAATGAACTAACAATGTGGTTGATTTTAAGACAAAGGTGATGAGCAAGTTGACCAAACTCAAATGTCAGAGGTTAACCAATTGAGTAAATGGAAATGCTATGTGCGTGCAAATGATTTTTATTTTATAAAGGGATCTACCAGATGGGGTTGAGTTGTCAATAAGACTGCCTATTGAGGGAGTTTTTACAAACATGAGGTAGGCGATAATATGCGCGTTATCTTTTTGGCTCCAGTAGAAGAACTTGTGCGCTGTCTCCTCTTCATCAAACAGCCTACCCAAGGTTAAGCTTACTTTCATGACTAGAATATGGCTATGAAGCTTCCTTTATGCATCCTTATTTGAATGGCTATGAAGCTTCCTTTCTGCATCATTATTATTTTTATACAAATACAATTATCATGAAAAACGACAGCCTAATTACACCAACACAATTGAAAAGCGCAGTACGATCACTCCTTAAAATCTAAATGTTAAGAAGATGGGTACTAGAGTCTTATAACTAGCACACAATGGACAAGTATAGACGATATGAGATAACATGTCAACACATCCTCCTGAACCACAACACGGTAGCTGAACTAAACAGCATACCCAACAATTTGAACTATGGACAAAGAACCGAATTAAAACGGCACAAACAAAGGCTCAACCAAACTCTGATACCAAGTTGAAAAGCTCAGTCCCATCACTCCTTAAAACCTAGGTGTTAAGGAGAAATGTACTAAAGCTTTATAGTTGGCACAAAATGGACAAGTATAGACGATATGAGATAACATTCCAACAAATACATCATATATCATGCTCTTTATTTTTGTTTTTTTACAAAGAATAAAGTTATGACAATATTACGAGTCTTTGTAATATTAGTTGGTGTGCGCTTAAGCTATCTTGGACACTCATAGATACCAAAGAAAAAAATGGTGAAATGAAGTTCACATACTTTTATACCTCATTCTATCTTTGGTAATATGAAGTTCACAAACTCAGTTTGAGATAACTGCGTTGTCTAAGAATAATACAAATTGGCCATACAAGCAACACTTAACTTTTTAACTCTTAACAACAGGATTTTCCATCTAGTCTTAATTTTTTTTTCATAATTATATTAGCTCCTTCCTCTCTAGATCTTACTTGAAGTATTGAATTCTGGGGGTTGACGGGTCGTTCTCGTTCAGGTCAATATTATATCTGTAAAAATCCTGTAGTAATGTGTAGTTTACAGAATCAGTTTATCTTAGACATGTAACAGATAAGCAAGTTGTCACATGAGTCTGATCAGTCGCAGTGGTATCTGCATTCATAGCCGCTGAAATGGCTGATTAATGCTTGATCCGGCCCAATCCAGACAGACATACACCACGTAAACACTATGCAGCACGTTTGTTGTAAAGGAAATGGAACTAAAACTTTCCCTTTTGAAAGACATGAATGAATATAACATCCATATCAGTTGTTAATGTTTTCTCATCTTATGCTTTAGCTTCATTTTGCTACTGCTTGCTTGATCTAGTAATATATGTTCCCTCACTCAGTTTTGACAGAAGGCTAATAAATTAAGAAACTGAGAATAGCACATGAAGAAGTACATGCAATTTATTGTGGTTTTACACCTTCATTTGAAGAAAAGAATAAAGAATTACATGAAATTTCTGCTTTACAAACCAATAAAGAATCTTAAAAGATTAAAGAACCAATAATCAAAAGAATGATTTGCTACAAAAAAGTAATGTATAATCTCTTTTACAAAAATCTTGAACGTTTGCATTCAGCTGGGAGGCCTTTAGGAAACCTTTTGAAGTCATTGAAGTAGTTGTAAACCATGAACTTTGACTGCACCCATCTTATTCTGTTCCTACTTTGGGCATCAAGTGGTTGATCTTGCCATGAAGTCTCTTGCAATGAATTGGTTGATTTAGAACCACAAGATGAGGCAGATGAGAAGACACATCCATTGGCATTGAAGTTTCTGTAAGATGCAGTGAAAGGTGCTTGAGTCCAGTCAGTCTTCACCAATCCTCCTCTTGTTGCCCAATCATCTGCATTCCAGAGGCTTGAGTAAACTTTCATTGGTTGGCTTGTGGGGAATGGAATTCCAATTGATTCCATGTTGTTGAACACCCTTATGAGAATATTATCCACCAAGAACCTGCAAAAGCAACAAAATTTGCAATTGTTTTAGAGCACTGATCAGTGTAAAGTATATGATAGATGGCAAATGATTTTCAAGATTGGTGCTGCTTACTTGATTCTTTGTGGATTCCACTCAATGGAGTAAGTGTGGAATCCTTTTGTGGGATCAAACCATTGGTGAAATTGCTGTTCCCTGTTTCCCTTTCCTTGGGAGTAAACGTTTGTATGAAGTGCATACGGATCTCCGGATAAGTTCCCCAAGAATTCGAAGTCAATCTCGTCGTGGTTTGGTCCTTGTGAAGACAACTGCAGACATACAGTTCATTTAACCTATCTTATACAATTAGAAGCAAACTGACTAAGGAGTTGAAGCTTACATAATAGGTAGTGACAGTGCCAGAGGAATTCCCAGGAACTAGTTTGATTTGCATATCGAAACGGCCGAATAAGTACTGCTTCTTTCACTGGAAACCAGACCCAGAAAACTTGTCAAGAGAAAGGGTGAGAACTTTCCCTACATTGAGTATCTTGGCACGTTGGCCTCCAAAATTAACATCAATATCTAGGTAAAAGTTGCCTGCTGAGGCGGCTGTGTGAGAAGAAGAGGATGACATCGTTATCTTTTCGCAAAGATGTATCCAAAGAGCGGCAGAGAGCTTGATAATGGATATATGAATGGAGAAGTTGATGAAGATGAGAAATAATTGATAATGTAGAAGTTGGGATTTGAGGGCCTTTAATAGGTGCTCAACGAATAAAAAGACATCATTGACTGTGTGAGAATGCCAGAAGTGTTAGCTGGCAATTGTTCAAAGTCTGATTAGAGCTGGCTGGATAGAGGGCTTACCAACTTTGGCGAGATGGGGCTCTCCCTCATTATAATATGCATATTATAATGCTATGAAGCTTCCTTTCTGCATACTTAGTAATAAAGAATGTACAATTATGATGAAAAACGACAGCCTAAATGTTAGAAAAAAACATAGACGATATGTGATAAATAACTGCAATGTAACTGTAATAATCTAATTTGAGTTCCATATGGCTTAATTAAGGTCTTACTAAAACGTGAATTGTTTGGGGAAGACCCCTGAGAATGAAGAAAACGGTATTAGGATTTTAATTTTTTTTTAACTAAAATGACCTGTACTAAACTCTGATCTAGCAGAAAATTACTGTTAAACTCTAGTTTAGCATTATGCCGTTAAAATTTACATGCACTAGAGCATTGTCGAGCAAAATTTTTATGCTAGACTCTGATCTAATAATCGCTAATTTTAACGAGAAAAATTAAACTAAAGGGGTAATTTAGTATTTTCGCTTAAAAGGGTGAATTTCAGTAAAGAGTTATTTGCATAAATATACCCTTTTCGTTTTTTGTTAGGATTTTTATACCCCATTTTCAAAACTCAGAAATTTATACCCCTGGCCCGCTAAATCAAACTTTATTTACTGTTCACACACACTGCCCAACGAGTTACCATCAAGTAGGGAAAGACGGTAACATGCCTCACACTCTTCTTCGCGTCTTTTCTGTTTCCATTCTCATATGTTTTCGCTCATTTGCACCTTCTTCCTCTTCGTCTCCATTCTCATTTGTGCTCTCTCTTCTCGCTTCTCTTCTGCTTCTTCTTCGGCAAGACAGTCCCTGCAAGTCATGTTCTTCTTCTTCTATTTTCAGAGCACTCCGACACTATACTTAGGCACGACACCCACCTATGGATAAACTCAGGTACCAATTATTTTTTTGACGCAGAAAATGACTTAGAGTTTGGAACTTTTTCTTTTGTTCTTCTTACCGGACTTTTTTTCTAGGGTCAGGAGAAAATATTCTAGGGTTTAGGTTGTTTAGATTGTCTCTCTTGATGATTATAACCTTCTGCATTTCTGGATTGGTTAATATTTTTGATAGATGAATGTGATAACCATTTGAATATATTGGCTACTTAAAGGGTTCAAATAGCTGTTTAGGATTACTTGAACCCTTCAAGTAGTTAATTTGAAAATAATATCTCACTTCTTGAAAACTTCAAGCAGTCTTTTTGATTCTAGAAGTGAAAATAAGTGAAAATAATATCTCACTTCTTGAAAATTTCAAGCAGTCTTTTTGATTTTAGAAGTGAAAATAAGTGACTACTTGAAGGGTTCAAGTAGTGTATCTGACTACTTGAAGTAGTCACTAGTCAGAACCCTTCAAGTAGTCACTAGTTCACTACTTGAAAGGTTCAAATAGTTTTCTATAACTACTCTAACCTTCAGTAAATAATCAAGTGCCTTTATGTGTATAAATAAATGATGATTCTTACTTTATATCTGTGCATCCTTCAACTGATATAGCTCCAAAAATTCAGCTGACTCGAGTCTTCAATGATGATGAAATTATCCTTGAAAAAGTGAATTGCCTCTCTAGCCTAAATACTATTACAAAACTGAATGAGAAGCTCACTGAATGTCAGAAGATTCTGTTTAGGAAGACATGTTTCGGTCATTTGCTGGACATACAAAGTATTCAATTTTCTGGGACCATACGTCATCACATGCTTCTCAGAGAAGCTATGCCAAACATTTCACTGCTAAAGATGAGATGTATTTTCTAATAGCTAAAAAAACAATAAGGTTCTCCAAGAGAGAATTTGCTTTGATAACTGAACTTCACTATGACACTCCTCCTGACCTTGGGACATATGACAAGGCTGTCCCTAATAGGATTTGGATCAATATTTCAACCGCGATGATAGCATCAACAACAAGTGGTTGGAGGAAGTGTTTATGGGCAGTGAAGGTGTGGAGGATGGTGATGTTGTGAAGTTGGGGCTACTGTATTTATTGGAGCATGTTTTGTTAGGGAAGGAGAGAAGGAATAAGATTGATCAGAGGTGGGTGATGCTAGTTGATAATCTAGATGATTCCAATAGTTACCCATAGGGGGATGCATGTTTTGGGAGTACCTTACCGGCATTGAAGAACGCCCTTCCCAAAGAAGTCAATGATGAGGAAGCTCGTGGTAGTCAAAAGAAGAAAAAGAAGAAGGTTGGGAAAAAAATTTCTGAGTATACGTACGCCTTGGAGGTTTCCCATATGCTTTTAATGTATTTTCATTCCCCTCTTCTTTTTTATGCTTCCAAAATTAGTGGAGAATAATTATTATTGATTTATACAAGTTTGGGCATATGCGGTCATCCCCACAACTGGAAATCTGTATGCGAAAAAGGTTGCTAATCATTTTCCAAGATTAGTTAACTGGACGACTAATACTATTGTGTCGCATGAAAAAGTGCAGAAGGATATTTTCACTCGTAAATTGGTAAGAACACTTGATTTTCTTATTTTTATCATTTTTGTAGTGTCAAGTCAAGTAGTTTTATCCGACTACTTGAACACTCCAAGTAGTGATTTTCACTCTAGAAGTCAAAACATGTAACTACTTGAAGGGTTCAAGTAGTTGTATCTAACTACTGGTTCAAGTAGTCATTTGTTTCTAAAAATCAAAAGAAGTGACTATTTGAATGGTTAAAGTAGTTGTATTTGACTACTTGAAGGATATGCTATAGTGATCAATTTGCTGACCTCAAATGTAGGCTAACATGTCTGGGAGATGTGAATTATTTGATGCTAATCCATCCGTTGCATTAGAAGATAATGACCTTTTGCGAGCTTATATAATCGAGCTGAGGCCACATTTTGGAAGCGATTGGGATTCCTGTGATTGAGTATGTACTCTTACATATTTTTCAAATTATGTCCTTTAGAAGTTTTCTGACATACTATTGTATATGTTTTGTTTGTTATGAACGTAAACAAATCTCACTGGATAATCACGGAGTTGGACCTCAATGAACAAGCTGTCAAAATCTATAATTCAATGAACAACGCCACTGTAATACCCATGTATTTTATAAGGGTTATTTTTATAATTCAAACCCTCACTCACACATATGCACTCACTTACACACTAAGCCAACCCAATTTGTTTCCCTCACACGTGTTCTCTCTCACCCCAAATCTCTCTTTGCTTTTATCTCAAGCTTACCCATGTAACTCCCCCTCTTTCCTCCATTTATTTTTGCAGGAAACATAACGTTTCCTTAGTGTGTAACTCCCATATAATCTAATGCTCTTTAAATCCCTCTTCTTTTCCATTTCTATTTCACGAAGCCCCTCCCTTTGTAACTGTTGTTCAACCTCTCCCCTCACTCTTCCGTTTGTTCTCTTTGGCAGCCTCTCTCCCTCAATCGAACATTTGCATCTCATTCTTTCAATTTCATCTTCTTCAGCGTTCTAATTTAAGTAAGTTTATCTCCCTTCTTTCTCCTATTTTCTTTCTCGTTTCCTCTTCTCTCTCTGAAATTTTGGTTCTTCAATTTCAGTAATTTGTAAAACTGTCACTCTCCCGTCCCTAAAGGTGCACCATTGTCGTCATTCCTAGATTCATCCCCTTGATCATCTTCTCCAGATCGTTTCTCCCTTCGTTGTCAGTAAGCTTGTTTCTCTCTCGCTTTCTATTCCAATTTATCTGATTCTTTCTCCTTTGCATATATCTCCCATGTTCTCTCGATTT
Organism: Datisca glomerata; assembly: GCA_003255025.1. Lineage (NCBI taxonomy): Eukaryota > Viridiplantae > Streptophyta > Magnoliopsida > Cucurbitales > Datiscaceae > Datisca > Datisca glomerata. The sequence goes on from QANY01008030.1 coordinate 146,301, forward strand.
TGTTAGCAGCCAAACGAAAATTGGAGTTTTGAAATTTGTTTTGCTAAATTGTTTTATTGAATTGTTCAGCTTAGATGTTTCGGCTTAATTCTAGAACTGTTGATCACTTTTCTTAACATTGTCTTTTTGATGGATTAAGATTTATACCTCTTTATTTTAGTTTTGTTTATGTACCTTTTTTTATGACTGATTTTTTTGCAAGGCTGTATTTTTATATTGCCCTTTTGATAGTTCATCCTAGTGGGTTCTTGGTAATCAACAGAATATGTGGTTTTTTTACACAATAATAAAAGTTCTTTCTCGTTGGTTCAAATTAAGTGGTTTTGTCATTTTTTTTTCAAACAAATAAATAAGTTCTTTTATGTGAAACAAATAGTTTTATAACTCTATAAGCAATTGAATCAATTTTGGAGTGATTTCAATGCTTATTAGATTTCTCTAGTGTGTTTAAGAATTTCGTGTGTTTACCCATTTTGTTTGGCTATGTATTTATTACCAATCAGTGTGTTAATTGTGACCCGAGCCATGTTTTACCCAGCCCGAATCCATTCAATTGAACCTGACCGAACCGGTTCAGTTCACTCCGAACCTAGTTGAACTGGATTGAACCACTTGATTAGTTTACACCCGGTTCAATTTCACCCTTTTTTTTACCTCACTTGCCCTGCTCGTTAAATAAATAATTGTAGTTATTATATGAATGCTTAGTGATCTGGAATTTGTGAATTTCAGGTCAATAGTTGCTGAATTTAATTCGTATCGATCCAAGTAAGTGGGTTTACATAGTAGTTTGGTTCATATGTTATAAGTGTAGAATATATAATGTGAAATTATTTTTTTTTATGTTTTTCAATCTTATGATCAAATGTTTTATTTATTTTTTTCATATCATGATGAAATTATTTACCATGATATGGATGATGATATTTTGAGTTATTCACATAACAGTTATGTCGCTTATGTTCATGGATAAATTATATGTTTACGCACGTACATGTAATAATGTGAATTATGAATCTTAATTCAAGTAATGTGATAATTAAATAAGAGGTAGACTTAGTCATGTCCATTGATTATCAAGTAACTAGACTGTTCATGTCATGTTATCAAGTTGTACGGTTGGGTGTCACCATGTTCATGTTAACATCCTTAAGGTTTAGATAACTTTAAGTGACATCACGTTTCAGGATACCCAATCCGTCATGATCACATTCATGTTACAAGTTCAAGTTATGAATCAGTTCTGGTTAGGTTATTAATCAAGGGATATGTCTAGTCAAATTATGGTCAAGCAAGTGTAGGTATCATGCAAGTATAAGTATCAGCAAGTATGAATGTGAGCAAGTATAAGTACAAGATCAAGCTATATATATGTTAACCATGAAATTAGTTGTGTTATTACTAGTATTTAATGTGATTTAATAGACAAGTGAATGTGTTAAAATAATTTGCATGAGCTATATGTTTACATTGATGTCATGTGAAACTTATTAGTATGTGAATTTACTTACTGATTATTTTTAATACTCACCCCCGATAGATGATTTTATTGTAGGTGATGGTGAGCAGCAAGAGTGAGGGACTGCCATATCAAGCATGACTATGATTTTTATGTTAAATTATAACGTTATGACTTCATTCATTATCAGTTATTTCAGAGATTTATGAAAATTCATATTTAACTTTCATGTTTTATGGATTTTTTATGTTCGACATTTATTACAGTTTAATGAATCATTTATGTTAAATTATTGATTAATATTGTCTTAAATTAATTTAATGCTTCCGCTATTTAACGTTAAGAATTAAGGCAAAATTAGGGTTTTCAATTTGAGAATTTTTATCAAATTAGGGTTTTAGTTGAATTGGGATTTTCAAATTGTGAAATTACAAACATGATTAACCCTTGGGATTTAGGGTGTTACAGCCACACAACGAGCCCACCTCCATCCACTAATGTGACCCTTCACCCATCTACTCCCTCATGTACTTAAACTTATTAACTTTTATGAAAATAGAAAAGAAGTTCATAAAGTACTTGACGCGTGGACTCTAATGCATGTCAAGGTTCCTCAGCAAGGGAATGAGTGAGCTTTATTCTAGTACATATGACCTTAATTCATGGAAGAAGGGTATTTAGTTTATTTTGCTTTTGTTTTGTAGGTTTGATTGTGGTGTTTTTGCCTTAAAATTTTTGGTGGCCTTAATTTATGGTCAGGACTTCACAACTATAAAGTAGAAACTTATGCCACAATTTTGCAAAAACTTGGATGTGGACTTTTTTTTTTGTCATACATATCCATATGAGGGTCTTGCAGAACTATGTAAGCTTTATTTTTTGTTTGTTGTTTGGATGTCTAATTTCTTATAAACACTTCTTTGTATAATAAGGGTTCAAGTAGTATTTTTTATTGGATATATTTGTTGATTGAAATTCAAGAAATTATAAACTGAGGAGGGGTTCATATGACTACTTGAAGGGTTCAAGTAGTAAAAAATACTAGTTAAACCCTTTAAGTAGTTACATGCTCTATGTATAAAAAGGGTAGCAAACAATATGACTACTTGTAGGGTCCAGGTAGTAAAAAAATACTACTTGAACCCTTCAAGTAGTTACATGCTCTGTGTATAAAAAGAGGACAACAAACTATATGACTACTAGAAGGGTTCAAGTAGTAAAAATATACTACTTGAACCCTTTAAGTAGTTACATACTTACTGTATAAAAAGAGGTCAACAAACAATATGACTACTTGAATGGTTCAAGTAGTAAAAGATTACTTGAACCCTTCAAGTAGTTACATGCTCTCTTTATAAAAAGAGGACAAAGAATAATATGACTACCTGAAGGGTTCAAGTAGTAAAAAAGAATAACTAGCCACTTGGGCAGAGAGTGAGATTAGATAGATCAAGATGGGATCTAGGCCCTATGCCTCAAAGCAGATAATTGTTCTAATATAATTAGGAAAATTTTAAAGATAAGGTCGTGGATTGACCACCATCTTAAAAACCATTTTGGAAAATTAGCTTTGAAATTCTTATCAAAGTTCAAAAATCAAGAGTGAGAAAATTCACTATTTTGATGCAAGAAAATTATTTTCCAAACATCAATATAGTTAAAATAGTTGTATTGTTTTTTTTTTTATTAAAAGGGGTTTTAACCTTGAAGGTTGGAATTTCCATTCCTCCATGGTTATTATTTTTAGAATGTAGAAGGAATGATAAATGATTTTTCCTTCTGAACTGTTTATTGGTTTGATATTTATTGATTTTGTCTCTAAGAGAATATCTCTATAGAAACTAAGGGTTTTATCTTTATGTCCAGGGACAAAATGAGAATCAGGAACGAAGTGAGCTTTTGCTATCACAATTGGGCTTTTTAGATTAGCAAATGAAGGTTCTTTGTAAAACATATTTTTATTGGGGGTCTTCCTGTGATAAGGAGAAGACCTTTTGTAATTGGTAATTAGTTGGTTGATGATGAATTATGGGTCAAATGGCTTGGAGTTTGTAAATGGGTCAAATTGGTTGACCAGTGCAGATTGGTAGTTTGGCCTGATGGACCCTAATATTATCATTTGTGTATTTTTCTGAGCAGAAGGCTCCTCTTTGACTTGGGCTAGAACGGCCAATTCTAGAGTCGAAGACTCCCCTTTAATTATCTTCTTTGAGGCCTGGGGCCTAGACCCCATCTTGATCTTGCTGTCCCTACAAAAATTCACAGGTCAAGAAGTCAGGAACTGAGTTATCAATACCTTTAAGAAATTCAATATTAAAATAAAAAATACTAAGTATGAACTGCCATCTAGCAAAATTTATTTTGAAGTAATATTTTTAACATCTTTCTCCAAAACGTATTTCACAGATTTACAGTCAATTTTTAAACTTTTTTTTGATTTAACAAGTGATCCTGAATTTTTTGTATACACAGGATGACATACAAGATTTCCTTTTTAATCATACTATAATTAACTTGGGATTGAGTCCAAGTTCCAGATATGAACCTAACAATTTGTTTAGGTAACTTTGGAGTGATTTTTTATAACAAAATACCTCCGTAACCTATTTCAGAGGCATCAATCTGGATAATTTTAAAAGAATTATTAGTTGGGATACCAAGAAAAGGTAATGTCTTAACATGGACCTTAATTTGTTTGATCAAATCAGTATGGACGTTTGTCTATGGGGGATGATTCTTCTTAAGCCTGCCAAAGAGAGGCTTACAGTCAAATCTTAGTTTATTGTAAAAGTCAGATATGTAATTTAAAGATCCTAAAAATCTTTGTAACTGTCCTTTATCTAGGATTTCATTGGAGAATTTGCCAGTAAATTGTATTACCATATCAATTGGTTTAATTATAGAATGATATATTTCAAATCCTAGGAATCTGACCTTAGATTGAAACAATCTAACTATACTTACATAGATAACTAAACCATTTTATTTTATTACCTTAGCAAATGATCCAAGATGTTTCCAATGTTGCTCTATAGTCTTAGAGAAATGAGCACATCATCAATATGAACAATTGAGAAATAATTAATATGATTAAAAATCTCATTCATTATATTCATAAATTCACTGGGAGCATTTTTAAGACCAAAATGTATTACATTCCATTCGTAATGACCAAATAAAGGTACAAATGTAGTTTTATAGAAATTGAAGTAGAAACAGTAATTATTCCCACCAGGTTTAACTTTGATACCAAAAGATGCGGATCAAGTATAATTTAAAGCAATTAGAGAAGGGGTATTAAGATGCAAGAATTAAAGAAGATAAACAGTAAAAAATGCTGTATTAAGGTGCAAGATTCAAAACTTACAAAAGCAGTTTTATTGGTAATGATTAATTAGTGCTCCCGCTCACTAATTAATGTTGAAGCAAAAAGAAGAAGAAAGATTTATTGAAGAGGGAGGAAGAAATCTTTGTTCTCAAAAACCAGTTTTGCTTTCAAATAGTTAAGAGTTGAAAATGAGTTCAAAGGAACAAATGAGAGAGTGAAACTATAAATAGGGCTACCTATTTATAGCCTAGGAAAGTGGTGCTTACCAGGAGCCCATAACTTACCTGAACTGTTCTATTCTAAAAAAGTAAAAACATTTTACATTTCTACTTTTATTTACGCCAACTTTTATAGGTATAGCATTGCAAGCAAATAGAGCAGAGAGCTTACCGTTTGTTTCTATTAGAGTCGCGAGCTTGTTGTAGTCGGTCTTAAAGGGAGAATCTTGCTGCTTACTTGCTATATCCCCGCGTTCTTGCATGGCTCAGCTCGTTCTTCGAGCCTTTCTTCTACCTTCCCCCTCTCCATGTTCTACCGTCCAAAACAAGGCCGTATGGAGTATAGCCAAGTGGTAAGGCATCAGTTTTTGGTACCGGCGTGCAAAGGTTCGAATCCTTTTACTCCAGATTATGAACACCGACTAAAAATAGTAAAAAACATAAATAATAGCCTAATCATTTGACAACTAGTACAATTATTATAGAAAATGATAAATTATAAAGATTTCTCGATAATTGTAATCTTGGATTCTTGCGTCTTCATCATTGTGTTTTGGAAAGAGTCATTGTGACCATTGTTGCTTTATTTCGGTGGAGCCACTGTTGTTGTTCCTTGATAATTGCTATCTTGAATTTTAGTGTCTTCATTACTGTTATCTTGAAAGCCATTGTGAGTTTTGTCGAGTCATTGTTACTATTGATAATTGATTGTTGGATATTATTATAGTCGTTGCATTGGAGAATTATTATGATATATCTTCAAGATTACTTGATTCTTTGATTTTGATTATTCCAAACATTGGCATTTTGCCAAAGGTGAATTATTTCTCTTTATTAATTCATTATTGAGACTGATGTCGTCAAATAGGTCCTTCAATTGTTGAAGGGTAATATTTTTGGATGATTGGCATTTTTGGATTTTAAGTTTGATTGTGAGACTTGACCATTTGGATGATCCGGAGTCAGAATCATCATGGTCTTTCAAAATTAGATGTATTTTCTTTTGGATTAATTTTTTCTCTAATTAAGACTTTGACTTTATGACTTTTGATTTACCCTTTGAAGAGGGATTGGACTTAGGTTTAGATAAGTTTGGACTGGATAATTTGATTTGTGTAGCTAGGTAAATGAACTCATTAATATTTAATGGAGCTTGGATAAAATGATTTGCTAGTCTCAGGATGAGATGGACACTTGCAAATTCATAATTGATGGATGTAATAATTTTCTGGGCATTCAACTTATCACATCATTTAACATAATACTCTCTGGTAAGGATTTCTTTTTCGACCGAGTATTACCATTTCAAAATCCAAGGTATTTTTAATTTTATTAGAAAATAAAGTTTTGGAGAAAGGAGACTTCAATTGGTGAGGGCTAGTAAACCTTTGAAAATAAATTGGAACATTATTGTAAATCAATTGGAAAAAGTTCAAAGGTAAAACCATGAATGGACCACCATTTTAAGAACCATTTGGAAAATCAATTTTAAAATTGTTTTCAAAATTTAAAAACCAAAAGTGAGAAAAATCACTATTTTGATGCAAGAAAATCCTATGCCATGCATCAATATAGTCAAAATAATTATATTGTATTTTATTTAAAAGCATTTTGGAACTTGAAGGATGGATTCTTCAATCCTCCATAGTTATGATTCTGAGGAGAAAGAAAAAATGGTAAATGATTCTTTCCTCAGAATGTCTCTATAGAAACTGAGATTTTTGCTATTGTGTCCAGGGACATAATGAAATTTAGGAATGAAATGGGTTTTGACGATTTGAGTAGGATCTTTTATATGAGCAAATGGAGGTTCAATATGAAAAAGATTTTCGCTGGATATTTTTATGAAATATTGGGATGATTTTTTTGTATTTTGTGGTTGGTTAATTGAATGATTGTGCATTAAAAAGTTGAGTAATTGGGTCAAAGTGGTTGACCGGGGTTGATTGGTAATTAGGTCTGAGAGACCCAAGTATTGCTGATTGGGCTTGGTTAAGAGTAGAAGACTTCTATTTGATTTGGGTCTTAAGCGCCAATTGTTGAGCCGGAGACTTTTCTATTCTAGAACTATTGATCATTTTCACATGTATTCTGAAAGTGATACTGATTCTTTTAGTTAAGGACTCTACTGTATGCCTATGAATTTTTTGAAATTTGTCAAGCATGACGAAGAAAGTTCCTTCTAGTATAAAAAATTCTTTGATTGATTTATTTGGAAATTCAATTTTAAATATTGTTTGTCCCAAAAGGTTCAGAGTTAAAATTTCTCTGTTATCATAACAGATTTTATTATCTTTGTGAAGGAAATTCAATTTTAAATATTGTTTTGTCCCAAAAGGTTCACAGTTAAAATTTTTCTGTTATCATAACATATTTCATTGTCTTTGTGAATACTTATTTTTTTACCATTTTCATACCATTGAATTAATGTTGCATTGAAGTCATGCTTCAACCCAACATCTTCTAAAATTTTATCCAATTCATCAATCCAACCATTTCTTAGATATTTAAATCCATCATGACCATAATTAATGAATCGAGATTTTGAGCAAAAAGCGGCTGCCCTGCCATTGAGCTTTTTTATTTTAAAATAATTTTGATTGAGTATTCTGAGTTCTACCTTTTCATATTCTAGTAGGTCGGATTCCTCAAATTACTCCAATGCAGAATCTTGGTATGATTTCCTGCAAAAGATTACAAGTAAGGGAGTCAAGAATTTAATTATTGATAAATTAAATATTGAAATTATAAGTACTGAAAATAGGATACTACCTGGTAGAAATTTATTTTGAAGTAATATTTTTTCATCCAAAACACATTTTGTAGATTTGCCGTTGATTTTTAACAGACAACTTTGAATCAAAGAAAATTGTATGATTTGATTAATAATGGAATGACAAATTCAAGAAATCTTATTTTAGATTGAAACAAACTAATTTTTCTTGCAGAGATAATTAAACTATTTTATTTTATTATCTTGACAATCAACTTAAAATATTTCCAGCATTGTTTAACATATTTAGAGAAACCAATAATATTACTAATACAAACAATTGAGAGATTCGACCAGTATTGTTTAATAAGAATGCATACAATTAAGAAGTTAATGAATTGGTTAAAAATTCCATTTATTAGACTTGGAGTATTAAATGGCATTATTTTATAACTACCAAATGTAGTTTTGTATTTAATAATATTATTTATCTGGTTTTGCCAAAATCCAGACTTTATGTCAATCTTTGAAAATACATCAGTATTTCTAAGTCTTTTGGTTAAGTCTCTTTAGTTTGGTATTGAATATTTTATCCATCCTAAAATATTGTTAAGAGGTTTGTAATTAATTACTAGACGATGAACTCTTCATTTAAAGATTTTAATTTCATCTTGAAGAGCATGAATTTGAAGCTGTTCTTTGATTCTTCTGAGTTTCATTTCTCCTTGCAGAAAACACAAATATTTTTCTTTACAAGAAATTAAATTTATGGATTTGAAAACATAATTTTGTTTTAGAGTTTTCAATTTCTCATTTTGAGAAAAAGAAAGAAATTTGAATTTAACAGGTTCATCTATGAGATAAGTAATTATCCCATCATGCTCTGTTGTAAAATGATACAACAAAGAAATGAATGGTAAATCCAAAATTATTTTATCCATCATATTTTTTACTAAGACAAACAATGTTTTAATATATTCATCGTCTTGGCAAATATGGACTTTGGGTATTTCATAATTGATATGCATACGAGTACCATTGACAGAGGACATAGATTCTCTTGTCTTTTTGAAGTACATGGTATGAACTAGTCATTCCTCCATACAATTCAAATCTGCTCCTGAATCAACAAGAGTCATTTTTTGATTTTTACATGATTTAGAATTTGGATAAGGTTATCATCATCTTGATTGATAATATGTTCTTCATCCTCATAATCAGGAATTGGGAAATTACTAGGCTCTCCTGGTTCATTAGATTCCTGATTCTTAGTTAAACTCTCGATTTTCAAAAGGTTTAATTCTTCTTTTATTTATGTGTTTGAATTTTTTAGTTCTTTTATTTCAATTTTAATATTTTTAATTTTTTTTTGAAGTTCCTGTAAGATAGTTTCCTTTTCTTTTCCCTTAACCTTATTGAGTTTTTCTAAGGTTTGTGAAAGGCTTACAGTATTATTATTAGGCTTAGAATTTTCTTTCTTCTAGATTACTTTCTTAAGTCTTTTTAGATATTACTATTTTAATTCTGGATTTTCAATTTTGGTTATTAAATCTAACAAGAGGTTTTCTTGTTCTTCATTTTTCTTTAAAACATTAATTTTTTGACAATAACTATCCCTGTACCCCATAGTGATGTTAGGAGAATCATTGTCAGAACTCGAAGAGTTAGACTCAGAGGATTCATGGTATTCAAATTCTCCTAAATCTTCACTATCACTCTCATAGTATTCTATTGACTCTATGATTCTAAACAATTCTTGTTTATTTTCATAAGAGATTTTTAATTAATTAATTTTATTTTTAACTTGACAGGTATTTGCAAAATGACCATTCTGGCCATACTTAAAACACTTAAATTTATTATATTGAATTTTCTTCTAGAATAATTTTTATTCTTAGATAAACGTTTGTCAAAATTTCTATTCTTGGAGAAGTCTTGGTTAAAACTTTTATGCTTATTTTTGTGGTATTGTCTCCTATGAGGCTTATGATTCTTTCTAGGACTTAAATGCGACTTTTTCTCATTTCTCTAGGAAGCAGTAATAGTGGATGCATAATGCTCACAAAAATTACTTAATTTATATTATAATTTTCTTTTCTTTTTTAACTTGTATATTGATTTTTATGTCAATACACATTTTTAGTCTTTCTTTATGTATTATTGTACCGTAGATGAGACTATTATAGTCTATATTATCTAAGTTATTACTGAGGACTATTCTAATTTTGTGTGTGAACAAATTGGATAATTTATTAATGATTTTTTCTTTCTAAAGGGGTTGATTACTATCATCCCTTGTCATTACTCTAGATAAAAATATATTTTTATACCGGTGGACATTACTTAGGGTTGGACAGCTAAGATTAGTGAATTGATCATGAATACGCGAAGTAATATTACTTGGCGTTCCAATGAAGTGTTCAATTATTGTGTAGAGAAGTGTATTAATAATATCACACATTATTTCTTGATATTCTCCAATAATTCGGGTTCCTTCAACATCAATCTTCACTGTTGAAAGGATGGTATTTTTGGATTCTTTTGTGAGATATTTTTACCACCAGGAATGAAGTATTCCTGTGAATCATGTGACTAAGAGTTTGATTACCTCAATATGAGGTAGATTGTGAGTGGTGATGTAGCTGTTAGCTGCCATTGTCATGTGTTGTAATTTATTGAGAATTTTCTGCTCAGAAAGTTCATCACTATTCCACTTGTATAATTTCTCTGCAGAAATAAAAAATTGATTAACGAAAGAAGATTCAGTAATTTCTATATCTGGAGGCATTGATTTCTTATGTCATTTTCTTTCTAATTTATTAATTTCTAAATTTTTTAATGTACCTTCAATATTGTTAGTTTTTGAAGATTCATGGACTATGGATGAGTCATATGAGGATTCTGACCTATGACTTTTGAATATGAATTTTTTTGTTGATTAATTACCTTTAATTCTTGATGTATATTATCAATAAATTTTTCAGATTTAATTTCAGATGAAGATAATTATTGTTTCTACTTCAATTTCTGCATATTATGATTGGTTATTGCTTTTATTGTTTGTCAATTACTTACTTGAATTATGTTCTAATATTCCATCATGCTCTGTTGTAAAAGGATACAAACAAAGAAATGAATGGTAAACCCAAAATTATTTTATCCTTCATATTTTTTGCTAAGACAAATGATGTTTTAAAATATACATCATCTTGGCAAATATGGTCTTTCGATATTTCATAATTGATATGCATACGAGTACCATTAGTAGAGAACAAGAATTCTCTTGTCTTCTTGAAGTACTTGGTAGGAACTAAACCTTCCTGCATACAATTTAAATCTGCTCCTGAATCAACATGCGCCATTATTGTGAAATCAAATTCTTAAATAATTATTTTGACCATTATGTGACATTTCAGGATTTTGATGTGATTAAGTATTTGGATGAAGTTATCATCATCTTGATTGATAATAAGTTCTTTAACCTCATTATCAGGAATTTAGAAATTATTAGGTTCTTCTAGTTCACTAGATTCCTGATTCTTAATTAAACTCTCTATTTTCAAAAGGTTTAATTCTTCTTTTATTTTTGTATTTGAATTTTTAATTTTTTTATTTTAATTTTAATATTTTTAATTTTTTTTGAAGTTCGTGTAAGGTAACTTCCTTTTCTTTTCCCTTAACCTTATTGAATTTTTCTAAGGTTTGTGAAAGACTTGAAGTATTATTATTAGACTTAGAATTTTCTTTATTCTGGATTACTTTCTTAAGTCTTTCTAGATATTCCTATTTTAATTCTGGATTTTTAATTTTGTTAATTAAGTCTAGCAAGAGGTTTCCTCGTTCTTCATTTTTATTTAAGACATTTATTTTTTGGCAACAACTATCCCTACATCCCATAGTGACATTAGGAGAATCACTATCAGAACTTGAAGAGTTATATTTTGAGGATTCAGGTGATTAAACAACTATCTCTACATCCCATAATGATGTTGGGAGAATCACTGTTAGAATTTGAGGATTTTTTGTTTTCAAATAAAATAAAAAATACCTTAGATTTTGAAATGACAATACGTGGTTGAAAAAAGAATCCTCACCAGAGAGTATTATGTTAAATGGTGGGATACGTTGAATACTCAGAAAATTATTGCATTCATCAATTATGAATTTTTTAGTGTCCATCCCATCATGAGACTAATAAATCTTTTTATCCAAGCTCCGTTAAATATTAATGAGCCCATTTACCTAGCTTCACAAATCAAACTACCGAATCCAAATTTATCCAAACCCAAGTCCAGACCCTCTTCAAAGGGTAAATAAAAAGTCACAAAGCCAAAGTCTGAATTAGAGAAAAAATTAATCCAAAAGAAAATACATCTCATTTTGAAAGACAATGACGATTCTGACTCTGGATCATTCGAATGGTCAAGTCTCATAATCAAACAAAAAAAATCTAAGATAACAATTATCAAGAAATAACAACAGTGGCTCCACCAAAATAAAACAACAACAGTCACAATGACTCTTTTCAAAACACAATGATGAAGACGCAAGAATCCAATATTACAATTATCGAGGAATCTTTGTAATTTGTCATTTTCTATAATAATTAGGTAGCCCTCTCCCATTTTTTTTCCTCAGAACTCATTTTCAACTCTTAACTATTTGAGAGTAAAACTAGTTTTTGAGAACAAAGATTTCTTCCTCCCGCTTCTGTAAATATTTCTTCTTTTTTTTCCTTCAATATAAATTAGCACTAATTAATCATTGCCAAGAAAACTGTTTGTGTATGTTTTGGATGGATTCTCCAATCCTCCATAGTTATAATTTTGAGGATAGAGAAAGAATGGTAAATGATTCTTTCCTCAGAATTTCTGATTGGGCTAATTTTTATGGATTCTGTTTCTAAGAGAACGTCTCTGTAGAAACTGAGATTTGTGCTATTGTGTCCAGGGACATAATGTAATTTAGGAATGAAATGGGTTTTTGCAATTTGAGCAGGATCCTTTAGATGAGCAAATGGATGTTCAATATGAAAGAGATTTTCGCTGGATATTTTTCTGAAATATTGGGATAATTTTTTATATTTTGTGATTGGTTGATTGAATGATTGAGCATTAAAAGATTGAGTAAGTGGTTTAAAGTGTTATTAAGATGCAAGAATAAAAGAAGATAAACAGTAAAAAGTGATATATTAAGATGCAAGATTCAAAACTTACACAAATAATTTTATTGGTAACAATTAATTAGTGCTCCCGCTTACTAATTAATGTTGAAGGAAAAAGAATAAAGATTTATAAAGTTTTCAATTTCTCATTATGCAGAAATTATGGAGTTGAGGACTCCCATTTAATTATCTTTTTTGAGGCCTAGACGCCATCTTGATCTTGTTGTCCCTGTAAAAATTCACGGGTCAAGAAGTCAGAAACTGAGTTATCAATATATTTTATGAATTCAATATTAAAATAAAAAAACTATGGACTTCCATCTAGCAAAAATTTATTTTGAAGATCCATCAATATTCTATTCATATAATTTTTCTGCAGATACAAAAAATTGGTTAACGAAAGAAGATTCAGTAATTTGTATATCTAGAGACATAGGTTTCTTATGCCATTTTCTTTATAATATATTGATTTCTAAACTTTTAAATGTTTCTTCAATATTGTTACTTTTTGAGGATTCATGCACTGTGGATGACTCATAGGAGGATTCTGTCCTATGACTATCTGAATCAGAACTACTGAAAGTTCTAGAATGTCTCACAAGCTCTATAGGAGAAACTACCACAAGAATAGAAATAACAATTTTGATCAATACTTCCCACAAAATAAAAATTTTAACAAATGCTTCTCTAAAGATAATAATTCCAGCATGAAATTTAATAGAAAATTTAGTGATAAAAGTAAACTTAAATGTTTTAAATGTGGTCATTTTTCAAATACTTGCCAAGTAAATTTCTGAACAAGATAAACAAGAAATGTTTAGAATCTTAGAAACAAAATATTATTATGAGAGTGATAGTGAAGATTTATGAGAATTTGAATCACCTAAATCCTCTGAATATAACTCTTCAAGTTCTGATAGTGATGCTCCTAACATTACTACGGGGTGTAGGGATAGTTGTTGCCAAAAATAAATGTTTTAAATAAAAATGAAGAAAAAGAAAATCTCTTGTTAGACTTAATTAGCAAAATTGAAAATTCAGAATTAAAATAGGAATATCTGGAAGGACCAGTTCCTACCAAGTACTTCAAGAAGATGAAAGAATCATTGTCCTCTGCCAATGGTACTCGTATGCATATCAATTATGAAATACCCAAAGTCCATATTTACCAAGATGATGTATGTTTTAAAACATCATTTGTCTTAGTAAAAAATATGACGGATAAATTAATTTTGGGTTTACCATTCATTTTTTTGTTGTATCTTTTTATAACAGAGTATGATGAGATAATTACTTATCTCTTAGCTCAACCAGTTGAATTCAAATTTATTTCTTTTTCTCACAATGAGAAATTGAAAACTATAAAACAAAATTCGATTTTCAAATCCATAAATTTATTTTCTTGTAAAGAAAAACATTTTTGTTTTCTGCAAGGAGAAATGAAACTCAGAAGAACTGAAGAACAACTTCAAATTCTTGCTCTTCAAGATCAAAATAAAATCTTTGCACAAGGAGTTCATCGTCTAGTGATTAATTGCAAGCCTCTTAACAAAATTCTGGGATGGATAAAATATTAAATAGCCAACAAAAGAGACTTAATAGAAAATAACAACTGTTTCTACTTCAATTTCTACATAATTGAACTGTTCACCGCCTATTATGGATGGTTATTGCTTTTACTGTTGCTTCATTGGTTACATGAATAATTTCTTATATCTAATCTCACTCTCCGCCCAAGTGGCTGGTTATTTTTACAATTGATTATTTCTTTGTATTATTTGTTTATCTAATCTGTGAATCTGTTTTATCAGAGGCTGACGTATCGGCTTCTATTTGGTTAGTTGTAGGTAGCTCAGTAAGAACTCTTAGAGACATAAATCCCAGAGGGTAGGGTAGTTGTAGAGGCATGTTGGAGAAGAACAACCCTAATAGGAGGTTGTAGAAGTCACACAACAGATTAGTAATCAAAATACAATATGAAATTTTCAATCATAAGATTAATTTAGTTATTTGAGACATGCGTAGATTATTTAGAAGTAATTCTTCTAGTAGTATTAGGCCTACAATAACTTCAATACCTGACATAATAAATGAAGAACATTTTGAATCAGCATATGATCAAGTAAATCATAGGGTATGAAATTACCCAAAGTCCCTAATAAAAACATTTACAAATCAACTTGGTATATTTTTTCACTACTTGAACCCTTCAAGTAGTCATATTGTTTGTTGACCTCTTTTTATATAGAGAGCATGTAACTACTTGAAGGGTTCAAGTAGTATTTTTTTTCTACTCGAACCTTTCAAGTAGTCATATTGTTTGTTGTCCTCTTTTTATACAGAGAGAATGTAACTACTTGAAGGGTTCAAGTAGTATTTTTATATTACTGCCAAATACGAATTAGGTAATTTATATGAGCAATATGGTTTACCCTCTATTGTCCCTTCCCAGAAAAATAGGTATGTTGCTTCCCATTCCAGAAAGTATTAGGAATATCAGAACATAATTATTTATAGATTTTTTGTTCAAATATTTTAAATTTGTTTTGAAGGGATTTAAAGTTGTTCTTCAATTCTCTTGAATTTCAATTCATCCTGTAAACCATATTGCTCAAAGAAATTATTCATGTAAGAAATGAAGCAACAATAAAAGTAATTGAACTCGTCAAGTAGTTACATGCTTTCTGTATAAAAAGAGGGCAACAAATAATATGGCTACTTAAAGAGTTCAAGTAGTAAAAAAATACTACTTGAACCCTTCAAATAGTTACATGCTATCTGTATAAAAAGAGGGCAACAAACAATATGACTACTTGAAGGGTTCAAGTAGTAAAAAATACTACTTGAACTCTTCAAGTAGTTACATGCTCTCTGTATAAAAAGAGGTCAACAAATAATATGACTATTCGAAGGGTTCAAGTAGTAAAAATATACTACTTGAACACTTGAAGTAGTTACATGCTCTGTGTATAAAAAGAGGGCAACAAACAATATGACTATTTGAAGTCTTCAAGTAGTAAAAAAATATTATTTGAACCCTTCAAGTAGTTACATGCTCTCTGTATAAAAAGAGGGCAACATACAATATTACTACTTGAAGGGTTCAAGTAGTAAAAAACTACTACTATGGCCCTTCAAGTAGTAACATGCTCTATGTATAAAAAGTGAACAGTAAACAATATTATTACTTGAAGGTTTCAAGTAGTAAAAAAATACCACTTAAACCCTTCAAGTAATATAAAATTATTACTTGTACCCCTCAAGTAGTCATTTTTGTCCGCTGCAGTGATTTGTCCAAATATAATATAATACTTGAAAGGTTCAAGTAGTCATAAACCACTATTGAACCCTTTAAGTAGTCATCGAATACATGCAATTTGCATTAGTTTGCTTACTAACCAAAATAAATAAATCCGATGTTGCCACTATCTTTCCTCGTTTTAAAGCACTAGTTGAAAACTTCTTTCATAAGAAGGTAGTCACTTTCTACTTGGGGGGGGGGGGGGANGTACACTGGTTTTGCTGTGCCATCTCGCACCTCACTGAACACAATGATTTCTCTGAACGACGTCACCGCCACATAGTCGAGACTGGTCTTTTGCTCCTATCTCGTGGCCATTAACGTTTTGGTCCTATGCCTTCCTCATAACTACTTATCTCAACAATCGTCTACCTACACCCGTTTTGCAAATGACTTCTACCAATAAAAAATTCTTTGACTCCACAGCAAACTACGAGCATTCCTGTCTCTGTTATCCTTGGCTCCGCCCCTACTCACCTCACAAACTGGCCAGTCGCTCCACTCCCTTAATCTTCCTTGGCTACTTCTTAACTCAAAGTGCATACTTATGCTATGATCTCATTGTTGGATCCTTAATCCAACGTTAGACTTATGTGTAAAATAATTATGTGTTGCAAATTGTCAAATAAAGTTAAGCCCAATTAAAAGTGATCTACTAAGGTTTGGATAATTGAAGTTTTAATGTATTTGATAGGTTGTGGACCATTTAGGACTTGTTTGGTAACCCGTACTGTACAGTACTAAAAGCAGAATCCGTACTATGTACTATTTTAGTACTGTCTGACGTTTGACAAAAATATAGAACCCGTACTAGCTAATACAGTGTGACTCTTTAATCTCACCCACATGGAATAATTTAGTCCCCTCCTTTTAGGGAGACTACACCGGACTAAGAAAATAAAGCTGTTTTTTAATTTATATCTTAAAATAATTTTTTAAATAATTTTTTTAAATGATTTTTTTATTAAAATAATTTTTTTAAATCTATATCTTACAGGACTTTCACTCACTAACAGAAATAATTTATTAATTTTGAACCAAATTTTACCAATTTTCAAAGTCATTTACTATCTTTTTCTTCCTTTTTTTCCTGAATTTTTAGAGCCTCTCAATCATATGAGTGGTTCAGTAGTTATTTATATACTTTAAATGACTTATTTTGTGTATTAAAAATTCAATGAATTTTTTTTCTAATTTCAATGTTTATAACTGTAAATTATCACTATCTTAAAGTTTACATGTATAATTGAATTTGTATTTTTAGTCACAAATAGAAAATTTACGGTGATAGCATGAATTAGATAATTTATTTTATAATTAAAAATGTAAATTAATATGTTAATGAATTTTAAATAGGATTTTAATGATCAAATCATGACAAATAATTTTACAATCTAGTACTATAACGTGCCAAACATTGTATAAGTGTTACAATTTTTTAACTAATACAGCACCAAACACTGTACAATATTATTTAATCTAGTACAATACAGTATAGTACAGTCCAACAGATTTAGTACAGTACTATCCAGTATTATCCTGACTGCTAAACAGATGTTTAGAAACTTTAGGGTAATTTCTATTTTTATGATAGGCTAAAATGTAAATACAAAAAGATGTATCATCTATAAGTGGTTATGGTCCCCATGTCATACGATAAAGAAAAACCATTCTATTCTCCCTAATATCCCATCATTAGAGAGACAACTGAGAGACTTTATCAAATGAGACTCTCAGATAGAGAATCCTGTAGATCTGAAAGGCCAACCGCTCGGCTTTAAACAACGATCTATCGTCATTGATTTAGGTAAGCTTCCGCTCTATATTGATTTGATTCTTGGTGTGTTCAACATGAGATCTTGAGATTTTATTGAGATACGGTTTATACCGATAATGATTTTAAATCTAACAAGTGGTATCAGAATCGATCTATTAAGTTCTAGATCCATGAATATAGGTGTTTTTTGTGTTTAAGTTTCGGTATCCTTGAATTTAATAATTGTTTGACGATGTATTAGATTTGAGAATAATTTTTTATAGTATTTTTGTTTGGTTTTGGAACAACCGGCCGGAGGTTTCACTGTCGCTGATGGAAGATGATCGGCCCTGCGGTTTGGACGCGCCGGCAATGAGAAGCCGCGGCATGCATGGCCACCATCCCCTTAGGTGAAACCCTAGGGTGAACCCTAGGGTTTGACACGGGTCGGGTTGATCTGACTCGTGTACAATTTAAAAAAAATTGGGCTGTGGGTCATTGAACCACATCATTCAGAGATGCTGCAGGCTCATGGATGATGATGTGGGCTTAGCCCACAGCACAAAGGAAGGGGCTGGGGTTTTCCAGCCCCTCATGTTTTCTTCTGTTTAATTATTTTTAATTAAAACATTTTTTTATTATTTAAATTAATTTATGATTAATTTTATGGATCAATTTTAAAGGATCGTAAAATTAAAATTAATTTAAGGATTTTCAATAAATTGTTTTGAACTTTTTTATGGTTTTTTAGTTAAAATAATTTCAAAACAATGTTTCACGATTATCAAATAAATTGTTTTGAAATTTTTACGGATTTTTTTGGTTAAAATAATTTCAAAACAATTTCTAAGGATCATAAAATTAATTGTTTATCAATTAATTTAAGGTTTAAATTCAGTACAATTTTAAATTTGAATATTAGTATATTGTGTATATTTTAAGATGAATTAGTTGAAGCAACATGTGGCCAAAGTGACCTCTCTTGTGGAAATTGGTTTGTCTTGAAATATAAAAGGTTATGTGTGCGTGTAATTTATGTGAATATTTATCGGCTCAAAGGAAGATAATTATTTGACAGAATTACATGCGCTTCTGTGGTAATAAATACATGATGATTATTCAGTTTTACATGAGAACAATAAATCGGCCAAAGGAAGGTTTCTAGTTTGACATGTTATTTATCATCAGTGCTTGATTACTACACCAAGACATCACTTACAATTAATAATTTTGGCCAAAGTCATAATATTAATGGAGTGCCCGGTGTCTTGAGATGGGTTATTTTTTTACTATTGTTTGGATTTATTATTGTTTTAGGATTTATGTGAGCTTGTTTTGATTCTTGTTCTTTGTCCAGCTATTACTCCTGCTAGTATCACGACCAAAATCAATTCAATTCCAACTCTAAATGGCTCGAACTTTAAGTTCTAGAAAGATAATCTCTTGATAGTTCTTGGAGTCATGGATCTCGAATTTACGTTAGGACTGATTCTCCTGCACCTCTTACAGATAATAGTACCTCTGACGATAAGAGAGAGTTGAAAAGGTGGGAGTGATCAAAACACATGTGTATGCTGATAATGAAGAAGGTCATTCCAGAAGCATTCATGGGCACCATATCTGAAAAGATAAATACAACTAAGGATTTTCTTGCAGAAATTGAAAAGAGGTTTGTCAAGAACGAAAAGACAAAAATTGGTACGCTCTTGTCAGACCTAATTTCAAAAAGGTATAAAGGCAAATGCAATATCAGAGAATACATTATGGAAATATCTCACATTGTTTCAAGGTTAAAAGCACTAAGGCTTGAACTCTCTAAGGACTTGCTTGTGTATCTGGTTTTGATATCCCTTCTGGTACAGTTTAGCCAGTTTAATGTGAGCTATAATTGTCAGAAATAGATTTGGTCTCTGAATGAGCTCATCTCACACTATGTTCAGAAAGAGGAAAGAGTGAAACATAATAAGACAGAAAGTGCTTACCTGGCCTCTACCTCTAAAGATAAGGGCAAGGAAAATAAAAGGAAAATGGATAAGGAAGCAAT
Organism: Datisca glomerata; assembly: GCA_003255025.1. NCBI lineage: Eukaryota > Viridiplantae > Streptophyta > Magnoliopsida > Cucurbitales > Datiscaceae > Datisca > Datisca glomerata. The sequence continues at coordinate 166,284 of QANY01008030.1, forward strand.
ATATACAAAACCACATAAGAAACAATAAAAAAACCGGTAAATTCATAAGTTAATAGTTGTTTCTTCTATGGAGCTGAAGGGCATAGGAAGAAGCAATGCATCTACTATCACGCTTGGCGTGCTAAGAAAGGTATGCTTGTTAATTTGGTTTGTTCTGAGTTTAATTTAAGTTCGATTCCTAGACACACACGGTGGATAGATTCTGGTGCAACAACTCACATCAGCATGTCTATGCAGGGTTGCCTAAATTATCGAAAGCCAAATGATGCTGAAAGATTCATCCACGTGGGCGATGGCAAGACGGTTGAGGTTGAAGCAATAGGAAAATTTATATTATTATAAAAAACTGGACGGAATTTGATTTCAATTTCTGTTTTAGACAAAACTGGTTATGTTTTTTCTTTTGGAAATGGAAAATTTGGTTTGTTTCGTGATTCAATTTCAGTTGATTCCAGTTTTTTATTCGGATATGATAATCTTTATTTACTTGAAACAATTGCCTCATTTAAAGAATCCCTGCAATTAATTACACGAGGTACTAAAAGAAAATTAACCAGTGAGAATCAGCTACGTTATGGCACAATAGATTAGGTCACATCTCCAGACGGAGAATAAAGACTTGTGTCAGACGAAATTCTTAGTCCCTTAGATTTCACAAATTTTTGACGTTTATGTTAATTGCATAAAGGGTAAACAAACCGATAAAAGGAGATTTGAAGCCAACATGACTAAGGACATTTTAGAACATATTCATACAGATATTTTTGGGCCATTCTTTTTTATGGCTTGCAATGGTCAACAATATTTTATAACATTCATAGACGATTATTCTAGATATGGCTACATATATCTCATTCATGAAAAGTCACAGTCATTGGACATGTTCAAAAATTTTAAGGCTGAAGTTGAGAATCAACTCAACAAAATGATTAAGAGTGTCAGATCTGACTGTGGTGGTGAGTACTATGGCAGATATGATGGTTCAGGTGAACAACATCCATGACTGTTTGCTAAATTCCTAGAGGAATGAGGTATCGTCCCACAGTACACTATGTCAGGTTTTCCCACTATGAATGGTGTTGCTGAAAGATAAAATAAAACGCTTAAAGACATGCTCAGGAGTATGATAAGTCATTAGACCTTACCAGAATCACTCTAGGGTGAAGCATTTAAGGCTACAACATATATCCTTAACAGAGTTCCAACTAAAGCGAGTTTCAAAACCCTATATGAGCTTTGGACTGGCAAGAAACCTAGTCTAAGGCATTTGCACGTTTGAGGATGTCCAACTGAAGCAAGGCCTTATAGGCCTAATGAAAATAAATGGGACTTACGGAGGGTGCTATGTTGTTGGATACACTGAAAGATCCAGGGGTTACACATTTTATGATCCACAACTAGGTCAATTTTTGAGACGGGAAATGCCCATATTTCTGAGGATGCTGAGTTTGCGACGGGAGATACGGTTAGAGATTTTGTCCTTCAGAAGGAATATGTTGATATTCTCACATGTGTTATTAGCATTGATCAGGACTGTGTTCCAGACCTTGTTCATGACACAACATAAGACAATATCAGAGAACCTCCCATTTAAGAGATTGTTCTGGAAGAACAAACTCTAGCACCTCAAGAACCTATGCCATTAAGGAGATCCACTAGAGAAAGGAGGAGTGCAGTGCCAGATGACTACATTGTATTTCTCCAAGACCATGAGGTTGACATTGGTGTGATGGAAGATGATCCGATCAACTTTCATCAAGCCATGGAAAGTTCTAACTCTCAAAAGTGGATCGATGCCATGGATGAGGAAATTAAGTCCATGAAGGACAATGACGTGTGGGATCTTATTCCATTACTAGAAGCTGCGAAACCCATTAGTTGCAAATGGATTGTTAAGACTAAGAGGGATTCAAAAAGTAATGTGAAAAGATACAAGGCTCGTCTTGTCACAAAAGGGCTTTACACATAAAAAAGGCATCGACTATAAAGAGACTTTCTCTTCAGTTTCTATGAAAGACTCTTTTAGGATTATAATGGCATTGGTTGAACATTTCAATCAGGCATCTCAACAATGGTATTTAAGTATCATCAGGTGATCATCTCGTTCGGTTTTGAGATGAATTTAGTCGATGATTATATATACCATAAGTTCTGTGGGAGCAAGCATATTTTTTTGGTTTTATATATGGATGATAGTTTGCTTACCAACAACGATATAGGCTTATTGCACGACACCAAGAGATTTCTAGCTAAGAATTTTGAGATGAAAGATCTTGGTGAAGCCTCTTTTGTATTAGGGAGCCAGATACATCGAGATCATTCTTAAGGTATTCTTAGATTATCACAAAAGAGCTATATCGAAAAGGTCCTTAAAAGATATGGCATGGAAGACTAGTGAAGAGTTGTCTATATAGCACGTCGAGACAAACTCCATGATTGTGGATCTACTTACTAAGAGATTGCCACCCAAACAGTTTCATGAGCGCATTGCACTTATGGGTGTCATATATGTTGACGATATTCAGTTTTAGTGGGAGTTTGTGATTTTGGATGCTATTCTTTATAGACATATTTTCAATTATTTTGGTTTATGAATATTTTAAGGTAACTTCTGCAGAAATAAAGTTTTGGCTAATTCACTTTGATTCTGGTATGGTTTAATCTCAGTAAGGTTTAAGGAGGACCAGTTGGAAATAGACATGTTAAGATCACCTTACATGAAATTTTCATGCTACACATCCACATCATAATCCATGTAATTCAGTTGTATTGATATACATGACCATTGATGGGTTGAGTTATGATTGATGTAATAGAGACCGCTTTGATCCTATGTCGGTATGATTGATGGTCCAGATTGGTTATTGACCCATTTCGATAATTACAGCAAAGTTGAACGCGTTCAATTATTTTTTGGCAAAACATAATTATAAGGTTTAACACATAGTACAAGTGGGAGATTGTTGGATCTTTAATCCAATGTTGGACTTATGTGTAAAAGAATTATGTGTTACAGACTATCAAATAAAGCTAAACCCAATTAAAAGTGATCTACTAAGTTTTGGATAATTAGAGTTTTAATGTATCTGATACGTTGTGGACCTTTAATGTGTAAAGACTTTAGGGTAATTTCTATTTTTATGATGAGCTAAAATAGAAATACCAAAAGATGTATCTCTATAAGTGGTTATGCTACCCAGGTTACACGATAACGGGAAACCATTCTATTCTCCCTAATATCCCATCGTTAGAGAGAAAACTGAGAGGTTTTATCAAATGAGACTCTCTGATAGAGAATCATGTAGATCTGGAAGGCCAACCACTCGGCTCTAAACAACGATCTATCGTCATGGATTCAGGTGCGCTTCCGCTCTATATTGATTTGATTCTTGATGTGTTCAAAATGAGATATTGAGGTTTTATTGAGATACGATTTCTACCGATAAAGATTTTAAATCTAATACCTAATACTCTGAGGACATTCACCTCTCGTCATGTTAGATTTGTTGAGTCAAAGTTCCCCATGTCCATCTTTGAACCGCGTCTCCCTCGACCTAATGAGTCCACTAGGTTACCGTATAATATTCTTCTCTTAGCTTCATACACACCACCCACACGTTGTCTCAGCGGCTCCACTCCCATAGACTTTGACATGCAAATGAATCTGGTTGAACCCAAAGCCTCACCTATTACCCATTTCCCCTACACCTCTTCATTCTCCCAATAAGTGACCCTACCCCTCCCTCCTTACCTCTCGTAACCATAACCTGGCCCCAACCTACCCAATGACAACCTAAAGCCTCTCCATCACCCAGTCCCTCAGACACAGTAGCCACAGAGCCCCCACTCCCACCAATAAATTCCTCCTGCATCTCACCCTTTGTCACTCCTCTCGCAACACATACATAAACCTATCATCAAACTCGAACTCTCAGCCCAACTAGCCCAAGAAATTGAACCCAAGTGTGTAACCCAGGCCATCAAAGATATCCGATAGCAAAAAGTGATGTCTGGCGAGTTTAATACCTTGGTCTGAAATGGTACTTGGGAGCTGGTTCCCCCCATAGGGGTGCAAAATATAGTGGGATACAAATGGATATTTCGCATAAAACGTTTAGCTGATGATTCAATTGACAAGTACAAAGCTCGGCTGGTTGCAAAAGATTTTCACCAACGGCCCGTGTCGACTACCACGACACGTTTAGTCCGATTGTTAAACCCACCGCAGTTTGTCTCGTCTTCTCTATTACGGTCAGCAATGGCTGGGATCTACGTCAACTTGATGTCAACAATGCATTATCCACAAATGGCATTGCACCTTATTTATCCACAAATAGCATCTCGTACCTCACCTCACCCCCACATACACTTGAACACAATGGTTTCTCTGAACTACATCACCGCCACATAGTCGAGACTGGGTTTTCGCTCCTATCTTGTGCTTCCTTACCACTAACATTTTGGTCTTATGCCTTCATCACAACTACTTATCTCATCAATCGTCTACCTACACCCATTCTGCAAATGACTTCTCCCAATTACAAATTATTTGACTCCATACCAAACTACTCCAAACTACGAGCATTCGACTATCTCTGTTATCCTTGGCTCTGCTTCTACTAACCTCATAAACTGGCCAGTCGCTCCACTCCCTGTGTCTTCCTTGGATACTCTCCAACTCAAAGTGCATACTTATGCTATGATCCCAATACTCTGAGGACATTCACCTCTCATCATGTTAGATTTGTTGAGTCAAAGTTTCCCATGTCCATGTTTGAACCGCGTCTCCCTCGACATAATGAGTCCACTAGTACCACTTGGTTATCGCAGAATGCTCTTCTCCTGGCTTCATACACACCACCCATACATTTTCCCAGCAACTCCTCGCCCGTAGACTCCGACATGTAAATGAATCTGGTTGAACCTGAAGCCTTACCTACTACCCCTGGCCCCCTACACCTCTCTACTCTCCCAACCAGTGACACCACCCCTCCCTCCTCATCTCTCGTAACCATAACCTTGCCCCAACCTAGCCAACAACAACCTAAAGCCTCACCATCGCCTAGTCCCTAAGACACAACAACCATAGAACTCCCACTCCCACCAACGAATTCCTCCTACACCTCACCCTTCGTCACTCCTCTCGCAAGAACATACACAAACCTATCATCAAACTTGACCTCTTAGCCCAACTAGCCCAAGAAATTAAACCCACGTGTGTAACCCAGGCCATCAAAGATAATCAATGGCGAAAGGTGATGTCTGACGAGTTTGATGACTTGGTGTAAAATGGTACTTGAGAGCTGGTTCCCCCCACGGGGGTGCAGAATATAGTGGGATGCAAATGGATATTTCACATAAAACATTTCGCCAATGGTTCAATTGACAAGTACAAAGCTCGACTAGTTGTAAAAGATTTTCACCAACGACCCGATGTCGACTACCATGAGACGTTTAGTCCAGTTGTTAAACCCATCACAGTTTGTCTCGTCCTTTTTATTACGGTCGACAATGACTGGGACCTACGTCAACTTGATGTCAACAATGCCTTTCTCTAAAACATGCTCATAGAAGATGTCTTCATAGTTCAACCTCAAGGTTTTGTTGATACTGACCATCCCCAGCATGTGTGTCGACTGCGAAAGGCTATCTATAGACTAAAGTAAGCTCCACGAGCTTGGTATAATGAGCTTCAATAGTTTCTTCTCGCATCTCGCTTCAAGAACTATGCCGCCAACACGTCACTTTTCATATATAATAACCAAGGTGTCACTCTCATTGTACTTGTCTATGTTGATGATGTTGGGGGTTATGCCATCAAAGTATGTGTATTGACATTTTATAATAAAATTTAATGAAATTATATTTTTCTTTTAAATTATTATTGAATAATTTATATAAATATCTGAAAATTTTATATTCATTAATGAGACTATGATATTTTATTAGTACGTGAGGATTAAATCATAGATAATGAATAAAAATATCACCAACATATTAAAGTATGGAATCTTTAATGAATGGTTGCTAGTACGATTCACTAAGTACTATAAATGCATGTGATTTAGATATGGATCATTGATATGGATAGACATTTTAGTGAAAGTATTTTATAAATAAGATTATATATGACTGGAGCGATGTGAATTAATATCTTTATTAACGTCCGGTTTATCATAAAGATTTAATATACATCAATATGATGATTAGTGTGAATCCTGAGTAGTCATGAACTCCTAGCATGTCTACTGGATCTTTTGAGTCACTCGTTAAGGTTTATTTGTGAAATAGGCTAGTGATTGTTGTTTTAGAGATTCAATGATATGGATGACTGGGAACATGATCTTACAAGATTTGATATCAAAGATTTCCTAACGGATCGTATATTGGTTCCCTTAAATGTTAATTCTAGAACTGAATGGTTATTGAGCTCAAAGTATAATACGACTATAAATTAGTCAGTCACTAGTGAATTAATAGTACTTAAGGATCAAAAGATAATTAGAATGGTAAAATGATAATTCTGACCAGCTCTAATTTACGAATCAATGAATTAATAGTACTTAAGGATCAAAAGAACTACGTGAAATGATTATATCAATGGACTACACAAAAATACTATGTAAATCCATTGTATAATCTCTAGGAGTGCAATTTCATATTCATAGTGGAGTAATAATGGAATTAATAAATAATATTATTTAATTAAAAAATTTAATTAATAATCTGGTTTATTGGAGCATAAGATTATAGGTCCATGATCCCCAAGTCACCTCTGTAGTACGCAGACTAGGGTGTGAATATTTCAGAACATGAGAAAATAACTGACTTGCAAAAGAAAATTTTATTCTGGGGTAAGTACGTAATTATGAGGTAATTATGTGTGATTAATTAATTATATATAAATTTTGGATATCACACACACACACACACACACACACACACATATATATAATTATATCGGTTAATTTTCTAATTATTAATAAATGCAATAAGTGAGACAGAATATCTAATTTGTGAAATTAGATAGTTATAGATTATTATTAGATAATAATTTAAATTAACTAAATCTATTATTTATGAACTAACAGATAAGTTAGTTTATAAGGATAATCATATATGTTAATTTTGAATTAACTGATATATATATTTATCTTATTAAAATAAATATTTAGTTTGTAGTAATTATCACGTGTCAATCATTAATTGAGAATCAGAGATTGACATGAACTACTATAGCGTCACGTGGCACTACAGTAGTGAGGGTGCAATATTATAGTGCCACATTGTACTATAGTAGTATCGTGAGGCACTATGATAGCTCACGACAACTGCAGTGCTGTGTGGCATTGCAGTTTTGCACAAATTACAGTGAGTCTTACTGCAATGGTAATTTTAAAATTAAATATTATTTTTAGTTTATCCCTAAAACTGCAATGGTAATATATATATATATATATATATTATTCTATTGGCCTTAGTGTTGATAGAGAGTTGAGAACACAATTTCTATCGTCGTGAATTTTTTCTACAATTTAAAAGTTAATTAAAAAGCTCTTAAAGAATTATCATCGTATTCTCTCAGAAGATTGTCCCACAAAAATTAATCCTTCTCAATAAATCTCTAGATCTCATATGTTATGTACATATAGAGACAAAAAAAGTGTCTTTGATTATTCTATGTTCCCACACTAGTGCATTTGAAGATTGACTTGGATGATCTTGGTGTGGATCTCGAAGTTCGTTGTTTATGCGAACACATGATCGTTGATTTGAGAGGACGCTTGATATATACTACAAGAAGTATATAATTCCTATCCATGCATGTCTTAGATTTAATGTATAAATATATAATGGATGATGATTGAAAAGAGTTTTCAATAAAAGTTTTTATTTTGTAAACTGTTCCGTCTTGCTTATTTTCTTTTATCGAAAAAGATTCATTTTTAATAAAACTTTAAAAGCCACCACGCCTCCGCCGCCCTTGCGCCACATTTTCCAACAATTGGTATCAGAGCGTTCATTATATATTTGTATATAAAATATTGTGTGAGTGTTCTTGCATTGTTCATAATACATTTTCATATATGTGAATGAATGGATGGTTTGTTTTTTGAATGTATTGTTAAATGATTGATCGTTAATTGTATGGTGATTATTGAGTTAGACATTGTTTTTTATTTTTTCCTTAGATCTTGTGTAAGCCGATTTATGGCGTAGGAATATTTGTAATTTTATTTTGAATATTATATTATAATTATTCCAATCGCAAGAAGACGAAGAACGCATGAGACGAACGACGAGGGAAAAGCAAAAATAGGAATTTCTAGGGAATTCCGATGTTGGCACCAGAAATAAGATTTCCGATGCTGGCGCCGTAGTGTCTGACGACAGTGATGGGTGGTGGTGGGAGGGTCCTATCGTTGGTGGCAACTTTTGTCACATCTGGGGAAGTTTCACCGAAACACTGATACCAACTTACCTCTTCATCCCAGAGTTTTATGATAACCCCAACTCTATCTATTATCTTTTAAATTTTAAAATTAATGTAATTTTAAAATTAATTATTAATTTTATGAAAATTAAAGACTAACTAATTAATTGAGTTTGACCCAAGTTTGTCTAAATCAATAAACTATTTATTGACTAAATCAAATTCAATAATTTTAAATGGTAATTACATATATAATTTTTAATTGAGAAAAATAGTTTTTCCTAATTAAAATGGTTTTGTTCGAAGCTTGAAGATTATGAAGATAGACTTCAGGTGGAGAAAGAGATATTTTATAAATATGTAATCTTGAAGTCCTCTTTGTAATTTATTTCTTTATTTTAGTGGTTGTAATTTAGAAATACTCAATAGCCACTCGGTCTATTATTATTTTATTTAGTTATTAGATAAATTTTTATTGATATGATTGATAACATGACCACGTATTAGTCGATCACATGCCGTACATGAAACCCCACACAATTTTATTTAATCATGCATCTCATCAGTAAAAACATGATTTATTAGGATTGTCTTAATATGTTTATATGAATTATTTTGAGAAATCAATTGCATGTAATCTGCTAGGTTTTAATTAGTTAAAACTTAATAATCCCACCACTCAAAAGGCTATAGTAACCTTTAGGATGACCAAATTTAGTAAAAGAATTTTATTAAAGTTTGATGAATGTAATTAATTAATTAATCTTAGTTCACCCAATTATGACTTTTTAGAAGGTCAAATGAACTTAGACCAATGAGATTGAATTAACTGTTAGATTAACATTCATAGGGTTATTATTTTAACTAGTAATTAATTTAGAGTTAATTGATTTGTTAAAATAAAAATACATTATCCTAAAATAGTGATTGAGAGAAGGTTGACATGTCAATGTAACCTATGGTCTTCATTATTAGTACAATACAGTGAGGTACAGTCAGGGCCTCGAGATGGATTTGTTTTCACCCCCCTACACTACTACAATTTTGACTTTAGATGACAATCACATGTATGATACAATGACAACTTTTTAAAATCTGTCAAAGAAAAATGGTAAAGGATGGGGTAATTTGGGTAAAATGATAGCTAAAAAATTAGTTGTCATCAATGTGTTATCTATTTTGATAGCTAATGTTTGGATTGTCATTATAATGAAGGTGAAAAATAACCTATCATTGTTTGATGGTGTAAAAAAATTTACTAATTACCTCAAAGTTCATTTTATTTATGAAAATACCATCTTGTATAACCAATCTAACCCTGATATTACTTTTAATATGTTTTATTTTTCTTTGGATAGGTAATGGCGATCAGATCTGGGATGAGGGAGAGAGAGGAGAGAACCAAAACAACCAGATCTGCTTCCAACTCCATTACCAACTCTTCTGTGGCAATGAGATCTGGCTCTCAAATGTTTGAACAAAGACAAAAATAGAGAAGCTTCGAGAATGTCTCAGATCTGGGATGAGGGAGAGAGAGAAGATAGAGGCAACATCTCATATCTGAGATGAGGGAGAGACGAGAAAGGCAGAGATGCTTCTTCGAGAACCAGATTTGAAATGAGGGAGAGACGAGAATGGCAGAGAATCTTCATGAGAGATAGAAAGTTGTGTTATGAGAGAGATCTGCGAGAGACATAGAAATTTGAGAGAGAGAGAGATTTACTACTGGGCTTTGAGAGAGAGAGGGAGATCTACGAGAGACAGAAAGCATTGGGGGATAGAGTTTTGAGATTTGCGAGAGATAAAGAGGCTTGAGGGTTTGTCGAGGGTCTTAGAAGGAGGTGGAGGTTGAGGGTCTGTCGTCTTTGAAGGATGTGGAAGTCTAGGGTCTATCGTCGGTGAAGGAGGTGGAGGTCGAGGGTCAATCATCGGTGCAAGTAGCCTATTTCTTTATTTCTTTACTTTTCATTAATAGTTATATATACATGCAACAATAGACACTAGTCACTAGCCTCTCAGTTGTTTCATCATCCGCTTATGTCTATTCTGTTCTTATATTTTTGCAGATTGGAAAATTGCAAGAAGGATTAAATCCCCCTTTATGGAACATGTTGCATTTTCAAGGCTCTCATCTTGGTCTCGTTATTAAGACCAGACTTATCATTGGCGTCATTTCCCTCACTGTACGTTTCCCATTTCTCTCTATGCTGATGATATATTTTTCCTCTTTTTCCCTCTAGACTCAAATATTTGAAGCCCTAAATATTCCGCATTGCTCACCATGAACATTCTTTACTCTGAACACCCCTACTGGTGGCACGACTTTATCTTCAACATTATTATGTCAAAATCTATATTAAAGTTGCTTCAACCATATGATAAGTTTCCATTTCCATACATACACTTATTTTGCATTGTCTGTGACTGAATTTGGGCAGCAGAAATAAATTAAGGTGAAATATCTTTCAAGGGTTTATGTTTTCTTTGGAAATTGGATGAAGCTCATTTTTATTGAAATTTACATAGTTAGCTAATCTGGTAGAACATGAAATAGTTAAACATGTTGCTTTAGACTTTGATCTTAGCTTCTTGTTGCATAGTGAATATGCAGAGATTTGGTAGTTTCTAAGCTCGAAGCTTTTATGACTAACCAGTGGCATTTACATTGTTATTATTAACATGTCCATACCTCGGCTTTTATTGTAGAGACTATCAAATCTACGAATTAATTCCAACTTTAATTGCATCTTTGCAAAGGAGTTACTAAGGCATGTGCTAGTGTGGTACTTTTGTATGCCACATTCCTTCGCTCTTACAAACAAAGACAAAGTGTGAATTCTGATTTGTTGGGCTCTTTTTTAATTAACAACGGTCTTCTACTATTAGTTACAATGCAAAGCTAGTATAGTTAGGATTGTTTATAATTGCATAATATACAAAAGGTATAGAGAGTTCTGAGATAAATCTCAGACTACAAAAGAATTGGAAACTCATTCTGATTGTGTTTAGAAATAGATCGGGAAGTAGGGAGTGGGTAGTGGTTGCTTTCTTTGTTCGTCTGGTTGTCCAGTTCCATTTTGTTTTGTAGTACATGTGGAAATACCCCTTGTATTCTTGTAATTCTTTGTTTCTTTATATATTTAACCTTTTAACCCAAAGAAATCTTTGATTCCCCATGTTGATTTTGGATACTAATTCAATTTACTCTCATTTACTTCAATAGATAACGGGAATGGCTGTAATGCTTGATGAAATTATCAATTATGTGCAATCACTACAACAACAGGTTGATGTACAATATTTTGCCATCTGGTCCGTTATAGACTATTTGTCTTGAATTTGAATTGTTTTTGCATGTTTTCCCCCCTGAATAGTTTGTATAATATATTTTTAGTGAACTTTGATGCGAATTCATCGTAAATATATTTTTTAAAAGGTGTTCATTATAGTATATCATTACCTCCATCTAATTATCATATTTACCATGAATATTGTAGTGAATAGTCTATTTTAAAGATGTTTTAGCAATTAGCTGGAAAAAAATGTGTTTGCAAAAATGATCGAATTTTAAATGTTTAAAGTTTCACGGGAAAAACATCATTGTGCAATTACACATACCTCAAATAAAAATCGTATAGAAATATGTACCTATACTATGTAATTGTTTACACATAGTAGATAATTTATACTCATAGTATATAAATATATACCTGTACACAAATTTTCATAGTTTAAAAGAATTCGGTCATTTTTGCAATCCATTAAATTTCAGTCATTTTCGTATTTATGTTTAAGACACGTCCCTAATTAACTCATTTTTAATAGCTACTTCAGCGTTTCTAAGAATACCATATCAGAGGATACAAGAGTAGAAATCTTTTTTTGCATATTTATGTAGTCAATATTGAATTTTGTAGTTTTTGTCAATCAAACTTGCCACTATCTATCTCAAACTGAATGTCGATATAGCTCGCATTTTAGCCAATGAGGTAAGTTAAATGTTGCAATTTTCATACTAGTCCCTATAACTTTCTATTATTTCTCTTCATTGAACATAAATATAATAAAGCTTACTTTTAGTAACATCAATGTAAATTCTTCATTCACAGTGCACCAACAGATTGAGCTCTTCTCACCCTTTCCTCGAATGTCAGATCCCGAGAATGACCCTTTGTAGCCCTAGTACATTCCCGCAGTTTCCTACTTTACCTCAGGTAATTAAGCTTTGGGGATCTTTAGAGTTGTGCTTGTCACAGATTTTCTCTCTGTTTGGATGTAGTTGATAAATAGTTATAACTTTACTTCCCTTAACACTAACACGGAGTATGCCGTCCTGCTTTATTCTATGATTTACGAGGATGCTGCTATCTCTAGGATGCCATGTCTTATATGACATGCTGAATTATTGATTTTACTTGCATGTTGTAGGATTATAAAGACCATCAATACCTTGTATACATCTTTCAAGGTATGCATAATTTGGTGAAAATACTGAACTTTTATCTTTCTTTTATCCTTAGATACTTCAAAGATCTTGAACTTTTAATTGATTTGCAAGATTACGATTATTATTTGGACATGTGGAGTCTTGGTTGCATGTTTGTTGGAATGGTAAGGATTATGTTTTATGCATGTCAAGCTAGTGATTTTTTAAACGAAATTTATGTGCTGGTTTTTCCATTTTGGTTGGTTCATACTTTGCTTACTGAACTCAATATTAATGTAGATATTTCACAAGTAGCCATTCTTTTATGGTCATGACGACCACGACTAGCTTGTCAAAATTGCCAAGGTAATATAATGTAGATAGTGTGTAGTTTGTTGACAATTCTATTGTAGATAAGTGTGTATTTTACCTTTTTTCTATGATATGTGAGTCTAGTGGTCTTGCACTTTTCAGGTACTTAGGACTGATGAGTTGAATGCTTACCTGAATAAATATCATTTGGAGCTTGATCCTCAGCTTGATGCGCTTGTTGGGAGGTCTGTTTGGTTACTCTACATGAACCAATTTAGATTTTAGTTGAAGGCTGAATTTATTTTAACTTCTATCTACGATGTTCTAATCCTTTAATTTTTCCTCAGAATTGTTGCCTTGTGATGATAATCATTGCTTGCAATCATATTGCTCAACATATATTGATGCATCTTATTATCTTTTGCAGACAGAGCATGAAGCCCTGGTCTAAGTTTTAGATTTTAGTTGAAGGCTGAATTTGTTTTAACTTCTATCTACGATGTTCTAATCCTTTAATTTTTCCTCAGAATTGTTGCCTTGTGATGATAATCATTGCTTGCAATCATATTGCTCAACATATATTGATGCATCTTATTATCTTTTGCAGATAGAGCATGAAGCCCTGGTCTAAGTTTATTAATGCGGATAACCAACATCTAGTTTCTCCATAGGTATTTCTTTTATCTGGGGATTGAACGTCTAGAATTACAAAATGCAGGCCATCAACTTTCTTGATAAGCTCCTCTGGTATGATCATCAGGATAGGCTAAGTGCAAGAGAAGCAACGGTACTTATAAACGACATGATCATTTGGATGTTCACCATCTTTAAATGAAAAATTTTGCTTTCATTTTATGAATCCGAATTTCTCTCTCCCCACTATCTATACTATCTCTTTTTATTCTTTTCTCAATATCAATAATATAGAAGTGCATAACTTAATGGATAAAAATTTTCTTTACTATACTTGTCCCTTATTCCTACTTATTGTACATTACTGGTCTAAGTCGTGAATGTTGCTTTTACAGGCCAGGTTACTGCTATTATGTTGTCTAAATTGAGTTTATGTTCCCTTAGTTTACTACTATCTCACTCCAAAGTATTTTACTATCAATTTTTTTAAGCTTATCAACATCTATAATATATCGTTCTTAACATTGTAGATACTTTCCTCAAGTTTCAAATGATTTGTTTTATAATTAATATGTATGGAGCAAGTAATTTAGTGTATATAAAAATATCTGTCGTGGGAATGTTTTTTAATGAAAAAAACTGTCATGGAAAGACATTTTTTTCCTTTCCATGATAGTTTTTTTTAAAAATAATTTGGACATTAGATGATGAGATTCCCTATCATCTAAAGTCTATGTGGAGTAACCTTAGATACGGGAAATCCCCGTCATCTATTTGCTTTTAATGGTACCTAAGATGACGGGGATTCCCCGTCATCTAAAGTCTACATGGAGTGACTTTAGATAACGGAGAATCCCCGTCATCTATCTGCTTTTCGTGGTACGTAAGATGACGGGGATTCCCAGTCATCTAACTTTTTTTCGCGGTACCTACGCTGACAGGGATTCCCCGTCATTGTACACCATTATAACGATATATTTTTTAAAATGACTAAAGATGACAACACGGTAGATGATAGTTATTCAGCCATCAATATATGGTTATAATGATGGGTTTACCCGTCATCTAACCCCATTTTGTAGTAGTGCTAAGGAAGGTTTCGAACTATATCAATACTAAGGTTTGACTTCTTAAGAAGATAAAATTTAGTGATGTAGTTTAGTTTTGACTCACCCTAAGGCGACATATTCTAAATTAAGTCATGGAATCTGAAATAATGGGTTACACTCACAAAGTCAAAATTAAGTTTTCATGTGGATAATTGTGACTTGATCGAATAAGCGACACCTTATTGTTAAAAAAGAAAATATGAGATATTTTAAGTTTTAATTAATAAGGATGAGAATGTCTCATAGACAGTGTAAGATTAATCTGACCGACCCTAAGTTGGCACGTTAATTGTTTGGTTGTTTTATCGTGGATTAGTAAATGATATATTTATGTGTTTAATATGTTGCATTCATGAAATCACGTTTACCTTTTGAATTCTGGATATTTATTTCAATTATATTGAATTATGTATATTTTATGTTTCACTTATTATTATGTCTACCATGGACAACCCTATTATTGTTTTACTTGCACTTGAGAAACTGAATGATGATAATTTCATAAGATAGAAATCAAATTTAAACTTGATGCTAATTTGTGAGAACCACAAATTTATTCTTATTGAGGGATGTCCTGAGGAGCCCGCTGTCAATGCCTCTAAGAAGGTTAGGGACAAGTTTGATGCTTGGATTCATGAAACATAAAACATAAATAATTCAATATAATTGAAATAATATCCAGAATTCAAAAGGTAAACGTGATTCATGAATGCAACATATTAAACACATAAATATTATTATTTTACTTGCACTTGAGAAACTGAATGATGATAATTTCATAAGATGGAAATCAAATTTAAACTTGATGCTAATTTGTGAGAACCACAAATTTGTTCTTATTGAGGGATGTCCTGAGGAGCCCGCTGCCAATGCCCCTAAGAAGGTTAGGGATAAGGTTGATGCTTGGATTCAATCCAACAATAAAGCGAAGTGCTAATAGGAGCTACATGACGACCAAGATGGAATCATCTATAGTCTATGTTTGGGCAACAGTCTGATCAAATTCGTCATGAGGCTCTAGGAGCTACATGACGTCCAAGATGAAGAAAGGTACTTCTGATCAAAGTCTGCTTGAACATGTTTTGAACATGATCAACATAATGCATGAGGTAGAAGTACATGGGGGACCATTGATGAACGAATTCAAGTAAGCATTATACTTGAATCGCTCAAACCTGTTTTTTCTGCTTTCACCACCAACTATGTTATGAACAAGTTACAATTCAAAATGACCCAATTGTTGAATGAACTGCAGACTTTTGAGCCACTCAATAAGAGTATGATCAAAAAGGGCGAGGCAAATGTTGCCGAGCAAAAGCCTTTTCCACTGTAAAGTAACAAGAGGAAGAAGATCAATGGTAAGGGCAAAGCTAAGATCAAGAAAGGGAAGAAATCCAAGAAGAACAAGAACGACAGGAAGCTCAAGGGAAAATGTTTCCATTGTGGGGTTGAAGGTCATTCGAAGAGAAACTGTAACAAGTATCTCTCCGAGCTAAAAAGGAAAGGTAAATATGATTTACTTGTACTTGAAGCTTATTTAGTGGAATATGATCTGTCATCCTAGATACTAGATTCAGGAGCCACTAACCATATATGTTCTTCTTTGTAGTTGCTTGATTAATCAAGGGAGCTGGCTGATGACAAGGTCATTACGAGAGTTGGTAGTGGTGCGCTTGAGTCAGCGAAAGTATTGAGGACATTTTGCCTTAATTTTAGAAATTATTATTTAGTTTTGAACGATGTTTTATTATATTTCTGGATTTTTGAGAAATTTAATTCTCTTTCTTTACTGCATGAACAATTTTTTTGAAGTTTCTTTAATTAATAATGAGTTTATTATTTCGAAGAATGGATTCAATATTTGTCATGCAAAAGTATCGAATAGACTGTATATGCTTAAATCGACTGAACGCGCTTTAAATAATTTTGAATTATTTGAAATAGAAAAATCTAAAAGTAACAAACAGCAAAAAGTTTCTCATGATGATGATAACACATATTTTTGGCATCTTAGGTTGGGACATATTAATCTGGATAGGTTAAACATGTTAATAAAACATGGTGTTTTGAGAGAACTTAAAGTTGGAACTCTTCCTGTTTGTGAATCCTGTCTAGAGGAAAAAAATGACAAAGAGACCTTTCACTGGAAATGGCTAAAGAGCCAAGGAATCACTTGAGCTAGTGCATAGTGATGTATGTGGACCGGTCGATGTACAAGCTAGATGTGGACATGAGTATTTTGTCACTTTTATTAACGATTACTGAAGACATGGTTATACTTACCTAATGCATAGAAAGTCTGAAACTTTTGAAAAGTTTAAAAACTTCAAAGCTGAAGCTGAAAAGTAATTAGGTAAATCATTGAAAACCCTTTAATCAGATCAAGGATTACTTGCTAGAGTATAGAGTCATATCCCAACTCACAGCACCTAGAACGCCACAGTGAAATGGTGTTTAAGAAAGGAGAAACCGAACCGTATTAGATATGGTTAGGTTGATGTTAAGCTACTCATCACTACCACTTACATTTTAGGGATACATTTTACACACGACAACATACATTTTGAATTTAGTGCCTTCTAAGTCTGTAAGCAAGACACCTTTAAAGTTATGGAATGGCTCCAAACTTAGTTTGTGTCATTTTTGTATATGTGGATGTCTAGCTCACGTTCTAAGACCCAAGACTAGAAAGTTAGACTCAAGGTTTGAAGTATGCATATTCGTTGGCTATGCTCCAGTGACTAGAGGTGGGTACTTTTATAGTCACAAAGAACAAAAAGTGTTTGTATCGACAAATATCACATTCCTTGAACACGACTATATGAAAAATTACAAACCTTAAAGAAAAGTAGCTCTTGAGGAATTAACGTCTGATGAGATTAGACCACCTTCATTATCAATTAATAAAAGACAAACCACAGAAACCACAGTTCTTGTTAAGGAAACTATGATGCAACATCGTATTAGGAGGGTTATAAGATAACTTATTCTGTGAACTAGAGGTACATGTCCTAGTGTCTTATGAAAAAGCTATGGATGATCCTGAAAATAAAAAATGGCAAGATGCCATCAACCAGGAAATAGAATCGATGTATTCCAATTTCATTTGAGAATTTGTAAATCCATTTGAAGATGTCAGGCCCATTAGATGTAAATGAATTTTGAAGAAAAAAAGTGGTGTGGATGGGAAAGTAGAGTCTTTCAAGGCACGATTGATAGCCAAGGGCAATACACAAAGGGAATGAATCGATTATGAAAAGACATTCTCCCCTATTGCCATGCTAAAATCCATTCGTATCCTTTTGTCCATTGCCTCTAGTTTGGACTATGAAATATGATAAATGGACGTCAAAACATCTTTTCTGAATGTCTCTCTTGAAGAAAGCATCTATACGATGCAACCAGAAGGGTTTGTGAAAATCGGGAAAGATCTGAAAGTATGTAAGTTGCTTAAATCTATTTATGGATTAAAGCAAGCATCTAGATCTTGAAATCTTACTTTTAGAGATTATTAAATCATATGGCTTCGAGCAAAATGTTGACAAAACTTATGTTTATAAATACATCAAAGACAAGATAGTGGTTTCTTAGTTCTTTATGTTGATGATATTCTACTCATTGAGAATGATATAGAAACTTTGTCAAAGGTAAAAAAAGTGGTTAACTGAGAAATTCCGAACGAAAGATTTGGGAGATGCGAGCTATGTTCTAAGCATCCAAATACTAAGGGATGGAAAGAACAAGCTTTTGACACTTTCTCAGACATCTTATATTGATAAAGTGCTGGAAAGACTCTCTATGAAGAATTTCAAGAAATATCAACTACCGACCATACATGGAGGAAGAGGATATGAGAAAGGTTCCTTATGCTTCAGTTGTTGGTAGTCTCATGTATGCAATGTTATGTACAAGGCCATGCATTTGTTATGCAGTGAGAATTGTCAGTCGTTATCAATCAAATCCAGGTTCGGAACATTGGATTGTAGTAAAACACATTCTCAAGTATCTTAGAAGAACTAGAAATCATATGCTCGTTTATTCAGGTGAACCCCACTAGATATACTGATTCTAATTTTCAATCAGATAGAGATAGTCAAAAGTCAACGTCTATATCAATATTCATCCTAGGTGGAGGAGCTGTAGTCTGGAGAATTATCAAAAAATCAAACATTACAGATTCCACTATGGAAGCCGAATATATAGTGCCTTGTAAAGTTGCGAAAGAAGCGGTATGACTCAGAAAGTTTTATAATGATCTTGAAGTAGTTTCAGATATGGACAAACCACTGATCTTATGCTGTGACAACAGTGGGGCAGTGGCTAATTCAAAAGAACTAAAGAGTCACAAGAGGTGCAAGTTTATGGAGAGGAAATATCGTCTTGTAAGAGAGATCGTGCATCGAGGGGATGCGACTGTTATGATGATAGCGTCAGATCAGAACCTGGCTGATCCTTTTACTAAGACATTTCTTGCGAAGTTATTTGAGGGTCATGTGCATAACATGGGGTTGAGAGAGATACCATATTTACTTTAGGGCAAGTGGAAGATTGTTGGAGGTTATGTCCTCAAAGCATGTTTATTGACATTTTAATATGAAATTTAATGGAATTACATCTTTCTTATGATTGTTCTTTTAAATTATTGTTGAATAATTTATCTAAATATCTGAAAATTCTATATTCATTAATGAGACTATGATCTTGTATTAGTACGAGAGGATTTAGATCATAGATAATGAATAAAAATGTTAGCAGCATATTAAAATTTAGAATCTTTAATGAATGGTTGCTAGTACGGTTCACCAAGCATTATGGATGTATATGATCTAGATCCACATCATTGATATGGATAGACATCTTAGTGAATGCACTTTATATAATATGATTATATATGATATGATCAATGTGAATTAATATCTTTATTAACGTATCGCTTATCATAAAGATTTAATACACATCAATCTGATTATCATATGTAGATCAGTCTGAATCATGAGTAGTCATGAACTCCTATACATGTTTACTGGAACTTTTGATTCACTCGTTAAGGTTTATTTGTAAAACAAGTTAGTGACTTTTTTTTGGAGATTTATTGAGATGGATGGCTGGAACATGATCTTACAAGATTCAGAATCCAAGCTTTCCTAATAGATCATATATTGGTTCCCTTAAGTGTTAATTCTAAAATTAAACAGTTATTGAGCTCAAATTTATAATATGATTATAATGATACTTAAGGATTAAGAGGTAATTAGAAGGGTAAAGCGATAAATTTTTACCATCTCTAATTTATAAACCAATGATTGGAGGACAGAACTACATGAAATGATTATATCAATGGATTACACAAGAATACTTTATAAATACATTCTATAACCTCTAAGAGTGCGATTCCATATTTATAGTGGAGTAATAATGGAATTAATAAATAAGATTATTTAATTAAAGAGTTTAATTAATAATTTTATTTATTGGAGCTTAAGAATATAGGTCCATGGTCTCCAAGTCACCTCTATACTACGTAATCTAGGGTGTGAATATTTCAGGACATGAGAAAATGACTGACTTACAAAGAGGAATTTTTATTCTGCGGCAAATACGTAATTATGAGATATCATGTGTGATTAATTAATTAAATTATTTATATATAAATTTTGTAAATTACACACACACACACACACATATATATTTAATTATATCGATTAAATTTCTAATTATCCAAAATTTAGATAGAATATCTAATTTGTGAAATTAGATAATTATAAATTATTATTAAATAATAATTTGAATGAACTAAAAATGTTATTTAGGAATTAACAGATACGTTAATTGATAGGGATAACCAGATATGTTAATTTTGAATTAACTGATATCTATATATTTATCTGATTAAAATAAATATTTAATTCGCAGTAGTTGTCACGTGTCAATTACTAATTGAGACTCAGAGATTGACATGAAATATTGTAGTGCCTCATGAAATCGCAGTGGTGGGGGTGCAATACTGTACTATCACACGAAACTACAGTAGTGCCGTGAGGCACTGTGATAACTCACAGCAACTGCAGTGCTGTGTGGCACTACAATTGTGCATAAATTGCAGTGGGTATCACTGCAATGGTAATTTTGAAATTAATTTTTTTTTAGTTTATCCCTAAAAATGTGATATGACATTATCTAGAAAATATATAGGTATTAGTCGGTTGGTCTTAGTGTTGATAGAGAGTTGAGAACACAATTGCTATCAGAGTGATTTTTCTCTGTGATAATAATGTTAGTCAAAAAGCTCTGAAAGAACTATCATTGTATTCTCTCAGGGATTGTCTCACAAAAAATAATCATTCTCAGTAAATCTCTAGATCTCATGTGTTGAGTACATCTAGAGATATATAATATGTTAGTGTGGATCTTGAAGTCTATTGTTCATGGTAACAGATGATCGTTGATTTGCGAGAACGCTTGATAAAGACTACAAGAAGTATATGATTCTTATACATGTATGTCTTAGATTTAATGTATAAATATATAATGGATCCTGATTGAAGAGAGTTTTCAATAACATTTTTTATTTTAGAAATCGTTGCGTTGTGCTTATTTTCTTTTATAAAAAAATTCATTTTTAATAAATTTTTAAAATCCACCACGCCTCTGTCGCGCGTGCGTCACGTTTTCCAACAGATGATATCATCATCACAGGGAATAACATAACATCAGTCCAAGAATTCATGTCAGTTCTCGCTCATTGCTTCTCACTTAAAGATCTTGGACCTCTCCAATATTTTCTTGGTGTTGAAGTGGTATTCCATTCCCAAGGCCTACTCCTGTCCCAACAAAGATACATTGATGACTTACTGGCTAGCACAAAGATGATTGATGCTAGACTAGTCGCCACCTCACTTGCCACCTCGCCTATCCTCAGCTTTCAGTCTGGCACGACATTGTCTGACCCAACTGAGTATCAAGCTGTGGTTGGAAATCTTCAATATCTCTCTCTCACTCATCTCGACATTGCCTATGTGATCAACAGACTATCACAATAAATGCATCGTCCAACCACCGAGCACTAGAATGCCGTCAAGCGATTTCTTTGCTATCTTGGTGGTACAATTGATCATGGCATTCTTCTTCATCGTCGGTCGCCTCTCGCCCTTCATACCTACTCAAATGCCGACTAGAAAGGAAACAAAGATAACTTCACCTAGACTAGTGCTTTTAACTTCACCTCGACTAGTGCTTATATTATTTATCTAGGTCGAAATCCGATCTCCTGAAGTTCAAAGAAAATAACACACGGTAACATCGTCCTCCACTAAAGCCAAATAACGATTTGTTGCATCTATAGCTATCGAGGTGCACTGGATTACTTCTCTTCCTAGAGAACTTGGTTTCACGTCATCATAAAAACCAGTCATCTACTGTGACAATGTGGGTGCTACAAATCTCTGCCCTAATCTAGTTTTCCACTCTTGTATGAAACATGTGGCACTAGACTTTCACTTCATCGGTGAAAAAGTTCAGGATGGTATTCTTCAAGTTACTCATGTCTCTTCGACAGATCAACTGTAGATGCACTCACCAAACCACTACCTCACACGCGATTCCATGACTTATTATTCAAGATTGGCCTCTCCTCCCGGAGCTCCAACATGTGAGGGCATATTAGAGGATAATGTAATTATTGTAAATTGTTTGTATTTTGAATTCCTTTCCTAGATTAGATTATTCTCCAGGTTTTAATTCAACATATATTTAGTTCCTGATTTTATGCAATTGATTCTATTAAAACCTTTATATACACTTCTCATATCAATGGAATGAAGTAAGCCATTATTTCCTCAATTCTATATCCTTTTAATAAAAATTCCTTTACTATTTTTAGATTTCACAAATCACATATATCAATGTGAAGTAAGTCTAGAGGTTATGTAATTCGTACAACCAAGTAGAGAAGTATTAATGTCATAAGATTTGATAGATACTTTGGAGTGAACGAGAAATTGAAAATAAATAATGATGATACTTTTTATTATGCTTGGTCTCCAAATAATTTGACATTTCACATTAATGGTTATGATTGTTTCGCTTTCCATATATGGCATTTTGATTCTCCATATATAGAGCCCATCATTGTCCATTTCATAGGTTAGCATTTTTTTGCATAGTTAGAGTATGCATTGTGTTAGAGAAGAGTATGTTCAATATTTGGATCGCCAAGTAAGATCAGTGAAATGCCACATTGATCATGGCGAAAAGTACCATATCTTGGGAGACCTACTTAATTTAGTAATATATTCTCTCTCTAAGTTTTAAAGATATATGCATTTGATATGAGGCTAACAGAAAGCTGATAAAGAAATCGAGAGAAATGTTGAATATAAGGATGTTTTCTTTATTTATTTGTTTTTAAGTTTAGGGATAGTTTAGTAATTGCCATTATTGCTTTTCTTCTTCTTTGGTTATAAGTACCTTATTGTATCTAGAATTGTGTTAACTCAATACATTATTTTCTCATACGTTTTCCTATTTGGTATCAAAACCAATATGACCCTAACCCTAAACAGCCACCCACCGCTACTGCTTCGCTTAACTGCCACACTACAACCGACCTCCGCAGTCATCCACCACCGACCACCAACCACCACCGTCCGCCGACCACCACCAGTGACTTTTCCGGTAACTTTTTTGGCAACCTTTTTTCCCTTACCAGCTTTATTTTTTTGAAGTGGTTGGTTGCCCTAGCTTCTGTGCCGATCAAATTAGGGTTTCTCGTGTTTTTCGGGTTGCTGTGGTTGTTAACCACAGTTTGGTCAAGTTTTTGGTGACTTTTTCACGATATAGAGGGTTAAGAACAATCTTTCTTCATCTCTCCGTCAGATTTTTTACACTTTGTGTTGCTTTCTTGGATTCGAGATGTCTGAATCTTCAGGTTTTACCGTTGCTACTAAGCCAGATCTAGATTATCCCATGTCTGATGGGAGAATTACTAGCGTCCTGCTGAATGGACCCAACTTTGCTGCCTCTCCTGCCTCTTTGGCCTCAGGTACTCCCACTAATTTTCATGTCCGCTCAAAGACACCTAAATGAGTTTTGGATTTCGGTACTAATGATCATATGATATGTGAGTTATCTTTATTCTCCATGCCTTTGGATCATGTTCATAGCTGTGTGCGTCTGGCAGATGGTTCTATGATTAGTATGGGTGGTATGAGGAATGTACAACTTTCACCTAATCTTACCCTTTCCTCAATTTTTCATGTTCCTAAATTTGCATTGAACCTATTATCTGTTAGCCGTCTTGCTACATCCCTTAAATATGCTATCATTTTCTTAGCTGATAGTTGGATCCTAAGTTCAGGAAGAATTTTTTCCAAAGGATATGAGTGAGACATACTTTATTATAAGTTCAGGGAGAATTTTTCCAGTAACTTTTTCGACCACCTTTTTTTCCCTCACCAGCTTCATTTTTTGAAGTGGTTGGTTGCTCTAACTAGTGTGCTGATCAAACTAGGGTTTCTCGTATTTTTTTGGTTGCTGTGGTTGTGAACCACAGTTTGGTCAAGTTTTTGGTGACTTTTTCATGATATAGAGGGTCGAGAACAATCTTTCTTCATCTCTCCGTCAGATTTTTGACATTTTTTATTTCTTTCTTGGATTCGAGATGTCTAAATCTTCAGGTTTTACTGTTGCTACTAAGCTAGATCTAGATTATCCCATGTCTGATGGGAGAATTACTAGTGCTGCTGAATGGACTCAAATTTGCTGCCGCTTCTGCCTCTTTGGCCTCAGGTACTCCCACTGCTTTTCATGTCCGGTCAAAGACACCTAAATGAGTTTTGGATTCTGGTGCTAATGATCATATGATATGTGAGTTATCTTTATTCTCCATGCCTTTGGATCATGTTCATAGCTGTGTGCGTCTGGCAGACGATTCTATGATTAGTACGAGTGGTATGAAGAGTGTACAACTTTCGCCTAATCTTACCATTTCCTCAGTTTTTCATGTTCCTAAATTTTCATTGAACTTATGATCTGTTAGCCGTCTTGCTAAATCCCTTAAATGTGCCATCATTTTCTTAGCTGATAGTTGGGACCTAAGTTCAGGGAGAATTTTTGCCAGAGGATATGAGTGAGACAAACTTTATTATAAGTTCAGGGAGAATTTTTCCGGTAACATTTTCGACCATGTTTTTTCCCTCACCAGCTTCATTTTTTGAAGTGGTTGGTTGCCCTAGCTAGTGTGCTGATCAAACTAGGGTTTCCCGTACTTTTCGGGTTGTTGTGGTTGTAAACCACAGTTTGGTCAAGTGTTTGGTGACTTTTTCATGATATAGAGGGTTGAGAACAATCTTTCTTCATCTCTCCGTCATATTTTTTACACTTTGTGTTGCTTTCTTGGATTCGAGATGTCTGAATCTTCAGGTTTTACCGTTGCTACTAAGCCAGATCTAGATTATCTCGTGTCTGATGGTTGAGTTACTAGCGTCCTGTTGAATGGACATAAATTTGCTGCCCCTTCTACCTCTTTGGCCTCAGGTACTCCCACTGCTTTTCATGTCCGGTCAAAGACACCTAAATGAGTTTTGGATTCTGGTGCTAATGATCATATGATAGGTGAGTTATCTTTATTCTCCATGCCTTTGGATCATGTTCATAGCTGTGTGCGTCTGGCAGGCGGTTCTATGATTAGTATAAGTGGTATGGGGAGTGTACAACTTTCGCCTAATCTTACCCTTTCCTAAGTTTTTCATGTTCCTAAATTTGCATTGAACCTATTATCTGTTAGTCGTCTTGCTAAATCCTTTAAATGTGCCATATTTTTCTTTGCTGATAGTTGGAACCTAAGTTGAGGGAGAATTTTTTCCAGAGGATAGAGCGAGACAGACTTTATTATAAGTTTAGGGAGAATTTTTCCGGTAACTTTTTCGACCACCTTTTTTTCCCTCACCAGCTTCATTTTTTTGAAGTGGTTGGTTTCCCTAGCTATTGTGCTGATCAAACTAGGGTTTCCCGTATTTTTCGGGTTGTTGTGGTTGTAAACCACAGTTTGGTCAAGTGTTTGGTGACTTTTTCATGATATAGAGGGTTGAGAACAATCTTTCTTCATCTCTCCGTCAGATTTTTTACACTTTGTGTTGCTTTCTTGTATTCGAGATGTCTGAATCTTCAGGTTTTACCGTTGCTACTAAGCCAGATCTAGATTATCTCGTGTCTGATGGGTGAGTTACTAGCGTCCTGCTGAATGGACACAAATTTGCTGCCCCTTCTGCCTCTTTGGCCTCAGGTACTCCCACTGCTTTTCATGTCCAGTCAAAGACACCTAAATGATTTTTGGATTCTGGTGCTAATGATCATATGATAGGTGAGTTATCTTTATTCTCCATGCCTTTGGATCATGTTCATAGCTGTGTGCGTCTGGCAGGCGGTTCTATGATTAGTATGAGTGGTATGGTGAGTGTACAACTTTCGCCTAATCTTACCCTTTCCTAAGTTTTTCATGTTCCTAAATTTGCATTGAACCTATTATCTGTTAGTCGTCTTGCTAAATCCTTTAAATGTGCCATAATTTTCTTTGCTGATAGTTGGAACCTAAGTTGAGGGAGAATTTTTTCCAGAGGATATGAGCGAGACAGACTTTATTATAAGTTTAGGGAGAATTTTTCCGGTAACTTTTTCGACCACCTTTTTTTCCCTCACCAGCTTCATTTTTTTGAAGTGGTTGGTTGCCCTAGCTATTGTGCTGATCAAACTAGGGTTTCCCGTATTTTTCGGGTTGTTGTGGTTGTAAACCACAGTTTGGTCAAGTGTTTGGTGACTTTTTCATGATATAGAGGGTTGAGAACAATCTTTCTTCATCTCTCTGTCAGATTTTTTACACTTTGTGTTTCTTTCTTGGATTCGAGATGTCTGAATCTTCAGGTTTTACCGTTGCTACTAAGCCAGATCTAGATTATCTCGTGTCTGATGGGTGAGTTACTAGCGTCCTGCTGAATGGACACAAATTTGCTGCCCCTTCTACCTCTTTGGCCTCAGGTACTCCCACTGCTTTTCATGTCCGGTCAAAGACACCTAAATGAGTTTTGGATTCTGGTGCTAATGATCATATGATAGGTGAGTTATCTTTATTCTCCATGCCTTTGGATCATGTTCATAGCTGTGTGCGTCTGGCAGGCGGTTCTATGATTAGTATGAGTGGTATGGGGAGTGTACAACTTTCGCCTAATCTTACCCTTTCCTAAGTTTTTCATGTTCCTAAATTTGCATTGAACCTATTATCTGTTAGTCGTCTTGCTAAATCCTTTAAATGTGCCATAATTTTCTTTGCTGATAGTTGGAACCTAAGTTGAGGGAGAATTTTTTCCAAAGGATATGAGCGAGACAGACTTTATTATAAGTTTAGGGAGAGTTTTTCCGGTAACTTTTTTTACCACCTTTTTTTCCCTCACCAGCTTCATTTTTTTGAAGTGGTTGGTTCGCCTAGCTATTGTGCTGATCAAACTAGGGTTTCCTGTATTTTTCGGGTTGTTGTGGTTGTAAACCACAGTTTGGTCAAGTGTTTGGTGACTTTTTCATGATATAGAGGGTTGAGAACAATCTTTCTTCATCTCTCCGTCAGATTTTTTACATTTTGTGTTGCTTTCTTGGATTCGAGATGTCTAAATCTTCAGGTTTTACCGTTGCTACTAAGCCAGATCTAGATTATCTCGTGTCTGATGGGTGAGTTACTAGCGTCCTGCTGAATGGACACAAATTTGCTGCCCCTTCTACCTCTTTGGCCTCAGGTACTCCCACTGCTTTTCATGTCCGGTCAAAGACACCTAAATGAGTTTTGGATTCTGGTGCTAATGATCATATGATATGTGAGTTATCTTTATTCTCCATGCCTTTGGATCATGTTCATAGCTGTGTGCGTCTGGCAGGCGATTCTATGAATAGTATGAGTGGTATGGGGAGTGTACAACCTTCACCTAATCTTACCCTTTCCTAAGTTTTTCATGTTCCTAAATTTGCATTGAACCTATTATCTGTTAGCCGTCTTGCTAAATCCCTTAAATGTGCCATCATTTTTTTAGCTGATAGTTGGGACCTAAGTTCAGGGACAATTGTTGCTAGAGGATATGAGCGAGACATACTTTATTATGTCGGGGACCCACCACCTCTCCAGCCACCAGATTTAGTGCTACAGGTTGTTTCCTCTATTGTTATTGATTTTCCTATTTTTTTCTGCTAAAGACATACGCCTTTGGCATGCCCGCTTATGCCCGCTTGGAACATGTCAACTTTCAGTACCTATGACTGCTATTTCCCACTTTAGTTGATGCATGTAAACATTTTCATTTTTAATGTCAGATTTGTGAACTCTCAAAACATTGCCAAAAACCTTACATTTACAGCATGCATAAGTCACCTGCTTTGTTTGACTTGATTCATTCTGATGTGTGGGGGGGCCCTCCCCTGTTATTTTTGTGTCTAGACATTGTTATTATGTTACTTTTATCGATGACTTCTCTAGGTGTACTTGGGTTTATTTACTTAAAAAACGTTTGAGGTCTCGAATGTGCTTAAATATTTTCTTGCCATGATAAAAGTCAGTATAATATTGTAGTGCGTGGTAATTGTTCTGATAATGGGGGGAGTACATTACTAGTGATCTTGTTACTCATTTATCCAACCTTGGTATTCTCCACCAGCTTACTTGCCCTTATACCCCTGAACAAAATCGGGTAGCTAAGCGCAAGAATCGTCATCTTATGGGTGTTACTCGATGCCTTCTAAATGGTATGACTGTTCCTCAATCTTTATGGAACATGGTTGTTCTGACAGCCATGTATTGATAGGGTGCCTAGTAGGATCTTGGGGGGGGGGGGGNNGGGGGGGGGGGGAGACTCCTTAAGGTGTTCTTCATCCTAAAAGCCTCATTTTCCCATCCTTCCTAAATTTTTGACTGCACCTGCTTTGTTCAGGACAAAGGACCTTCTCGAACAAATTTGGATGACAAGTCAATTCAGTGTGCTTTTATGGGTTACTCTTCTAAGTCAAAAGGGTATCGGTGTTATGATCCTTCCACTCAACATTTTCTCAACTCCTTGGATTTAACCTTCTGGGAGGATACCGCATTCTTTAGCACACCTGACGTTCGTAGATCTCATATTTTGCCTGTTAAGGATTGTCCTCGTCCTAATCCTATTATTAATATTACCTCTATGATGTTTCTATTACTAACCCTACTCATATGGATGTTCCTATTGTCTCTTCCTCTACTTCACCTCCTATTGCAGGTTTTCCTACTCATGTATATAGTCGTCGCTCTCATCTTACTGTGCATGATTCCTCATTGAATGAAGGTACTGAGTTCTCCTTCTCTCCTCCCCATCGGCGGTATCCTTTAAGGGATTATCGTCCCCCAAACCGTCTTATCTTATCTTGCTCTACCATTTACCCTATTGAGAACCATATTTTATATAAAGTCGTCTAGTTCCTTTCAGGGGTTTATTAGTAAGATTAATTCTATAGTGATTCCTAGATTTGTGGGGGAGGCAAAATTAGACCCCTAATGGGTGACTGCTATGCAGGATGAGATGACAACCTTACAAAATAATCATACTTGGGACTTGGTTGCTCTCCTTTAGGGAGAGAAGATAATTGGTTGTCGTTGGGTGTTCAACCTGAAATATAATGCAGATGATATGGTTAATCGATACAAAGCTCGTTTGGTAGCCAAAGGCTTTACTCAAATTCCAGGCAAAGATTTTAATGCCACATTTTCCCCAGTTGCTAAACTTATCACTGTTCGACTCATTATCTCACTTACTGCTTCCCACTTATGGCCCTTGCATCAAATGGATGTCAAAAATGATTTTCTGAATAGGGATTTGGATGAGATGATTTATATGGATCCTCCACCGGGGTTTCGGGCAGAGAGGAAGTATTTCGGGAAGATAACTTGTTATTTATGTGTAGAGATGGATTTTTGTAGCTTAGAAATATAATATATGTCATGTTGTAATAATGATTAAGTACATGAAAATAGTTAGTAACTAAGGGGGGTCGACGATCAAGAAATGAGTTTCATCAAAACAAGTACATGAAATGGAAAAGTGGAAAAAATTACTAAGGGTGTGAAAATGACTAAGTGTAAAAATGGCTAAGGGTGTAAAAATGACCAAGGGTGTATGAAAATTGTTAAGAGTCAAACGCCATAATGGCGACCTAAACGCCATCACTACATGGCGAGTCGTCATTCAAGACTGGCGTTTGGGGCCTGCTAGTGCCGTTTGGGCCCCAAACGCCAGAGACACAGGCGTTTGGCGCATGTCAACTTCCGGAAGTCATAACTTTTTATTCGGATAAAATCACATGGCTCGTAAGATATCAAATTGAAATTTATTCAGAGATCAACATGCTCAACCAGTTTTGGCTCCAAAAAACACTAGTTTATGTACTTTCGGAGGCCTGAAATCTATTTTGGTCTTAATTTTAGGCTTTTTCATAATTCTCATCTCTTTTAGTTCTTAGGGTTTTTATATGCTTATAAATTAAAACTTAAATATGTTGTTTTCCAAATTTTATGGGGTTATAATTTATCAAATTAAAAGGTAAAATTTTAAATTTTAATATTCAATTTCAAAATTTTAGCGGATATATTCGATTTATAGATAGAATATGACCTTGAGGGTTATACGTGTTCGTCAAACCGATAAATATGATTTACCGACCATCATAAAATCATGACCTATAATTATATATGGTGAAAACCCGTATCGCTCGATACTTGTCACAAAAGTAAAGTAACATTATCAATGATAACTTTTAACGAGTTTATGAATAAGTGTTCAATTGTATCAAGAATCCTTAATTAATCTAATCTAATTTCACATAATAAGTGAGTATCATGAATGTTTGCATTGAGATAATGAGTTTTTTTTCTATTTTTATCGATGGTTTTCCCGGTGTATGGTAAATAATTATAAAAATATCAATTTTTAGGAAAATTGTGAAGAATGGAGATTAGAGCCATATAAATGGTGATTAAAGCCATATAAATGACGATTGGGAGCAAAAAAGTGGCGATTGGGAGGGAGACTGGCGATCGCCTATTTCAACATGGCGTTTGGAGACTGAAACAAGCAATTGAGGACAATAAACTGGCGATTGAGTTCGACAAGGGTGTGAAAATGACCAAGTGTAAAAATGGCTAAGGGTGTAAAAATGACCAAGGGTGTATGGAAATTGTTAAGAGTCAAGCAACATAATGGTGACCTAAACACCATCACTACATGGCGAGTCGTCATTCAAGACTGGCGTTTGGGGTCTGCTAGTGGCGTTTGGGCCCCAAACGCCAGAGACACAGGCGTTTGGCGCATGTCAACTTCCGGAAGGCATAACTTTTTATTCGGATAAAATCATATGGCTCGTAAGATATCAAATCGAAGTTTATTCAGAGATCTACATGCTCAACCAGTTTTGGCTCCAAAAAACACTAGTTTATGTACTTTCGGAGGCCCGAAATCTGTTTAGGTCTTAATTTTAGGCTTTTTCATAATTCTCATCTCTTTTAGTTCTTAGGGTTTTTATATGCTTATAAATTAAAACGTAAATATGTTGTTTTCTAAATTTTATGGGGTTATAATATATAAAATTACAAGGTAAAATTTTAAATTTTAATATTCAATTTCAAACTTTTAGCGGATATATTCGATTTATAGATAGAATATGACCTTGAGGGTTATACGTGTTCGTCAAACTGATAAATAGGATTTACCGACCATCATAAAATCACGACCTATAATTGTATATGGTGAAAACCCGTATCGCTCGATACTTGTCACAAAAGCAAAGTAACATTATCAATGATAACTTTTAACGAGTTTATGAATACGTGTTCAATTGTATCGAGAATCCTTAATTAATCCAATCTAATTTCACATAATAAGTGAGTATCATGAATGTTTGCATTGAGATAACGAGTTTTTTTTCTATTTTTATTGATGATTTTCCCGGTGTATGGTAAATAATTATAAAAATATCAATTTTTAGGAAAATTGTGAAGAATGGGGATTAGAGCCATATAAATGGTGATTAGAGCC
The DNA here is from genome assembly GCA_003255025.1 of Datisca glomerata. Lineage (NCBI taxonomy): Eukaryota > Viridiplantae > Streptophyta > Magnoliopsida > Cucurbitales > Datiscaceae > Datisca > Datisca glomerata. Next base: position 198,282 of record QANY01008030.1, read on the forward strand.
ATATAAATGGCGATTGGGAGCAAAAAAGTGGCGATTGGGAGCAAAAAAGTGGCGATTGGGAGGGAGACTGGCGATCGCCTATTTCAACATGGCGTTTGAAGACTGAAACAAGCAATTGAGGACAATAAACTGGCGATTGAGTTCGACAATGGTGATTGGCACCTTCAAGATGGAGTTTAGGGGCTAAAAATAGGCTAGTAGGTTGTACGCATTTGGTGAACCCCTCCTAAGAATTATTATTCTTTTGTACGTAATTGGTGAACTCCACTACGTAATTAGAAAACCCCACTACGTATTTGGTGAACCCCATTATGTAATTGGTGAACCCCTCCAAGAATTATTAATTTGTACTTATTTGGTGAACCTCACTACGCTATTGGTGAACCCTAGTACGTAATTGGTGAACCCCTTCAAAAATTATTCTTTTGTACGTATTTGGTGAACCCCAGTACGTAATTGGTGAATCCCAGTACGTAATTGGTGAACCCCTCCAAGAATTATTCTTTTATACGTATTTGGTGAACCCCACTACGTAATTGGTGAATCACACTACGTATGGTGAACCCCACTACATAATTGGTGAACCCCTCCAAGAATTATTCTTTTGTATGTATTTGGTGAACCCCACTACGTAATTGGTGAACCCCTCTAAGAATTATTCTTTTGTACGTATTTGGTGAAGTCCACTACGTATTTGATGAACCCCACTACGTATTTAGTGAATCCCTCCAATAATTATTCTTTTGTACTTATTGGGTGAACCTCACTACCTAATTGGTGAACCCTACGACGTATTTGGTGAACCTCATTACGTAATTAGTGAATCCCTCCAAGAATTATTTTTTTGTACGTATTTGGTGAACCCCACTACGTAATTGGTGAACCCTACTACGTATTTGGTGAACCCTAAAAAGAATCAAAACAAAAAACTTGCTACCTGTTGGGCTTTGTGGCCCATATTACTCCACATACAATCTAAGGGCTACAAAATCCCAGCATGGATGCCGGAAATTTCTTTTCAGCATCATAAAATTTCCCCATAATGGCTGATGATTCTAGAGGAAGAAAGAAAATCAAAATGGTGGAACTAATAAGCGGTCACGGTTATTTTAATATATACTCAAACTATGTAGAAGTTTGAATAAATGATGACATTGGTTATGTAAAAATCGACCCAAAAAGTTTTCTAGAAATGAAATTATGCAACCCTACTGGTGAAGAATATGATGACTTAACTTAATAGTATAAATAAGATGGGATGACGCAGTTGGTTAAGTCTCTACATTCATATTTTAAATGTCGTAGATTTGAGTCATATTTTTCATTCTCCTCAAAATCTGTAATTGAATTTTGATAAAGAAAACTTGACCCTATAAAAATGAGCAAACAATGACGTGGAAGTGGTTAAGAAAAGTGAGCGACTACGTTTCACAACAATATTAACTTAGTGTTATGGCTTCGAAAGCCAAACGATAACATTCTGAAACCATTAACTTAGCTGAGTTTTACACCATCAAAAGCTAAAACGATGTCGTTTAAACTTCAAAATTGGTTCATAAGCTGTGATGTCAAGTACTTATTGATGTCGTTTGAGATCCATTAACCAAGACATGACGTGACATATTTGAAAGCTTGACGACGCGGTTTAAGAACCAGTAAGTTAAAATCGGTTCCAATTTTAACATAATGCAAATGGTGTTTATACTCAAAATTTTCCAATGATACACATGTGACTCAATTGGATTGGCACAGTTGGTTATGCCCCCACCTCATACTTTAGAGGTCGAGGTTTGAGTCATACTCCACCGTTTCCTTTAGAATTTGTAATGTAATTTTGACAAAAAAATATATCATACATTTTACAGGTGATTAATCTTAAACAATATCGACGTGTTTGACATACTAAGTCAAATACTCTATCAAGGATCATAATAGGTGATCACTGTTGTCAACATAGGTGGTTATTGTTACAGGCATGAACTCTTACGGTTGTCAACATGAGTGGTTACAATTGTGAACATGATCCGTTATAATTACAAAAATGGAATAGTTGGAGGTTACATGTTAAATACATGATTGAGTAAACAAAGCGGTTCTAATCGGTTACAAATATAAAAAAGTTGGTCGTTTATTGTGGTGATAGGAAACTGAGAAAAGCATTGATAAGAAACTGAGAAAAGCATATAAAGAGGTAAATGGAATTTATTGTGGTGCTACACCTTCCGAAAAAGAATAAATAATAACATGAAATTTCTGATTTACATACCAATAAAGAATCTTATAAGATTAAAGAACAAATATAAATGAATGATTTGCTACAAAAAGATTATCTCTTTCACAAAAATCTTGAACGTTTGCATTCAGCTGGGAGACCTTGAGGGAACCTTTTGAAGTCATTACAATAGTTATAGACCATGAATTTTGATTGCACCCACCTTATTCTGTTCCTACTTTGGGCATCAAGTGGTTGATCTTGCCATGAAGTCGCTTGCAATGAATTGGTTGATTTAGAGCCACAAGATGAGGCAGATGAGAAAACACATCCATTGGCATTGAAATTTCTGTAAGATGCAGTGAAAGGTGCTTGAGTCCAGTCAGTCTTCACCAATCCTCCTCTTGTGGCCCAATCATCTGCATTCCAGAGGCTTGAGTAAACTTTCATTGGTTGGCTTGTTGGGAAAGGAATGCGAATTGATTCCATGTTGTTGAACACCCGTATCAGTATATTATCCACCAAGAACCTGCAAAAAAAGCAATAGAAATGTGCACTTGTTTTAGAGAGCTGATCAGTTTGAAGTATATGATAGATGACAAATGATATATTAAAGATTAAAGTTGCTTACTTGATTCTTTGTGGCGTCCACTCAATGGAGTAGGTGTGGAATGCTTTTGTCGGATCAAACCAGAGGTGGAATTGTTGTTCTCTATTTCCCTTTCCTTGGGAGTAGACGTTTGTATGAAGTGTATACGGATCTCCAGACAAGTTTCCCAAGAATTCGAAGTCAATCTCGTCATGATTTGGTCCTTGTGAAGACAACTGCATACATACTGTACAAATAAGCTACCATAAATTACATAATTGGAAGCAAACATACTATGGATTTGAAACTTACATAATAGGTGGTGACAGTGCCAGCGGAGTTTCCTGGAACTAGCTTCATTTGCATATCGAAACGGCCGAATAAGTACTCCTTCTTTGACTGGAAACCAGACCCAGAAAACTTGTCAAGAGAAAGGGTGAGAGCTTGGCCTCCATTGAGTATCTTGGCACGTTGGCCTCCAAAATTTGCATCAACGTCTTGGTAAAAGTTGCCTGCTGAGGCAGCTGCTATTAAAGAGGCTAAGCATAAAGAAAGCATAAGCATTTTTGAAACTTGTTGAGAAAAAGAGGATGACATGTTTAGCTATATTTTCAGAAATGGACACAAGAAGAGAAAGAGAGATTGTTTTGAGGGGAGATAAAGAAGTGATGATGTAGAAATTGGGTAGTGAAGCCTTTATATAGGTGCTCAACGAAGAGTAAACCATAATTGACTTTGCTGAGGATACCAGAAAGATTTATCTGGCAAAAAATTCAGGCCATGGTAGAGTTGGCTCATGGCTGGATACAGTTTGCAAACTTAGAGAGATAAAAGAGGAAATAGCAGAGGAAAGCAGATAAAGAACATATTTTTTATGGCAGACTTTATAATTATTAATTGTAATGCATTTACTACATGGTTAGTTTAAATGAAAGATAAGAGCTAAGTTCCTCACAGCTGCATCCGGCTATTCCCAGTGATAAAATATAATATAATTATGTATAATTCACACATTATGCTTTTTTTTTCAAGTTGTTTAATCTTTGTGTTGGTGAGTGACTCGTGTGACGTCCTACTTCCCAGGTTAAACATGTATGTAATTTTATAATTTAAAATTTTTCAATTCACTTGAAAACCTTAATTTGAGAAATTTCTCTAAATTGAAAATTCTAATTTTACCCTAATTTTTACATTAAATAGTAGAAGTCAAAAATTATATAAAAATCATTTATTCCATGATCGGTAGTAAATGATGAATTAATCTGCAATAAAGTCAACGTGATAAATTCATAAGACGTGGAAATTCAATCACATAATTTGTAAAATAAAACACGAAAATCTGCTTCTGATGTCATATAAACATAATTAGTGAAAATCTCATATTTTTGCTGACTATGACAGTCTCTTACTCATGTTGCTCGCTATCACCATCTACATTGTAAACAACTATGGGAGAATGAGTATTTGAAAATACTCAGTGGCAAACTCACATAATAACATGCATCCACATTAACAAATGCAATCATATATGACATAATATAACTGAACTTGACATATATAATAAATGAAATAACGTAACATACTTGATCATGACTTGGCTCAACATAGCACGTAGATAACACGTGTCTCAAACAAAATCATATAACAAACTTATTCATAACGTGTCTTGCATATTCTTTAGTTAACAACTTAATCAGAACTGTTCACACGTGAACTGAAACGTAACATAACGAATTATGCGACGAAACATATGACACCCATTGAGCGACGAAATAGATGGCACACATTGAACGACAAAATAAATGACACACATTGGGCGACATAATAGATGACACTCATAAGTGACAGACAACATGAACAGATGACACCTCATGAGTGACGAAAAATATTTACAGATGACACCTTGTATGGCCAAAACATGAACATGTGACACCCTATGTATAACGAAAACATGAACATATGACCTCTACTTCGTATAATAGAACAAAACGTGAACAACCTGATTTTTTGTTAACTAAGGCTTGTGCTTATTCATATCTTGCATAATTACCACTTGATTTAATTTAGTTACATAGTTTGAAATATCCAATGCTTGACAACAATTAATCATATGGCTTACAAGTAAACATATAATGCATAATGATACATATAACGGAATCAGATATGATAACATACTGACGTATAATCAAACATACTCAGGAATTTATCTCATGATAATCAAATCAATAATTGAAAAGTGAATAATTATCAAAAAGTTCATGAATATAAACATTATAAAAAATAATTGAACAAGTATTAAATATAAATATATGATACAATTATTATATCAGAGTCAAAATACTATGTAAGCTTACTTACACAACACATATATATTAACATAACATGTTTACAGACAATTAAAATTGATGAGAATAACACATATTATATTTATCACACGTGAGTCACATTACGATGTAAATTTATTTACCTGGATTACCACGAAATAAATACGAAAACTAATGACATAAAATCTAAGGATATCAGATCACAAAATATTCATATAATACTATAATCACAAGGTTATTTGGAAATAAATTAATATAGCACGTAGCACGTATATAACAGACGTCTCAAACAAAATCATACAACAAACTTATTCATAACTTGTCTTGCATATTCTCTAGGTAACAACCTAATCAGAACTGTTCACACGTGAACTAAAATGTAACATGACGAATTGAGCGACGAAACAGATGCCATGCCACCCATTGGACGACGAAATAGATGGCACACATCGAGCGACGAAACAAATGACACACATTGGGTGATAGAACAGATGACACTCATAAATGACGAAAAACATGAACAGATGGCATCTCGTGAGTGACGCAAAACATTTACAGATGACACCTTGTATGGCCAACACATGAACATGTGACACCCTTTGTATGACGAAAACACGAACATATGACACCTCATTCGTATAACAGAATAAAACGTGAACAACCTAATTTCTTGTTAACTAAGGCTTGTGCTTATTCATATCTTGCATAATTACCACTTGATTTAATTTAGTTACATAGTTTAAAATATCCAATGCTTGATAACAATTAATCATATGGTTCACAAGTAAACATATAATGCATAATGATATATGTAACAGAATCAGATATGATAACATACTAACGTATAATCAAACATACTCAGACATTTATCTCATGATAATCAAATTAATAATTGAAAAGTGAATAATTATCAAAAAGTTCATGAATATAAACATTATAAAAAAATAATTGAACAAATATTAAACATAAATATATGATACAATTATGATATCAAAGTCAAAATACTATGTAAGCTCACTTACACAACACATATATATTAACATAACATGTTTACAGACAATTAAAACTGATGAGAATAACACATCTTACATTTATCACACGTGGATCACATTACGATGTAAATTCACTTACCTGGATTACCATGAAATAAATACGGAAACTAATGACATAAAATCTAAGGATCTCAGATCACAAAATATTCATATAATACTATAATCACAAGGTTATTTGGAAATAAATTAATATTAATTAAACATATTTTTAAAATCGTATAAATATAGAGATTTAACTTAAATAGTGCAAAGGGTCTGAGCAAGGCTGGAAAACATAGTTTCGGATCAGAAAAGGCAACTGAAGAATCTTGAGTCAAAGGGTTCGGATTAGTCTGGTTCAGAGTAGAATGATTCAATTCAAAGTTGAGTCGGTTCGGTTCAATACTGGGTCAGTCCAACCTGGTTTGGTTTAACTGATTGGATAGGTTAGACCGGTCCAGAACAGTCCGACTAACTGAATCGGTTCGGTTTAAGTGAACCAATTTGTGTCGGGTATGTTTTGGGTCGGGTCAACTACCAAATGGGCCGCAAAGACCCAGTCCCCGACAATTTCCACCGTCGGTAGTGAGGAAGAGAGAGAGAGAAATAAAGGAAACAAAGAGAACGAAATAGAGGGAGAGAGACAGATAGAGAGAGAAGATCTGAGAAAGAGGGAGAACAGAGAGATGAGAAACATAAAGGAAGACAAATGAGAGAGAGAGAGAGAATAAAACAACATAGAGAAAAGGAAAATGAAGAAGAGAAGCGTAGAAGAAAAACAAGAAAGGAGAAGCATACCAGAGGTGCAAGGTGGCAGCAATGGAGGAGCCTTATGAAGGGATAAAGAACAAAGATAAAAAGAGGGAGAATGTGACTTTTAACCAATTTGGGTTTATCCTCGTATTGAAACTAAAGGCAATTAATTATGTTAGATATAGAGAGAAAAAGAAGAAGAAAAAGAAGAAGGAAAGAATCAAGAAGCTTACCACAATCTGAGATTGAAGACTGTAGAGGAAAAGTCGAAGAATAGAGAGTAACAAGAGAAAATGAAGATTAAGAAGAGGGGGAGATGGTTGTTGTTTGAGAGAGAAAAAGAGCAATGGTTACGGGGGGGTTAATGAAAGATAAATGAGAGTGGGTAGGGGTGTAAAAATTGATACTGAACTAAACAAAAAATGGTCGGTTCGGTCGATTATATAAGTAATCTCGGTTTGGTTCGGTTCGGTCTTTCTGTCAAACTGAAAGTTCGGTTAGGTTCGGTTCGGTGTTTCTGTCGAACCAAAAGTTTCGGTTAGGTTTAAAAAATCATGTAATTTCGAACCGAACCGAATTATTAAAAAACTCATATATATATACACTTTATTATTAACCCTAACCCTTTCTCACACTTCTCTCAAATCAAAGGCACCCCCTTCTCTCACTCGTCCCTTCCCCATCTCTCACAAAGTCACAGGCTCACATTAGCCTTCCTCTATCTCTCTTCAAACTTTCTAGTCTCTCCTTCCCCCTCTCCCTTCTCTTTGAAGTTCCAACACTTTCCTTCCCCCTCAGATCTGCTCGAGTCGAGATGGTGGAGCACTGGATCTCGAGGATGCTTCCAAACCCTCATATCTGCTTGAGAATGACTTTAGATCCTCAGATCTTCTCAAGAAGTCTCTTCCCTTCTCTTGAGAAGAGAGAATCTCCTTCTTCAGGTTCGCCTTCACGCAACATCTCCTTCTTCAGGTTCGCCTCCTTTCCCTGAATCTGAGTTCTGAGATCTGATATCTGGGTTCGTCTTCTCCTTCGTGTTCTCCCTTCTCTTAAATCGTGAGTTTGTCTCTCTCCTTCCTCTCCAAATCGTCGAATCATTTCTGAGTTTTAAGTTCATCATTCGCTTATGAGTTCTGAGTCTCTACATCTCCTTCCCATTTGTGTCTCTGACTTGAGGTTAGGGTTTTCTGTCTGAAATTTGAGATAAATGTAAGTTTCGAATCCCTATCTTAGATCTGCTCTATATTAGATTTAATTTTTATCAAAACTTTCGAATCCCTATCTTAGATCGGTTTGGTTCGGTTCGGTCTTTCTGTCAAACTGAAAGTTTGGTTAGGTTCGGTTCGGTGTTTCTGTCGAACCAAAAGTTCCGGTTAGGTTTAAAAAATCATGTAATTTCGAACCGAACCGAATTATTAAAAAACTCATATATATATATATATATATACACTTTATTATTAACCCTAACCCTCTCTCACACTTCTCTCAAATCAAAGGCACCCCCTTCTCTCACTCGTCCCTTCCCCATCTCTCACAAAGTCACAGGCTCACAGTAGCCTTCCTCTATCTCTCTTCAAACTTTCTAGTCTCTCCTTCCCCCTCTCCCTTCTCTTTGAAGTTCCAACACTTTCCTTCCCCCTCATATCTGCTCGAGTCGAGATGGTGGAGCACTGGATCTCGAGGATGCTTCCAAACCCTCATATCTGCTTGAGAATGACTTTAGATCCTCAGATCTTCTCGAGAAGTCTCTTCCCTTCTCTCGAGAAGAGAGAATCTCCTTCTTCAGGTTCGCCTTCACGCAACATCTCCTTCTTCAGGTTCGCCTCCTTTCCCTGAATCTGAGTTCTGAGATCTGAGATCTGGGTTCGTCTTCTCCTTCGTGTTCTCCCTTCTCTTAAATCGTGAGTTTGTCTCTCTCCTTCCTCTCCAAATCGTCGAATCATTTCTGAGTTTTAAGTTCATCATTCGCTTATGAGTTCTGAGTCTCTACATCTCCTTCCCATTTGCGTCTCTGACTTGAGGTTAGGGTTTTCTGTCTGAAATTTGAGATAAAAGTAAGTTTCGAATCCCTATCTTAGATCTGCTCTATATTAGATTTAATTTTTATCAAAACTTTCGAATCCCTATCTTAGATCGGTTTGGTTCGGTTCGGTCTTTCTGTCAAACTGAAAGTTTGGTTAGGTTCGGTTCGGTGTTTCTGTCGAACCAAAAGTTCCGGTTAGGTTTAAAAAATCATGTAATTTCGAACCGAACCGAATTATTAAAAAACTCATATATATATATATATATTTTTTTTTTCTTTTTTGTTTTGGACTTAAAGGACTATTCTTTATTTTTTCTATTCAACCAAGAGTTCCATTTCAACATTCACTTCTATCACTTTACTAAACTATGACTATGAAGATCAACGATTCAGTTAAAACTACTCTCTCTCTCTAAATTGACAGGCTGAACGAGAATTTTCATCATAAATATCTTAAACTGAAAATTGAGTCGACGTTACTGTTTAAATAAACCTAATAAAATTGATGAATTTTAATTTGTTAATCAAACATAAAATTAATGATTCAGTTAGTTCGATTGTATGATCATTCAATTATAAAATTAACGATCTAATATAGTTCCATTGTAAAATTAATAAACTATAGTTTTGTTATTTGATTATAAAATTGATGATCCATTTTGATTTGATTACAAAATTGATGAATTTCAGTTCTGTTTTATTATAAAATTGATGAATTTTAGTGTTATTCAAATGTTAAATTGATGAACTTTGGTTCGGTTTGATTATAATTGATGAATTTTAATTTTAGTTATTCAATTGATGATTCGATTTGGTTTAATAATAAAATTAATGAATTCTAATTTGGTTTGATTATAAAATTGATTAAATTTAGTATTAGTTATTTGATTATAAAAATGACGATTCAGCTTGGTTCAGTCGTAATCTTGATGACTTTTAGTTTGATTACTCGATTACAAAACTACGATACAATTTAGTTCGGTCATAAAACAAACTAATTCTATTTTTGTTTGATTATAAAATTGATAAATATTAGGGTTATTCGATTGTGACATTGATGAATTATGGTTTGTTTTAATTATAAAATTGATAAATTTTAGTTCGGCTATTTAATTCATGATTCAGTTTAGTTCGATTATAAAATTATAAAAATTGATGGAGTTCAATTATCAATCATGAGTGAAAACGAGAAGTACACCACAATTTTTGAAATATATATTTGTCTTTAGGGGAATCGTCGAAGATGGAGAAAATGCTCTTAAAAGGAGTTACATGAGGAGTGAAAGTAAAACTTTTTAGAATAAATGGGTATTCAATGGGTATTTGGTATACCCATACCGCATACCCTACCCATTATAATGGGTAAAAAACTACTCATCCAATAAATATTCATAACCATTTATAATATTTTAAACTCGTCCATTAAATCAGATTCACGAGAGTATTTTTATTCACGGATATTTTTTCCATCTCTAAGACCATTCCATCACCGTAGTCTCCTAGTTTATCTTTCTCCTTTGCAGGTGTTTAGAGTTAATGAAGTATTGCTCACGTAGATCTGAGATCTAACTGTTAACAATAGTAGTAACTAGTAGTGTAATCCAAGCTCGTAACTCTTTTCTTTTTTTCTTTGCACTCAAAAGTTCTTTTGAGCTTGTTTCTTTATTTTCTTTCTTTTAAAGTTGATTCGAGCTTACTTGCAATTCATTTATTCTAATATAAAATTTTTTGTTTCACACTTATATGTCATTTTCTCCCTTAATTAAGTCACGAGTCTTCTATATTTGAATCATTAAGAACTCTTTATTTGGTCTTTTAGCAAAAATCAGAACTAGATTTTACTGGCACGCTTAGAAAGCTGAGAAAAGCACATGAAGAGTAAATGAAATTTATTGTGGTGTTACACAATCATTTGCATAAAAGTATAAAGTATTGCATGGAATTTTTTATTTACAAATTACCAATAAAGAATCTTATAGTAAGATTAAAAGAACAAACAATCAAAAGGAATGATTGGCTACAAAAAATGAAAAATATCTCTTTTACAAAAATCTTGAACGTTTGCATTCAGCTGGAAGACCTTGAGGGAACCTTTTGAAGTCACTACAATAGTTGTAGACCATGAACTTTGATTGCACCCACCTTATTCTGTTTCTACTTTGGGCATCAAGTGGTTGATCTTGCCCTGAAGTCGCTTGCAATGAATTTGTTGATTTAGAGCCACAAGATGAGGGAGATGAGAAGACACATCCATTGGCATTGAAGTTTCTGTAAGATGCAGTGAAAGGTGCTTGAGTCCAGTCAGTCTTCACCAATCCTCCTCTTGTTGCCCAATCATCGGCATTCCAGAGGCTTGAGTAAACTTTCATTGGTTGGCTTGTGGGGAATGGAATTCCAAATGATTCCATGTTGTTGAACACCCTTATCAGAATATTATCCACCAAGAACCTGCAAAAGCAACAAAATTTGCAATTGTTTTAGAGCTGATCAGTTTAAAGTATATGATAGATGGCAAATGATTTTCAAGATTAGTGCTGCTTACTTGATTCTTTGTGAAGTCCACTCAATGGAGTAGGTGTGGAATGCTTTTGTGGGATCAAACCAGAGGTGAAATTGCTGTTCCCTGTTTCCCTTTCCATTGGAGTAAACGTTTGTATGAAGTGTATATGGATCTCCGGATAAGTTCCCCAAGAATTTGAAGTCAATCTCGTCGTGGTTTGGTCCTTGTGAAGACAACTGCATAAATAAATTTCATATAAGATATTATGATGTGATATAATTTGGTAAAAGTTGAATGAGGATTTGAGACTTACATAATAGGTGGTGACGGTACCCGCGGAGTTCCCAGGTACCAGTTTGATTTGCATATCGAAACGGCCGAATAAGTATTCCTTCTTTGACTGAAAACCAGATCCGGAAAACTTGTCAAGAGAGAGGGTGAGGAGTTGGCCTCCGTTGAGTATTTTGGCACGTTGGCCACCAAAGTTGACATCAACATCTTGGTAAAAGTTGCCTACTGAGACAGCGGCCATTATAGAGGCCAAGCATAAAGAAAGCAACAACATTCTTGAAACTTGGTGAGAAGAAGAGGATGACATGGTTTTCTTTTCTCGAGGATCCAAAAAGAGGCAGTGGTCCTTGATAATGGATATATGAATGAGAAGTTGATGAAGAAGATGAGAAAGAAGTGATGGTGAAGAAGTTGGGACTTGAAGCCTTAAAATAGGTGCTCAGGGAATAGGAAGACATCATTGACTGTGGTGAGGATACCAGAATGTTGAGCTGGATACATGTTTGCCATGCCAACTAAGGCGAGATAAAAAGGAAGTAGCAGAGGAAACCAGGCAAGGGAGTACTATATAGTATAAATTATAATGCATTTACTACATTGTTAGTTCAAGTCAAAGATGAGATGATGTTGACCAAACTCAAATGTCAGCTAATAACCCAAATTGAATAAATGGAAAGGTGATGAGCGTGTATGCGTGAGCATTTTTTTTTAATTGCGCTCTTCCAGATCAGGATCAGCTTGAGTTGTCAATGTTGGGGGAATTTTCACAAACAGGAGGTAGGCGATGATATGCGCGTCATATTGATGGCTTTGTTTAGCTAGCACTGTCTCTGTCTCCTCTTATTCAAACAGCCTACCCAAGGTGAAGCTGTATTACAATATGCATATTAGAATCATATGAAGCTTCCTTTCTGCATCTCTGTTTTTTTTTTTTCTCTTTTGTTGAATAAGGCTGCTACTCCACTGGTTATATTTTCTGATTCTTTCCCGATTTTGAAACGAAATAAAAAGCTAAATGCATTATTCTTGTGAATGTGATCTATTACCTTTGAAATTAGTAGCTAGGTTGACCTACTAGTAGCTGGATTTATGTGACATTTATTAGATCTCATTCTTTGGTGATTTGCAGTCGACATACTCAATTTGAGAACTATTGCGTTGCCTAAATACATTCCAAATTGGTCATACACGCAACACACGGCAAGTTATTTATATACATACTTTCATATATATATAGGGAGGTTTTTTTTTACTAAACTAGACTCATACACTAATTTTTGCATCCCCTGATCTCTGGTCCAACTTCCACTCAAAATGCACTTATAAAGTTATATATTTACCCTTCACCTCATTTCTCCTTCTTTGTTTTTCATTTTTTCAACTTCTTCGTTTTCTTCTACGTTTTCTTATTCGTTTTCTTCGTCATCTTCTTATTTCTTCATGCAACAATAAAATATTTATTTATTTATTTTTTCATGTTCATGAATTTTCTAAGAATATTCATTTATTATTATTTTTTTTTTCTGAAAATGAGTTTTTGCCTATTTTTATAGATCTGAATCATATTTAGCCACAAACCAGATATAAAAAATGAGGTTTTGCCCATTTTTACAAATCTAAACCAGAAGATTTGACGACAAACCAGATCTGGGTCAGATCTGAAAATAGATTTTTACCTATTTTTACAAATCTGAACCATATCTAGCCAAAAACTAGATCTAAAATAATGGCTACACTATATATTACATGATGGCTATACTGGCGTCTTGTAGACTACATGTATACTACATGATGGCTACACTAGCATCGTGTAGCCATCGTATAGTCTACACGATGTGTACGCTAGCGTCGTGTAGATTACGTGTATACTACACGATGACTACACTAGCATCGTGTAGACATCGTATAGTCTGCACGATGAGTACATTGACATCGTGTAGTCTACATGATGGGTACACTAACATCGCGTACCCATCGTATAGCCATCGTATAGTTTACACGATGTGTACACTAGCGTTGTGTAGATTACGTGTATACTACACGATGACTACACTAGTATCGTGTAGACATCGTATAGTCTGCACGATGAGTACACTGACATTGTGTAGTCTACATGATGGGTATACTGATATCGTGTAGCCATCGTGTAGTCTACACGATGGGTACACTGACAATGTATTGTCATCGTGTAGTATACACGACGCCAATAAAGTCATCTTGTAGTCTACACAACGACACGGTGGCAACATAATGCCAGTGCACCCATCATGTAGACTACACGATGTCTATACGATATTAGTGTACTCATCATGTAGACTACACGATATCGATGTCGTCATCATGCAGTATACACGTAGTCTACACGACGCTAGTGTACACATCGTGTAGACTACACGACACTAGTATACTCATCTTGTAGACTATACGATGGCTACACGACGCTAGTGTACTCATTGTGTAGACTACACGATGCCACTATACCCATCGTGTAGTATACACGTAGTCTACACGACACCGGTGTAGTCATCGTGTAGTCTACACGATGCTAGTGTACTCATCGTGTAGACTACACGATGGCTACACTAGCCACGTGTAGACTACGTATTACTACACGATGGCTACTCGATGCTAGTGTACCATCGTGTATACTACACGATGGCTACACGATGCCAGTGTACCCACCGTGTGCACTATACGATGATAACACGATGCCAGTATACCCATCATGTAGACTACACGATGACTACACGATATTTGTGGCTAGATATGGTTCAGATCCGTAAAAATAGGCAAAAACCCATTTTTAGATCTGACCCAGATCTGGTTTGTTGTCAAAACTTCTGGTTCATATCTGTAAAAAAAGGGTAAAAACCTTTTTTTAGATATGGTTTATGGCTAGATATGGTTCAGATCTGTAAAAATAGGCAAAAACCCATTTTCAGGAAAAAAAATTAAATAAATATTCTCAGAAAATTCATGAACATGAAGAAGAAAATAAATAAATATTTTGCTATTGCATGAAGAAGTAAGAAGATGAAGAAGAAGACAAAGAAGAAAACGTAGAAGAAAACGAAGAAGAAGTGGAAAAATGAAAAATAAAATAGGAGAAATGAGGTGAAGGGTAAACATGTAACTTCATAAGTGAAAGGTGAAGGGTAAACGAAGAAGAAGGGTAAACATGTATCTTGAGTGAAAGGTGGACCAGGGGTCAGGGGAAGTAAAAATTAGTGTATGAGTTCATTTCTGTAAAATGGTTAGTGTATCAGTCCAGTTTAGCAAAAAACCCTAGGGATGGAGAACTACAAAAAAAATGACCAATTTTCCAACTCAACGTCCATAATAAGGCCGCAATTCTTTTTTTGTAAAAATAGTTGGAATAATGTAAATAACTTATTTATGTTTGTTTAACTTTTATGAATAAATTATTTACTTCGATCATTTTCTCATTTTTACAAAAAATTAAAAAATCCGTCATTTTTGCAATTCAAGCTGAAAAATTAACTATATATATATACTAAAATCCCCCTTTGGAGGAGAAGGATGGATTGTCGTCTTGTCATAATTATTAAAATAATTTCACCTTCTTCCTCTCTAGATCTTACTTGAAGTATTGACTTTCAGGGTCGTCCATGTCGCAATTATATCTGCATCTCTATGAAAATACGGTTCTAGTACAATGGCTATAAAGACAAACAATAATAAATAATATAATGAAGAGTAACATGAAGAGTCATTCGAGCAAAATTTGAGAGGTCATTTGAACAAATGGTTGATTATGGTCCTAGACATAGACAAAGAATAGTTAGAAATAATATTGTTAGAAGAGAAAACATCCAAACTGGAAGAAATAAATATGAACCAGAACCAGCCCTCGGGGGTTGCCAGAGAGAGTAGGGGGAATAAGAAACACACCCAATATCTGACGTTGAACCCAAGAGGTTGATGTATAACAATAAGTTTATGAATGATGGCTGAAATCAGATGGGAGAAAATATACCACCTGATTTCATGTGTAGCAAAACATATTCGAGTTTGATACATAACCACCAATGAGAGGAGCTAGTACCAATCAAGCAAACTAATCCTAAAGGATTAGGTCAAGTGGTGAAAGTCTAAGACTTAGTGGTTTGTTTGCGTTTCGTCGTGCGTTCAAGCTACTTCAAACCCTATTGGATAAAAATAATTCCTTTAGGCCATAATGGGTGAATCTTATGAGATTACTCAGATCCGTGAGCCTCGAAATCCATGATTACCAAAAAAATAAAGCAAACTATTTTTAATATATTCCAACTACACAAAGAAATGAATCTTATTAATGGTGAGGACAGAACCGCGTAAATTGAATCTGATTCGACAGAATAAGGCAAGAGAGACAATGTCATAAAAGAAGAAAGCTCATATGACTAGTATATAAAGAAATGAATTGGCTAAACAAGAAATAGATACAACAAAAACAACTGATAATGTATTCAAGGCTAAGCCTATAGAATTTACAGAACTTGATGATGAACATATTTCTTGTTCGAAGATTCATAATGGCTGATGATCGTAGTGGAAGAAAAAGAGACCAAAAGTGGTCGAAAGCTAATAAGCGGTCACACTATTTTTAATATATTCCAACTACACAAGTAGAAGTTTGAATAAATGATGATGATATTGGTTATGTAAAAATCAACCTAAAAAAGTTTTGTGGAAACGAATTTGAGCATTTTATCATGTCATTTACGCGACGAAACCCTATTGATGATGAATATGACCCAATTTGACAAAAAATGAGCAAAGAATGACATGGAAGTGGTTATGACTATGATTCACAAAAATATTAACTTGGTATTATGGCTTCGAACGCCAAATGATAACGTTTTAAAACCATTAACTTAACTGAGTATTAGACTATCGATAGCCAAAATGATGTCATCAGTCACGATGTCGAATAGATATTGATGTCTTTTGATATCCATTAACCAAGAGATGACGTGACATGCTTGAAAGCTTGACGACGCCGTTTAAAAACATTATGTTAAAATTGCTTCCGACTTTAACTTAATCCAAAGAGTGTTTATCCTTTATGTTTCCCAATGATAGACACGTGACTCACTTGTGATAGGTGACAAATATGTAAACTCAACAAGTCTTGCATTTTTCAGGTGATTAATTTAAACAATGGTAACATATTTGCCATAATAAGTCAACACTCAACCAAGTATTAGGGTAGGCGTTTACTGTTGCCAACATAGGTGGCCACAAGTGAGAATATGAACTCTTACGGTTGTCAACGTGGGGTAATTTTTAAAGTTTGGTGCCTCAAATTCCTTGATGAGCAAGTTTTCTATTAATGAAGATTTTAGGAAAGATATTATGTGATATGGTATTGAATGGTAATCTTATTTTGAATAGGAAAGTTAGAGTTTGTTGCTGTGCTACAAATAAGAGGCTTCGGTTCATGATTTTATAGCTCTACTTCGATAAATGTTGAGTGTGGGCCCTGCCCTAAAGAGAGCATCTATGTGGTGAAGAGGCTCTGGCATAAAAGATATAGGATAGTCTTATGATGTGAGAGAGAACTCTATCCCAGGAGGGAATACCCCATGATATTGAAAGGCTAGTCAGAGAATTTTACCCGTGCTGAAGATGATTTCCAAACTAGTGAGTTGCATATAGCCTGATTGAAAAGTGGTGACTTTTGTCTGAGTTAGTTATGGTCTCCAAGATATGGTTTTTCTACGTTTTTTGAGTTTAGATTTGGGTGTAATGAGGTTGGGTAACATGGTTGAGACGATATTGAGAATGTAATGTGCGAATGTTAATGAGATGACCATGGATGTAGACCATTGACCAAACCACGTTAAGAATATCGTTTGGTTATTGTTTTATTGACATTTCTGTTACAACAAATGGTATCAGAACTAATGATTTGATCGAAGACCTCTCCTTTCTAATCCTCGATCAAACTTGCGTTCCTCAGTTGCTATGAATGAGAAGTCTTTCCTTCTCCTATCATATGTATTGGCTTGGCTTCGTTCAGTACCAAGGAGGCATTTTGGCGGGCGCGTGCATGTAGGAAAGCCGACCACGATATAAGCTAAAAGACTACAAGCCGGAAGCAACTCAATCGCTAATATTCTCGTTGGGATTGGATGTAGATGGGGAATCTATAGATCGTAGTAATTTGCCAACTTCTCTAAGAAAAAATATGATACAATTTCACTTCAGCCCCCCAAAAAGAAAGAAAGAACGAAGCTCGGTGGGCCTTCCTATGTTGATGAATGCCTCCTTTCTCTTCTCTGAAGTCTACAAAAAATAAGTGGGAGAGGCAGGATTCGAACCTACGTAGAAAAGCTTCAATAGATTTACAGTTTGCTGCTTTTGATCGCTTGGTCACTCTCCCCTTCCTAGGCCAAGCCCCCCCCCCCCCCCCCCCCCCCCCCCCCCCCCCCCCCCCCCCCCCCCCCCCCCCCCCCCCCCCCCCCCCCCCCCCCCCCCCCCCCCCCCCCCCCCCCCCCCCCCCCCCCCCCCCCCCCCCCCCCCCCCCCCCCTCAACGGGTTCTAACTGGAGGGCATGCGAGTTTTGGTTCGAGATAGAGATGATGTGAAATGCATAAAATATGGTTTTGTTGAAGTTTGATGTTCGTGACTGGTATTATGGTTTGGTTCAAGGTGGAGCTGCAGCGCTGACGGTTGTTCGAGGATGATGAAATTTGAGTCAAGGTGGATTGTCACAATTTGGTGCCTCAAATTTTTTGGTGAGCAAGTTTCCTATTAAGGAGGATTTTTAGGAAAGATATTATTTGATATGGTATTGAATAATAATCTTGTTTTGAATAGCAATGTTAAGGTTTGCTGGTGTGCTATAAATAAGAGGTTTCGATTCGGGATTTAGTGGCTCTACTTCGATAGAGGGTAAAAGATGATTCTACCGTAAATGGAATATCGATATGGATACTCTCCTATTAGCATGCAGTGAGGAGGCTAGGTCCTAAAAGATATAAGGTAGCCTGATGATATGAGACAAGGCTCTATCCCAAGAGGGGATACCCCATGATATTGAGATGCTAGTGATAAGATTTTACCCATGCCGAAGGTAATTTTCAAACTACTTGGTTGCATGTAGTCCAATCGAAAAGTGGTGACTTTGTCTAAGCTAGTTATGGTCTTCAATGTTTGTGTATGTTTGCTGAGTTTAGATTTAGATGTAATGGAGTTTGAGTTAGGTGGTTGAGACAATATTGAGCATGTAATGTGAGAATGTTAATGATATAATCATAGACGTATGCCATTATTCAAAATACATTAAAAATATTATTTTTTATTATTTTCTTGGCGTGTGACAACATTAATTATAGTTGTGAACATGTACGGTTACCACTAGAAAAATAGAATAGTTTGAGTTTACATGTTAAATACATGACCAGTAGGCAAAACAGTTCTAATCACTTACAAACATAAAAGAGTGGGTAGTTATAGCTTGAAGCAATTACTCATCAAGGTCTATAAATAACGACAGAGGAGAAGAAAAGACCCATGCACACAGCCAGTAAGCTCAGAGATTAGAACACCAAAATTCTATCTCAGTTTAGGATTAGCTTTAGGTGCGGTTACTGTATGCATTACCAAATCGTTATAGGAGTACTGTAATTTAAGCCTGTAACTTTTACTTTTTTGTACTTGAAGATTCTTTTGAGCATGTTTCTTTATTTACTATTAAAACATGAAGGTTCATCGAGGCTACTTGTATTTGATTTCTGCAAATATAAATATTTCGTTTCACACTTATCTATCATTTCCTCCTTTAAGCCAAAAGATGTCTGTATTGTCGCATTAAGAACCCTTTTAACAAAAAATTAGGTCGACCCAAATTCGTGTAGCAACATCGATCACATGAGGTTGAGCAGAAAGCTGATAAGAGACTAAGAAAAGTACATGAAGAGGTAAAAGAAATTTATTGTGGCGTTACACCTTGCAAAAAAGAATAAAAAATAATATGAAATTTCTGATTTACATACCAATAAAGACGGTTAAAAGATTAAAGAACGAATACAAATGAATGATTTGTTACAAATAGTCTCTTTTACAAAAATCTTGAACGTTTGCATTCAGTTGGGAGACCTTGAGGGAACCTTTTGAAGTCATTACAATAGTTATAGACCATGAATTTTGATTGCACCCACCTTATTCTGTTCCTACTTTGGGCATCAAGTGGTTGATCTTGCCATGAAGTCGCTTGCAATGAATTGGTTGATTTAGAACCACAAGATGAGGCAGATGAGAAAACACATCCATTGGCATTGAAATTTCTGTAAGATGCAGTGAAAGGAGCTTGAGTCCAGTCAGTCTTCACCAATCCTCCTCTTGTGGCCCAATCATCTGCATTCCAGAGGCTTGAGTAAACTTTCATTGGTTGGCTTGTTGGGAAAGGAATACCAATTGATTCCATGTTGTTGAACACCCGTATCAGTATATTATCCACCAGGAACCTGCAAAAAAAGCAATAGAAGTGTGCACTTGTTTTAGAGAGCTGATCATTTTAAAGTATATGATAGATGACAAATGATATATTAAAGATTAAAGTTGCTTACTTGATTCTTTGTGGAGTCCACTCAA
Source organism: Datisca glomerata (assembly GCA_003255025.1). Taxonomy (NCBI): domain Eukaryota; kingdom Viridiplantae; phylum Streptophyta; class Magnoliopsida; order Cucurbitales; family Datiscaceae; genus Datisca; species Datisca glomerata. The sequence continues at coordinate 218,606 of QANY01008030.1, forward strand.
TGGAGTAGGTGTGGAATGCTTTTGTCGGATCAAACCAGAGGTGGAATTGTTGTTCTCTATTTCCCTTTCCTTGGGAGTAGACGTTTGTATGAAGTGTATACGGATCTCCAGACAAGTTTCCCAAGAATTCGAAGTCAATCTCATCGTGATTTGGTCCTAGCGAAGACAACTGCACATATACAGTTCCGATAAGCTACTAAGATCCTATAAATTTAGAAGCAAACTGACTAAGGATTTGAAACTTACATAATAGGTAGTGACAGTGCCAGCTGAGTTTCCAGGTACTAGTTTGATTTGCATATCGAAACGGCCGAATAAGAACTCCTTCTTTGACTGGAAACCAGACCCAGAAAACTTGTCAAGAGAAAGGGTGAGAGCTTGGCCTCCATTAAGTATCTTGGCACGTTGGCCACCAAAATTGACATCAATATCTTGGTAAAAGTTGCCTGCTGAGGCAGCTGCTATTGTAGTGGCCAAGCATAGAGAGAGCAAAAGAACTTTGTGAGAAGTAGAGGAAAAGGATGACATGTTTAGCTATATATTTTCAGAGATGGACACAAGAAGAGAAAGAGAAATCGTTTTGAGGAGAGATCAAGTAGAAGTGATGATGTAGAAGTTGGGTATTGAAGCCTTTATATAGGTGTGCAATGAAGAGTAAGCCATAATTGACTTTGTTGAGAGCACCAGAAATTGTTAGCTGGCAAACTGTTCAGGTCATGGTAAGGCTCATGGCTGGATACAGGTTGCAAACTTACAGAAATAAAGAGGAAAGCAGATGAAGAACATGCAATACTGCATAGTTAGTTAGTTTAAATGAAAGATAAGAGCAAGTTGACCAAACTCAAACGTTAAAGAATAGAAAATTGACTAAATGGAAATGTTATGAGCTGTCAAAGTTGGGGATTTTTCACAAACAGGAGGTAGGCAAGCCAATATAGCGCGTTAAAATGGTGGGTGTGGGAGTAGCAATCTCTCCTGTAGAATATGCACTTTTTTAAAAAAAAATGAGTGATTCTCATTAGAATATGCATATTAGAATGCTATGAAGTATGAAGCTTCCTCACTACTGCATCCTGCCATCCTTACTGATAAAATATAATATAATTATGTATGACTCTCACATTATGGTTTTTCTATTTGTTTATTCTTTGTGTTGGTGGGTGACTGGGTGTATAGCTACCAGCTACCTGAAGACACTTGAATCGCGTTGATCTGTAATTTTTTTTTTGTTTTTGAAAGGAAAATGATTTTATTTTCCCCCCTTTTTGGAAGAAAAAGAAAGTTGAAAGTGATACTGGTGATGTGAATGTCACAAGAAACATGACTCTATGTTGTGAGAGTTAACTCAGTAAGTAGCAAGTGGATTCATGGCTGCTTCCTTCTACATTTTACAACTAAGTATCCAGGTGGTGACTTTAAATTGTTTTTCTTTTGGTTTTGTTTCTTGGGACAAAATCAAGGTTGGTATTATTATTAAAATAGTTGACTTATGTGACACCTTTTAATCTCATTTTCTCTTCATTTTCTCTTCGATTATGTGAAAGAGATCGTTACCTTGCTTATAGCCATGTTAGTCAAATTAACAACAGAATAAAAAATGACAGTATACTCGCTTTTATTTACGTGTACTAATAACCGATATTTTAAAGAAGATAACATGACTAGGCTCATAGATAAATAGTCAAATGGAAAGTCACTTTGAAAAAATGACTAAAAACTTGCGGAAAAAAACAATTTTATAACTTGAAGTTCCAAGATGGATTTTTATATGCATTGAGCACTATTTGAATCCTCAAATGTTGATGTCAATGAAACAAAATTCGATGGTATATAATGGGTTTATTGATGAGATTGGGCCTACTTAACTATAAGAAGTTCAATCCTATTTCTTGTGTTGGGGAAGGAAGAAGGATCTTGGCTCAAGTAGAAATGTTCTGAGAAAATAACAGGAAAATATAGGTTTTGGGGTAGACTTGCAAAAATGACCGAAATTAATTTTTCCGTAAAAATGGTCGAATATGACTGTAGTAAATAAACTATTTATCATATTTCTAACATATTTTAAACATTTTTGAAAATGAACAATTTTTACGGTTCTCCCAAATGTTCTTTCTGGCTATTCCGAGCCCACATTGAAACTCAAAATGTAGTTGAATAAATGAAAGAGAAAGTGACAGAGAAAAATAATAAGGAAATGCAGTCCACTTGTGGAGTTGCCTTGCCCAGTTTCTCTTACCCTTTTTCCTTCCCCAACCATATATACTCTGCTCTACACCATCCCAAACCAAGACGTACCCGTTTCACTTCTCTTTCCCTTCCCAACAATACTTCCCATTCCCAGATTAGTAATTTGTGCTTGCTCACTCTTACTCTCCGTCCAGTATGCTGCTGCGGAATAAATCAAGACAACGACTACTACAAGTGGAACACAAGTTCTAACTCGACTCAAAGCCAGAGACTTTATCACCAATTTTATTCTTCCGTTGATGCTAATAGTCCTGCTAATCAAAACCCAGTAACCCGAAATCAAGAAGAAAGCGAGTGTGAAGAGCAGAAGGAGTGCGAGACGAGGAGAAACAAAGGTCTTTTCACAAACATGTGGTGGGTGGACGTGAAAGCAGCGTTGGGGCAGAGATTAAATGTAGGTGCTATCCTTTCTTCAGCAGTCGTGGCTGTCAAGGACCGACATTTGGCGCTTCCCCATGTAATCGTGCCCGATGTGAGGTTCATCGATTGGAGTGAATTACATAGGAGGGGTTTCAAGGGCGTTGTGTTTGATAAGGATAATACAATTACTGCTCCTTACTGTTTGACAGTCTGGGGACCTCTCAAGTATTCGCTAGAACGGTGTAAATTTGTTTTCGGCCATGATATTGCGGTGTTCAGTAACTCCGCTGGTAATTTTGGCTCAACTCCTCTGAAAATTGTTTTTAGCTTTATGTTCTTTACTTAATGAATAATGATATAACTAATGTGCCGGCTTAGGTCTTCATGAGTATGATCATGATGGTTCGAAAGCGAAGGCGCTGGAGGGGGCGATTGGAATTAAAGTTATAAGGCATAGTGAGTGTTCTTTTTTCTATCTACGCATACTGATATAACTGTAAATACATATGCGTAGTTTATAGTTGCTCACTTGCTCCTCATTTGGAAAAGTCAAGTTAAATCTTAGGATTGCTGTTTTGTGATTTATAACTTATGGTTAAGCATTGAGCCACTGAGTCAGTTGTGCTTTTTTATTGGTCTTTCAGTACCTAAGATATTAACCATTCAATGTGTGCTGAAAGTGTTCTTTTATGTATAGGGGTGAAGAAACCAGCTGGCACGGCTGAAGAAATTGAGAAGCACTTTGGTTGTAACTCATCCCAACTCATTATGGTAAGATCTTAGTGCACCTCTGGAGTTGGTTGGTTTAGTTCTTGGTTCTTGAAATAAAAGATGGGATGATTGTGAATGGCAGGTTGGCGATCGTCCATTCACAGATGTTGTTTTTGGAAATCGAAATGGTTTTCTGACCATTTTGACAGAACCTTTGAGTCTTGCTGGAGAGCCTTTCATTGTGAGGCAGGTTAGAATTTTATGGCCTGCATATGTTATAGAGAGCCTTGTCCCTATCAAATGGTTGCCTAGAGTTTCTCCTCATTTTTGTATTTACTGTTATACTTCTAACTACTTTTTTTTTCTCTTTTGAGTTTGACAAATGATACTTGCAATTGAAGAGTAACTATCTGTACTTCTTAAGAAAATAGCAGAAAAGAAGAGAATAGAGAGATGAGGGAAAAGTTAAATAAATGAATTAACTTCTGTAATCGTCAAGGAAACAAGACTGTACAGTGTTGATAATAAGACTAAAGCTTAACTGAGAGATTTAACAACTCATAACAACAGATTAACTACTACTCATTCAGTTAAGCATAAACTACGTAATTACAGAATATCATTGAGTGAATAATCTCTTAATACCAACCCTCAAACTGATGAATGGAACAGCCAACAATTTGTCTCGAATAAAAATAAATATGACAGTAGGCGGTGCCTCGGTGAAAACATCAGCTAGCTGATCTTGCATACAAACGTAAGCAACAATCATATCCTTGCGAGTAACCCTTTCCCTAATAAAATGATCATCTATTTCAACATGCTTTGTTCTAGCATGAAAATTAGATTTGGAGCATGTGAAATGGCAGACTTGTTATACACCAAAGCACAGGTGGTCTGGATAAAGGATGTGAAGTGGTCTTGACCAAGATAGGTCAGTTGCCGTGTTGGCTAGAGCTCGATATTCTGCCTCCATAGTAGAGCCTAGGTAAACCACAAAACCTGTAATAGAGCGCCTGTCTTTCGGATCTCCAACCTAGATTTAGAAATGAACCCAGAATAAGAAGTAAATTGTGAAGGAGTAGAGCCAACCGGAACTGCACTTCTACCACCTGTGAAACTATTAACTCTTCCAACCTGAAATCTGTTGCCAACTCTACCAGTGTTCCTTCCTTGAACCTCTCATAGAGAAGCTAACATTGCTATTGGTTGATTGTGCGTGTCATGATGCTTGTGATGATTCCCAGACTTCTTTGGAGATTTTCCAACCAACTACACAAGACAAAGCTAGTGGAGATGGAGTAGCAATAAAGTAAAGTAATTAATGCTAGGTCTTGTGCTATCTAATCATCATTTATGGACATTGCATGGCTCCATCAATGAAACCGATAGAGAATGTGCCCTTAAAATCACTGAAGTCTGAAACTTCCATTGCTCATGATTGCTCGACTCCACTACGATGAAACAAGGTTCCAAATCTATGAAAGAAGAAGAACGAGTAGAATTACTGGTCAGAGTTGCAGAAGACGCAGAAGAAGAATCAGAAGTTGAAGAATTTGTTGTAGTGGAAGCCATTAGACTTTTGTCTGTATGTAAGCTTTGATACCATGTAGAAAACCTTAGGAAGAATGGCAGAAAGAAGAGAATAGAGAGAAGAGAAAGGAGAAGCTAAATAAATGAATTGACTTCTGTAATTCTCATTAAGGAATAAAACAAAAATTCTCAAGACTGTAAACTGCTGCAAATAGTCTAAAGCGTAATAACTCATAACAACATATTTACTACTACTTGGTCAGTTAATCATAGACTACATAATTGCAAAAGTACCACTGAGCTAATTATCTCTTAGTACCTTATATACGTGATTGTTTGTGGTTGCAGGTAAGGAAACTAGAGATGATTCTGGTGAACCGTTGGTTTAGGAAAGGATTAAGGCCAATCAATCATAATCTATTGCCAGATGCCACAAAGTGTGTAAAAGATCCACAGTCTCTTTAATCTCAAGGAGGTAGCTTTTTGATAGGCTCGAGCGACCCAAATAGAATTATTTTGTACATGCCGTTATTAACTAACGGGAATGGCATCTAAGGTGAATTCTTATTCTTTTTTGTTCTTCAGTAAATATGTATCATATCTGATCAAAATTTATATGCTATCTTTTCTCTTTACCATTTGAGGTTCTGTTTCAATTTATTCGGTTCCGGAATTGATTCCAAGATTAAGAATAGGAAATATTTGTGGAATTTCCGAACGACCTGACCTTATAAATGAAAGTCGTAATTCAAACTTTCATCTAGTCATATAGTTCGCGTTGGAACATTTGAATGGAACATTTTAAGTTGATTGGATATTTGGACTCTGGAGTGAAGAAGAAAAGGATTGATTGGGAAATGAGCAAGATATAAGAAAAGTTTCGAAGATTTGCAGGGATCTTTTGGAGTTAGGAAGGGATAAAGGAATACTAGGAGATGATTTCTACTGAAATATGCTTTGGTCAATGAACAAGGAGATAATGATAGGATCTTAGGCTTAAAAGATTGAAAATGTGCTTTTGAGAGCACAAAAAATCAGCAACACTGTTGTGTTTTACCATTTCATGGCTGTTATGGTCGGGAATGTATATCGGTCAATACATCATATTGCCCAACATCAGTGTGTTTGAGATATGACTCACAACGACGTATGAGAATCTCCTCGTCCAACATCAGTGTGTTTGAGATATGACTCACAACGACGTATGAGAATCTCCTCGTCACGTCAATTTTATTGAGCACAATATTGTAGTAAACATATTATTAGTTATAGCAAAAACCAAATAATGCTAAGAATGATAGAAAAGGCAAATAAATTTAGTCAACCCCCCAATATTCTATATGATGATTCCTGTTCACCATTGCCCCATAGATTCTTTCTCTATATAATGACGGGAAATAGTTATCAAGCTCTGCTATTTTCAACCATGGTGGGGGTTACCAGGCTTATTTCCATTTTGTTTCTTCTCAATTTCTTCAGCTTAGCCTTAGCTTCTTTAATAGCAGCCAAACCCAGCACCATTCCTCCTCTCCTACCTTCACCCGATCATCCATTTTCAGAGGTTCTGAAAAATCAAACACCAACTGTCCTTGATTCTGATTCTCAAGCTCAGTTGTCCTTTGATGATGCCACTGCAGAATTCAACGGCACTGCAGAGTTCATTGCTCCATGGAGGAGATATCGCCTAAGAAACGACATGCGCCCACCTTCAAATCCAAGGTGGAGAAGACGCCCTCGTAGTTTTACAAGGCATAAGCCAGAATTTTGACGACTTCTTTGAAGTAGCCTTTTCGTCTTGGGTGGTTGTTCTTCCTCTCTTTGCTAGTCTTGGTCTCCAGCTATGGCTTTTTAGCACAAGCAAAGATCTGCTTTTGGGGTTGCTATTCTGTGTATTTGAGTTGTGTTTATTTTCCAAGTAACTAGTCTGCTATCTGATTTTGGCTTTAACTTGCTACAAAATTTGATCGTTTTATTATATGATTTGGTCATATGATCTATAATATCTTAAGATATGTCATCTCGGTTATAAATTATGTGTTTTTTAAATGATTTAAATGTAGATTGTTGCCAGAATGCGATTTAATATTAATAGCATTTGAAAATTGTTGTAGAGCAAACGTAAAAAAAAAAGACAATTATAAAATAGTATTAAACAATTGCAAAATAATTTTTTTTTAATGCGGTTCAGTCTATTTGTCTATCTCATCATTAATCTTATATATCAGTGTATCTTTACATACTCTAAAACCATTTAACCAAAATCCCGTTATACACAGAACTAAACTCTAATGCACAAAATTATAAAGATAGACCCTAAAAATTTGAAGAATTGAATTTCCATAAAAATAGACTCTAATGTCTTATCATAGAATTTCATGTAATAATTAAACAAAAGGGTAAGAACATATCGTAAATTTTCGTCCCAATACATATCTTCCATCATGGTTAAAAAAATGAGTAATTAATCAAGTTTTAAGTGAACAATTGATGTGATAATTATTCATATGTTATTTTGTCACATTATTTCAATAAGTCATAAAATATCAACTTGCAAATTATTGTCGCATTGCTTGATTACCTAAAACTTGATCAATTACTCGATTATTCTAAAATTATTCTAACATCATATAAATTTATGATACAATTAGAAATTTAGTCTTAATGTTTAAATTGAAAAGTATCACAAGACATGAATTCAGGAACATAATTATGTTTATATTCTCAGATTCTCATATGCTTTCTTAAAACATAGGAAAGGAAGATGAGATGGAAATTATAATAACTCCAAACAATAAATGTAATTCTCCATAATTTTCAAGATCTAAACATAATCTTAGATCAGTTATTTCTCTCTATTCTTTCCCTTCATTTTAATTTTTTGTTTTTTCTTTTACCAATTTGGGAAGAAAGAACATAAAGCATTTCTTTGTCAAACTTAGTTTTCGGAGAATTTGGAGAAGTGTGATTCGAATCTATAACCTCTTGAATTTAAGTGTGATGAAGTAACTACCTGTACGAATAAATATCTTGTTGAAGATATTACATAAAATTTGATCAGATCGCTTTAATTGAAAAGATGGGTAGTTACGGCTAATTATACGCTTTTACATTTTGTTTGAATTCATTGCTTTTATATTTATTTTTAGATTAACATGAGGCAACTTAATTAATTATCCCAATTATTTATTAGAAAAAAGGTAGCTTATTCTCTCACGTTGCATTTTCACATTTTCATGAGATAGTTTAAGTTGTAACAAAGCTGTATAGCTATAACACTCAAAAATATAATTCAGATTTGTTTGGTTTAAAATATGTTTAAATATTTAAATACAAAGCATGTGTCGAGTTGATTTGAATCATTAAAAATAAATTTAACGATTAAGATGATATGAAAATGAACTTTCCTTACTACGGAAACAAGATGGCACAAAATAATAATTACCAAATACATAAATGAGTAATTAAGTTAATTTTCTCGTAAAAAAAGATGCAACTGTTTCCTCACCTAAAATAAATCTAAATGAAATCATAAATCAAAACACAACAGCTCTAACTTGAAAACAGACAGACATCCTCAATGGTAGTATTCCAAACACTAAGGACTCCTAGGAGCCTTTGCCTTCTAACTATCTTTTTTTTCTTCTTTCTATCTGTTACGATAGAAGCCAAATCTAATATCAACCTCACTAACTCTTCTCCTAATGATCATCCTTTACATGTAAAAAAGCTGCCCCCTCCATTTTTCTACATGGAAGGCTCCCAACTATTTGACATTTTCAAGAGATATCATGACAGAAAACATCGTCGTCCATGTAATGTATATAAATGGTCGAGACGTCCTCGCGGTTATCCTCATTGGTCCCGAGTTTTTCGTATCCCTTCTGATATTGATCTTGACTGTCCAGCTTCCTCTCCGTCTCCCCCTCCTACTGACGATGATTGAGTATATGTATCCTTCATACAATTGTTAATCCCTTATTCGTGTTATCAATTATATACGATATTTCGTCGTGTAAATGATATTTTATAGTTTATTTGCACCATAGATTTGTCTTAATTAAGAAAATAAATATTTTATCTTGAAGGAGAAAATTTTAGCGAAAACTCTTGGATTTTTCTTACAAATAGATGCTCATCAACTTTTATACGCTTCTTCGGTGTTTGAAGCACCACTATTGATAGTTCATTGTAAGTACCGGATAAGTTATTGTATTATGAAATAGTAATTATGCTGACTACGCATATATATATATATATATAGTAATTTTATGCCGACTACACATATATAGTAATTCTATGTTGACTACGCATATATAATATATGATATCGATAATACATTTCTCTTATAATAAATCATGTATATATGCATATATATATATATATAATAAAATATAAGAGAGAGATATTATCGATATTGTATATTAAATCAAGTACATATATAGTTAAGAAGATTAGTGTTTCCTTGGAGTTTGATTGAGAAAAGAGAGTATACATATTAGGGGGAGGTGATGGGGGAAATATGAAGAGGCATTCCAAGTGAAGGAAAAGGGAGAGGATCCATGGTGATTGGCTCATCAGGAGAAAGCAAAGACCAATGATAACGAGTGACCACAAAATGAAGAAAGATAAGAATATTGAATCTGGCTAATTGGTAACCAGCACAAACTCTTGGCCCTCCTCCAAAAGCAACATATGCATAATGTTGAGTTGTCGTTGTCGTCTCCTCAAACCTACTTGGCTTGAATCTCTTTGCCTCTACGAAATACTCTTCCTCGTAATGTGTTCCATATGCTGTCCACAATACCTGCATTATTAATTGATTCCATCATTAACAAATCATTCACTAAATGATCAATACTTGCTACCGACTATCTGAAGAAGAGCTACTCCTCATTTTTCATGTGAACTAATTAGTTCAGATCATGTTTGAGAAATAATGATGATATTAATAAATCTTATATTTTTTGAGAATTAATTATATTTTTATACTACTTGTGGGACAAATTGTATTAATTACAACATGTGGTCTAAGTTAATATATTCACTTAAGTGGTGAGGAGTTCATCCTCACCTGATAAGAAGTTAATTATTGTTCATATTTTTAAGTTAAAGTACAATTTTCTTTTATCAATTTTTACTCGTTTTAGTCTCTGAACTATTTGTTTTACTAAATAATTTAGTTCATGAACTTTTTACATGATTTCAATCATGTCATTATTTTTTATTCTGTAAATGTATTATGAAAATAATGACATGTGAGACGAAAATGACGATTCTAATAATTAATATACCAACTTCATACATGTCTCATATGTCATTATTTATAACCATCTTTTACTGGGGGGAATTGTAAAAATAGCCAACTTTCTAACTCAAACTGCAAAAACGACTAGAAAAACTTTGTTTTTGGTAAGAAAGGCTGGAATGTTGTAAGTAAACTATTTATATCTGTGTAATTTTTGTAAATAACTATTTACGTTGGTCATGTTCGGCCATTTTTACAAAAAAAATCTCTGCTTTTTTTATAGTTTGAGCAGAAAAGTTGACTTTTTCTTATCATTTTTGTTTTACTTTGCCTTATGAAATAGACAATAATGGCTTGTGACATTAGAATTAAAAAAAAAACAAAGACATCTAAAAAAGTTTAGGACCAAAATGAAAAATATCTTATAGTTTAAGATTAAAATGCACCTTCCATCCTTTGGGAATGGTGAAACCTTCATATTCGATATCAACGATTGCTTTTCTGAAAGAGCCAAAAATGGGAGGATGCAACCGCATGCTTTCACGAACAACCTGCCAGCTATACTTCATCTTATTCATGTCCTCCATTGTTAATTTCTCATCTGATCCTTTACTTCTCATTATATCAACATGTTCTGTGAAACCCGTATGACAAATACTATTCAGTAACATGCTACTATGGAACAAATATAGCATTCTTATGCATTAAAACAATCAACTCTGTCATTATGTTATGTCATTATAGTATGTTTGAAAGTACTTGCGGTTAATTAGAATCGCTTTTATATGTTGAAAATCTAAGATAATTTGTTAAAATTATATATTCGTTTTTGTATGAAACAGTACTTAAATGAATTGTGAAATATATTCTTTATAGCAGAAGTATTTTAGGAAATACCTGTACTGATGTTTCTAGATATCAAAACATGTATCAACCAGTAACATTTGAGAAATAAATGTGATCTAAGATAGAATTTTTTTCAATGCATTAAACCATTAAAGTGTTTTACAGCAAAAGACTCTCAAATCACATAACAACATTAAATGCATTAATGTGATCTAAAACGCTTGTATAAAGTGCTTGTATTGGTGGTTTTAATGCATTATAGTCCAACTCTGTATAGATTTCTGACCACATCCTCTATATGTACTCATATATGGATATTAGATGGGAGTAGTGGAAAAACTGTACCTTGAAGTAAAAGATTATAGCAATCTTGATGTTGAGCCAACATTTTAAAAGTCATGGCAATGGCAAAAGAGGTAGTATCATGTGCAGCAAACACCAATAAAACCACATTATCAATCACTTCCTCTTCACTAATTTCTCCACTTATCATTCCCTTAACTAATCTAGAGAGCAACAATCCACATTCCCCTCCTCCTCCTTCTTCTACCATAATTCTTCCTTCCATTTTCTTCCTCTTTTCTCTCACCACATCCCCCAACATTTTCTCTATCTCTAACCTAGCTCTCTTTGCTCTCCAAAACCTCGACCTGGGAATATTAAACGGCACCGCGAAAACTCCCTCTAACACTCTCTCAAATCTCTCCAACATCCCTTCCTTCACTTTTATCCCCAACAAGCATTCAAACATGATGTTAAACGTCATTGCTTTCGCCGAACGATACAAGCTAACTTCATCACGGCCTCGCCAATAAACGTCAAGATGCGATCCAATCACATCGCACATTTTAGGAACCAAGGCCTCAAGTCCTGTGTAGTTGAGCGTCAAGCCAATTATCCCGCGTAGGTATCGGTGCCTCTCCCCTTGTTTTTCCATTATTGAGTCCCTTCCCATTAGCTGAACCGATGATGAAGGCCAAGAGCTTACAACTAACTTAAACTCATTGGATAAGAAAAACTTGTTAGCATCAGCTCCATTTACTACTACTGTTGGGGATCCCATTAGACTTGTTTTGAAGATTTTACCGTGTTTTTCGATTCTCGGTCGAATGAAAGCCTCGAATAATTTGTTGGTTTTTTGGGATTTGTAGAACTCCATTGTTTCTCCTATCCAAGGTAGTCCCATTTGTCCCGGTGGCAGTATTCTCTTCTTCTTGTTGCTCTTCTTCATCATCTTGTGCTTGAAAAAAATTATGGGAAGTAGTAAGGCAGCTAAGATTGAGAAGATTAATGATACTAGAACATAGCTAATTATGTCATTAGCCATTGCTATAGAACAAAGTGAAGCATATAGGAATTAGGTGAGATGTGTCATATATTTGTACTTGAATTGAGTAGATATAATATATCTCAGATTAGTGCGTATTAAAAACGAAAATTACTGTTAATCACAAGCAACGTTGATTCGATCAAATTTATTTCGATTTTTCCTAAGAAGTCAAACCAATCACATGGTCATAATTATAAGAATTAATTATTGTTGTCGACATTGCTTTTGATTAATTAAGTTGAACGATTTGCAAGAATCTTATAACTACATAATGGAACAGTAATTCATGGGGGCATTGCATGTGCTTGTACAGCAGAAAATATTTCCTTGCACCATATAGTTGCACGTATAAACTAAATGTAAATCATATGAAAAGATCATAAATAAATTAAACCGTATGATTAGAGATTCTAGATCTTTGCCGTCCATGAGCCAATGCACACTATTTTATATAAAATTATAATATCCCTAAAGATCTGGCAATTAGAAGAAATTCAATCTGGAGCTTATTAATTCATCAAGTGGACGTCAAAATCTGAATGAAATCATGGAACTAAATTATTTCCAGTGATCTAGTCTCAAGCTAGCTATTTTGTTATAAGATTTTGTTTTTCTGGTTGAGCCAACTCGCTAGTACGTAGATTTATCATTACTCATTCATATTATGTAATTTTGACAGTATGTCATGATGAGAAATGTAACGTACTTCAATTCAAAAATTAAGAATATAACGTACTTAAATTCAAAGAGAATAGGCGCAGGCGTATTAAAGGGCGGTGCCACAGTATCGCAACCATGTTAAGAGGCAAGATTTTTGGATCTAAGATAAATGGGGTCCAATCAAATTAAGATTAGAAATTCTCTAAAAGATTTTGTAGATTAAAAATGTAAGGAGAGTTACAATATTTTTTAACTGAAAAACCTCAGAAAAATATTGGAGAAAAAAGAAAAATACATCAAATTTTACAACTCAAGAAAACACTATTGAAAGGAAAGAAAAACAGTCTCAAAATACAAATCAAAGATATATATAATCTTAAAAGAAATGCAAATTTATATAAAGAGGCATAATTTTACCTCTAACAATACACATTTCTCTATCAAGTTACTGATTTGAAGAAACACAATATGTTTTATGTATTTAAGGAATGTACTTATAATCATATATATATATATATATATATTGATCATTACGTGTTTCCATCACGTAAGCATGTACCTTAATGCAACTGTATATAATGCACATACATTTTTAATTTTAATACAGAAATTCGAGAGGTACTGCCCAAGAAAAGGAAGATGTGACTTCTGGATCAAGGATACTAAATAAAATGGAAACAAAAAAATATCGGGCGGACTCAACACTCAAGAAGGCAAGGGATGTGATATAATTAGATCTTGTTTTGGTTTTCTTTTTCTTTTTCTTCTACTTATTATTATATGTATACGATTTAGCCCAAAAATATTTGGCATAGAGAATGAGATCTTGGATCTGCTAGTTTAATGTCAAATTAGAGTCACCGAATCCATTTTATAATCTCATACTTATAGTTGTAAACAGTTAGAAGAAAACTAAGTTTGAAAAATACTTTGTATTATTACTCTATGTCTGAACTGTACAGTTTAAGTCCTTTAAATACAAGAGGATTGAAGCTTAAGAAGCTTAACAGAAAATGTAACTACTAAAATAGATAATTAGTCAAACAAATTAATTACTAACTGTATTATTTAACACATTCCACCAAACTGATGGTGGAGAGATCAACCATCAGTTTGCTAGAAAGAGTAGAAAACCGAGCTAAAGACAAAGGCTTTATCAGTATATTAGCAAGTCGATCAATAGTAGAGAAGTAAAGAGCTGACAAGTCTTTGCAAATAACTCTCTCTCGAGCAAAATGAAAATCAATTTTGATATGTTTAGGTTGAGCATGAAAAATAGGATTGGAGGCTAAAGACAATGTTGAAATGTTATCTCGAAATAGTTTAGATGGATTAGGGAGAAAAATGTGCAGATCTTTGAGAAGCTGTCTAAGCCAAGATACTTCTGCAGCAGTGTTTGCATGGGCTCTATACCATACTTCTGTAGAAGATCGGGTAACTGTGGGTTTTTTTCCTGCACACCAAGATATATGATTGTTACTGAGGAATATCAGATAACCAGTAGTTGAACGTCTATCATCAGGATTACCAGCCCAATTTTCCTCACAAAAGATTGTGAGATGTATAGAACCTGGACATAACTGAATGCCTTATTGAACAATCCCTTTAAGGTACCTGAGAATACGTTTGACTACACAAAAATGATCAGATGTGGGTTGATGCGTAAATTGAGAAACATGATTGACTGTAAAGGTAATATATGGCCTTGTAAATGTGAGATATTATAGGGCACCCACAAGACTTTTATAAAGTGTAGGATCAGACATAAGAGTATCAACACCAACAGTAAGAGTAGTCTTAACATAGGAACATGTTCCGCAAGCCTTTGAACCAGACACATGAGCTTTAGATAACAAGTTAGTAGTATACTTAGCTTGATTCACAAATATACCTGAGAATGACTGATGGACTTCCAACCCTAAAAATAATTTCAAGGACCCCAAGTCTGTCATTTCAAATTCAAGTTACAACTTCTGAATTAATGAAATGGTATAAGAACTATCACTACCTGTAAGTATAATATCATTCACGTACAGGAGTAAATATGTCTTAGAGTGACCATGAAGTTTAAGAAACAGTGAAGAATCATCTGAGGAGGCAGTGAATCCAAGAGTATATAAGTGTGATGCTCTCAAACAAAGCTCGAGGAGCTTATTTGACTCCATACAAGGATTTGTACAATCTTGAAACTTTATGAGGATGCGAAGGATCAATAAAACCTAATGGTTGGGACATGTAGACTTCCTCCTTAAGGACACCGTGTAAGAATGCATTCTTAACATTTAATTGTCTCAAATGACCATCCAAAATGTGTTGTCAATGAAAGCATAACTCTAACAACTGACTTTTTAACAACATGTCTACAAGTATCATAATAATATAGGTCATGCTCTTGGTGAAAACCTTTTGCTACCAACCTGACTTTATACCAAGCCACATATCCATCATGATTGTACTTGATTCTATAAACCCAATTTCAACCTACCAGGTTTTTATCTTGAGGTAAATCAGTAAGTTCCCAAGTCATTTGTTGTTGTAATGCACTAAATTCATGGGCAATAGCAATTCTCAACTCAGGGTATTTGGAGGAAGCATTGTATGAGGTGGGTTCAAAATGAGTAGAAACAGCTAGAAATGTTCTCTTTTGTACTATGCTTGATTTAGACCTAGTTCTCATTGGATGGGAGTTGACATGTAAAGAAAAAAGAATATGAACAATGGGTGCAATGGTAGATTCCTGAGCTAAAGTGTGAGCAGAAGGAGGTGTAAGATGAGGTGTGATTGTTTGAACTAGCTATAGAAGTAACATAAGAAGTAGACAGATAATTATGTGTTGAAGAGGTAAAGTTGGTCAGGATGTGAGAAAGCAAGGGTGGTGGAATTGAAAGAGTGGACTAAGAAACATAAAATAAGTGAGAATTAGAAGAGTAAAAATTATTGGCAAAAGGAAAGGTATACTCATGAAAAATTACATGTCTTGAGATATACTTTTCTAAGTAGATGGTGAAAACATATATAGCCTTTGTATTCTAAGATATACCCTAAGAAAACACATTATGTAGCTTTGGAATCAAGTTTTGAGTGGGTATAAGACTTAAGTAAGGGGAAACATGCACAACCAAAAGTTTTGATGTTGGAATAGTCAGGGAGAGAGCCAAAAAGCTTTTCAAATGGTGAAAGATTACCTAAATGCAGATGGAATTTTATTTATGAGAAAGGTTGTTATGGCAAAGGCATGACACCAAAATTTATGTGGAATAGAAGCCTTGTGTTTGAGAGATAATGTTGTTTCTATAATATGTGTTTTTCCTCTCAACAACCCCATTTTGTTGAGGGGTATAGGCAAAAGACTTCACATGCAAGATGTCTTTGGTTTGAAGAAAGGATTTGAAAGAATTATTGACATATTCCCCACCCCCATCTGCTCTGAGTGTTTTAAATTTCCTAGACAATAATCTTTCAATGTTTAAAAGATTCAAATTTATGTGTGAGAGGAAATATCCAAGTATAATGGGAGAAACCATCTATGAATGATGTATAATACTAGATACCATCAAGAGAAACCTCAGAACAAGGGCCCCAAGAGGATTAAAAAACAATGTGAGATAAATGAAAAGGAAACTGACACATTTTTGCATGAAGACAATACTGACAGATATACTCATCAAAAACAACATAATGTTTAATACCAGCTTTATTGAAAATTTGTTGAAGAACGGCTTTAGAGAGATGACATAAGCGATCATGCCACGAACAATTATAAATTTTACTACCAATGTATGCAATAGTTGATGAAGTAGTTGGTAAAGAAGATGCAGAAATTGAGCTAGGAATAAGATAAAGCCCATTTTCACTCAGGCTTTTGTAGAGCTGTGCCCCCATGGTTTGTCTTGGATTTCAAAATAATCCTCATAAAAAATCAAACGACAGGAATTATCAAGACACATTTTGTGAACAGACAGAAGATTTGTAGCTATATGAGGTATACGAAGGACTTTGTCTAGAATACTAAAGGTATGAGTATGGGTCGAGAAAATGCCAGAACCTGTATATGTGATCCGTAAGGTTGACGATTGCCAATGATAATGGACTCTCCTCACTATTATAATGAGTGGGCAAGTCGAGATTTTCCAAATCAGAAGTGATATATGTGTTGTACCTTGTGTCACTCAACAAGATTGGTGAATTTGGTGCAACAGAAGTTTAGGTGAATGATGCATGCATCACTGCCAATTAAGCTAGAGGATGCTGACCTTGGTATGAATAATTCCTTCAATGAAAGAAAGCAAGAGCAGAATGCCCAAATTTTTTATAGCTCTGGTAGTATACTTTGTGTCCAGAGGATGAATTATTTGAGTAAGAAGAATTGTTGTCATGTGTCTGAATTTGAGATTTCTGATTAGAAGCTGAGAAATTGCTTCTACCATGACCAAATTTTGTATTTGCAAAACAAAAATGTTCTCTTCCAAAATTAGATTGACGTCCACCTCTGAAAGTTTTTCACCAACACCCACGAGGGGTGAAGTTTCTAGGGTTATAAACATACATTGCAGCAGCAACATATTGAAATAATCGATTAGATTGTTTTGCCAGAATAGACAATGATGACACATCAGATAGAAGAATGACATGTAACTCTTCTAGTATAAGTAACTTAGATCGAGTTCTTATGGAGGTTCGAAAAGTTAAATACTCAAAAGGCAATCCAGTGATGGTGTGGATTAGTATTATCCTCATCATCAACAACTATCACAGCAGTAGAAAGCCTATAACGAATTTCTTTAATACGTAGAATGAAAGAATCGATTAACTCTGAAGGTATCTTTCGTATGGACTGCAGATCTGACTTGAGTTAGAGAATGCTAGATCATGAATGAGAAGAAAAGTGTCAATCTAGACATTCCCGAATTTGCTGTGAATTTTTACAGCCAACCATACGATAAAGCCAAGAGAGATTGAGTGGTGTTGATCAGAGTCATCAACGGATGATCTTATGCAATCTTAGAATCATAATGTGTGTTACGCTGAGTTGTACCTTTCTCATTGGTGATAAACTCAACTAGACATTTAAGAGAGCCATCAACAAAACCAAACAACAAATGAGCTTTTAGAATTACCAATATCTGGAATTTCACACAAAATAAAATTGTTGGAATCTAACCTAATCGAAATAAGATTGCAAATGTTTGATAGTGGAAAGATGGGTGATTGAGAACTTATGTTTCCGGAGCTTAAAGGTTAGGAGCTTAAGCTTCTTGAGTTGGAAGAAGAAGATGAGCCAGAGATAGTCTTGTATGACGTTGGTCAAACTAGCTCTAATATCATATAAACAGTTAGTAGAAAACTAAGTTTGAAAAATACTTAGTATTATTACTCTATGTCTGAACTGCACAGTTTAAGTCCTTTAAATATAAGATGATTGAAGCTTAACAAGCTTAACAGAAAATGTAAAAACTAAAATAGATAATTAGCTAACTAATTAATTACTGATTGTATTATTTAACAATAATAACTCAAAACCCTAATTTTTTTCTTATTCAAACTAGGAATCTCATTCAAACTCATTATCACCACAATATATTTTCCTAAAATATCTAAGTAAACTAATAAACAAATCTATAAATAATTTGAGACATATTTTCTAACAAGAACCTAGTTAGTTGATATGTCATGGGCGGTCGAGAAAGAAAGAGGTAAGCCCTTATTTCAAAATATAGTGTGAGGGGGACATACCTTACATTCCCAAGTACAATCTTCCGCCTCCAGGCGTTCTTTTTTTTTTTCTAGGAATTTTCAATCGGAGGAGTGCAACTTTCATCAATCTAATAACTTGCAAGGGATGTGAAGCCCTCCATTTCCCTTTTCATAAGAAGGACTAACTAAGATATAAATTTTGTGTTTTGGTTTTGTTTATACCTTTTGAACAATGAACCTAGTTTCGCTCACGTAGTCAAATATCTAATGAAAATGACGTGTCAATCATATATCTATTGATCATCTATCATGACTGAAGAGGGAAAAAACCACCCAAGACATTTGCACAGAAAGAACGCTGAAGTGGGAGATCTCGTCAGAATGGGAAAGAATGCTGAAGCGGGGAACCATCGCTTCTGGAACGGGTGACAATCGTTTCTAGAACAGGTGACTATCACTTCTAGAATGAGTGTTTATCGCTTCCGGAATGGGGGGACTATCGCTTCTAGAATGAGTGTCTATCGCTTCCAGAACAGGGGACCATCCCTCCCAAAACGGGAAAAAACAACAGAACAGGAATTGACATCTCGAGAATGAGAGATCATAACTTTCAGAAGAGGAACTGACATCTCAAGAAAAGGGAATCATTACCTCCTGAACATGACAGAACATCTGAACGGAAACGAGAGTTCAGACTGACAGTCAAGTAGTTTTGATTGATTGGCCCGAACCATGAGGAACCACTAAGTGGCTATGACTGATTGAGTTGTTAAGGATAAAACAATTGAAAGGAATGAACAAAGTAAAGGAGCCCACAACGGAAAGCAATCCCATCAGCCGAAAGCCTAGGGGATGTGATCATCCATTTTTTATCATTATTATTATTATAAGGCCTATAAGTATAGGCTCATGTATAAAGGAAAAGAGGGCGAGGGAGAGGCCTAACCAAACTTCAACTAAAGACACTACCCTTCTTCTCTTCTCTCATCAACAACTATGTAAAATCATTTACATCAATGAATATCAACGATCTTCCCGTGATTTTTCTCCCCTTTAAGGATTTTTTACGTAAATGATGGTGTCTTTGTTCTTTCTTTCTCTCTTCAAATTATGATCTTTATCATTTATTCGTAGAGTGTTCTCTATACAAAAAAAAAACCCTTTATATTTAGTGCTTTCATTGAGAGCGAAAGGAAAACTCAAAGAAATCCCTAGCAAAATGTCAAAAACCAAAGAAAACGCCCCCTCAACAACAAAAGCGGGAACGAAAATGGCAATGGGCTGGAAGCAGAGATGAAAATGACAATAAGAACAAAACTGGAAACGGAACAGAAAATAGTAAACTCGTTCCTTGCATATTCGATTGGCTTATTTCTTTTACATCATTATCAACTTCTTCAAAAAAGGAGGGGAGAACTTATTTGACTTGAAATAAACAATGTTTTGAATTTTAATTCTAATTTGATTTAAAGTTATAAGTTTAAATGACTTGAGAATGGGAAAGTCTCGAGAACGGAAAATTCTCGAGAATGGAAAAGTCCTAAGAATGGTAAAATCTTGAGAACGGGAACAAAATTATCTTCAAAAAGGGAGCATAATTAACTTGAAACGGGAACAAAATTAGCTTGACAACAGGAAAGTTCTAAGAGCGGAAAAAGTACTGAGATCGGGAAAAGTCTCAATAAACGGAAAAAGTCATGAGACTGGGAAAAGTCTCCAGAAACGAGAAATTCCTGAGATCAGAAAAGAAATTCATTTGAAGAAATGATGAGTTAAAACAAATCAGAGCGAATAAGAAAAGAAGAGATTGGAAAGCTTATAAAATAAAAAAAGGCTTCAGAAAAGTTAAGATCAGAGCTTCAGAAAAGTCGAAGTCAGAGCTTCAGAATGAAAAGGCTGAAGTTTAGATCAGAGAAGCTTTAGCTCTTCAGAAAAGAAAAAGTTAGAGTGTTAGAATTTCATAACAGAAATTTGAAAGGATTTCAGAAAAGAAATTCGTTAGAAAAGAAAAAAAGAGTTAGGAAGGAATTTCAGAGCAAAAACTCCAGAGTAAAAATCTAAGCAAAGCATACCACATTCAATCCTCTTAGGAAGGGAAAGTCAAAAAAGCTGCCACTCAAACGTTTCAGAATGGGAAAACCAAGGAGACGGTGTTCAAATGTTTTGGAACGGGAAGACCAAAAATGGGAAAGCTATGACTTAAGCAAGTTTAGCCATTCAAAATGAATTTATGAGTGCAGGAAAATAAACGATGAACAAACAACGAGAACAGGGACATCCTGACCCAGGAGCAGAGACGTCGTGATGATGTGAACAAAAACATCTTAACAACAAAAGCAAAAAAATTTGGAAGTGAAATTACATGATGAATCACATAATCATAATGATATGGGAGTATGCTTCATGAAGAATTTTACAGAATTCAATTTGGAGCCATCAATCAAAACATGTGATGCAATAACAAGCAGGTAGTCAACTCTCTATCTTCTGTGACAAAAGAACTAAGGGCGTAAGTCCTTGGGGGGCAATTTGTAAGTCCTACTCTCAGTAAGAACTAAGGGCGTAAGTCTTTAGGACGGATAGTTCATAAGTCCTACTCTTAAAAGGAACTAAGGGCGTAAGTCCTTGAGAGGGGCAGTTCATAAGTCTCACTCTTATAATGAACTAAGGGCATAAGTCTTTGGGAGGGGCAGTTCATAAGTCCTACTCTCAGAGGGAACTAAGGGTGTAAGTTCTTGGGAGGGGCAGTTTCATAAGTCCTACTCTCAGAAGGAACTAAGGGCGTAAGTCCTTTGAAGGGCAGTTTATAAGTCCTACTCTCAGAATGAACTAAGGGCGTAAGTCATTGGGATGGATAATTCATAAGTCCTACTCTCAGAAGGAACTAAGGGCTTAAGTTCTTGGGAGGGGAAGTTTATACGTCCTACTTTGAGAGGGAACTAAGGGGCGTAAGTCCTTGGGAGGAGCAGTTCATAAGTCCTACTCTCAAAATGAACTAAGGGCGTAAGTCCTTAGGAGGGAAAGTTCATAAGCGTACTCTCAGAAGGAACTAAAGGCGTAAGTCCTTGGAAGAGGCAGTTCATAAGTCATACTCTCAGAGGGAACTAAGGGTGTAAGTCCTTGCGAGGGGCAGTTTCATAAGTCCTACTCTCAAAATGAACTAAAGGCGTAAGTCCTTGGAAGGGCAGTGTATAAGTCCTACTCTCATAATGAACTAAGGGCGTACGTCCTTGGGAGGGGCAGTTCATAAGTCCTGCTCTCAGAAGGAACTAAGGGCGTGAGTCCTTGGGAGGGGAAGTTCATAAGTCCTACTCTTAGAAGGAACTAAGGGCGTAAGTCTTTGGGAGGGGCAGTTCATAAGTCCTACTCTTAGAAGGAACTAAGGGCCAAAGTCCTTGGAAGGGGCAGTTAATAAGTCCTACTCTCAGAAAAAAATTATAATGTGGCCATGGTTCCACTGAAGGAGCCTAAGTCGTTGAGAATGTCTACTGGCACCGTTCTCAGAAGGAAACATAATGGGGTCTTGGTTCCACTGAAGGAGCCTAAGTCCTTGGGAGCGTCTACGTACGCCATTCTTAAAAGGAAATGTCTTCAGAATGGGAAATCTGGGGAATAGAAAAAGAAATGTCTTCAGAACGAAAAAGAAAACGTCTTCAGGATGGGAAAGTCTGGAGAACGGAAAATGAAACGTCTTCAGAACTGGAAAGTCTGGAGAACGAAAAAAGAAATGCCTTCAGAATAGAATAGGAAATGTCTTCAGAACGGAAAAATCTTTAGAACAGAAAAGAACAGAAGTTGAGAAAAAAACTTGAGAACACAAAAAAAAGAAGTTGAGGAAACACCTTCAACTCAGTAAAAAAATGCTGAGAAAAGAATAGCTGAGTAAAGAAAGGCAGAAAAGAAGAGCTAAAGAACGAAGCTGAGTAAAAGACGGCCAGGAGTAAAAGGAAAAAGAAGCGAGAAAATGAAGGAAAAAAATTGAAAGCAGAAAAAGAAACGGGAAAAACTCTATAAATAAGCCCGTGGTAATAAAAACGGAAAGACAATACAGGTAATGAAGGGAAAGTAATCATCAATCATAGCGAGCTGGCAAAAAAAGTTAGTCAAAAAATGTAAAGCATTCGTGAACGGGAATTGAGGAACGTAACAACAAAATAAGAAATGACAAACCATTACAGCTCAATAAATGGAATTATTGAGTGTGATGAGGCGCAAATAAACAAGAAAAAAACCCACCCAAGACATGTGTACAGAAAGAACGCTAAAGCAGGAAACCTCATCAGAACGGGGAAGAATGGTGAAGCAGGGAACCATCGCTTCTAGATGGGTGACAATCGCTTCTGGAATGGGTGACTATCGCTTCTAGAATGGATGTCTATCGCTTCTCGAATGGGGGAACTATCATTTCTGGAACGGGTGTCTATGGCTTCCAGAACGGGGGACCATCACTCCTAGAACGGGGGACCATCACTCCCAAAATGGGAAAGAACAACAAAACGGGAATCGACATCTCGAGAACGGGATATCATCGCTTCCAAAACGGGAACCAACATCTCTAGAATGGAGAATCATTACCACTTAGACATGATAGAACATTAGAACGGAAAGGTTGGTTCAAACTGACAGTAAAATGATTGTCATTGATTGGCCTGAACCATGAGGAACCACCAAGTGGTTATGACTGATTGAGTTGCTGAGGATAAAATAGCTGAAAGGAATGAGCAAAGTAAAGGAGCCAACGCTTGAAAGCAATCCCATCAGTTGAAAGCATATGGGATGATCATCCCCTTTTATCATTATTATTATTGTAAGACATATAAGTACATGCTCATATAAAAGGAAAAAGGGAGCGAGGGAGAGGCCTAAGCAAACCTCAACTAAAGACACTGCCCTTCCTTTCTTCTTTCATCAACAACTATGTAAAATCCTTTACATAAGTGAATATCAATGATCTTCCCGTGATTTTTCTCTCATTTAAGGGTTTTCACGTAAATGATGATATATTTATTCTCTCTTTCTCTCTTCAAATTATGATCTTTATCATTTGTTTGTAGAGGATTCTTCATACCAAAAAAAATCAATGACTTTTCTAAATGTTATCATAATATCATATTATAAATTATCAAATTGAACTTAAATTTTGAGCTTTACCACTCACATTACAAATAAGATGGATAAGTACCGTGTAGAGTGCATGTTACATTACAGATCCATGCAATCATGAAACTGATCATATACTCCACCGACCACTCAAGATCCTATGCATTGGAAAACTAACAAAGAATGCCATATTTTGATGCTACGGTTAATAGAAAACGAACTCTCGATCTAGATAAATTGAAAAACATACATCTCTTGTTTATCTAAATAGGATATAATTCCTCTGTTTAACATAGGCTCAATAAGCTCGATCGTAGTTATTTTGAACTCAAAGCTACCCAAAAAGAAATTAGCTAACCCAAGCATAAGATTTGGGAAGAAAAATGATAATTGTACGTTAATCCCAATAGTGAAGTCTTTGGAATGTCCTGAAGACAGTCTGAAATTGTAAATATTTGAAGCTATAAATAAGTAAAAGGAATTTAAGAAATTGGGACCTATCACTAAAACCATGTTCATGTTTCTAAAGACAAGACAATAAAATGCCAATTCGTTGGAAACTCCCAACCAAAAAAGTAAAATTAAAGGAGCTAGGCATCAGCTATTTATTGACCCACCGTTGCCGTAACTTTGTTTTGCTTTCTTTTCAGTCTTCTCCCTTGCTCTGACATGATCTCCAAGTTATACTACTCTGATCACTGCTTAGCTAGCTGTTCTCTTACACTGTCACAATAATGCATAATCAATATCTGTATAATTATTGTTCATCATCTTTATGATTGGTTCTTGTTGTTATTGTTACTTAATTGATTACTTAAATAATTATTTTTGTTTAATCTCACTCCCCGCTTAAGTGGTTGATTATTTTTATGCTTGATTATTTCTCTATAATCTTTGATTATCTAATCTATGAATCTCACGTATCAGTTTCTACTTGGTTTGCTTCAGGCACCCCAATAAGACCTCTTAGATACATAAATCTTGAGGGTATGATAGTTGTACAGGCAAATGGGAGAAGAATCGACTTCATAGAAGGTTGTAGAAGTCATAACAGGTTTAATAATCAAAATACATGATGAAAATTTTAATCATAAGAATAATTTAGTTATTTTGAGCAATGAGTAGATTATTTAGAAGTAATTCTTCTATTAGCAATAGGTCTACAATAAATATATTATCAGACATAATTAATGAAGACCATTTTGAATACCTAGCAGATGATCAAGTAGATTATTGGGTATGGAATATACCCAAAATTTCTAGTAAAGAAATTTATAGATCAACACGGTCTGTTGCTTCCTTCAAGTCTCATCGTCATGTACAAATAATTGAAAAAATATATGCTTTTAGGAAAGAGAATGAAACGTGTCAATTACGTTTCCCCAATGCAATTAAACATCACATTGAAGAATGATATAATTTCCTTCACTTTGGTTTAGTTCAGATTGGAGTTAAACCAATCAAAAGGAGATGTCTAATGATAGTATTTTAGAATTAATTGAATTCTCACTTTGTATTGGTCCAATCCATTTTGATTATTTTTCAGATTTGTATGTTAGTTTAAGAGATCCCCATATTCTTAAATCTTTAACTTTCAATATAAAAAATAGTAGTTACCAAATCTTAGAAGGTGCTCAACCCCTAGCTTTGATTTTTAGAATACATTACAAAATCACCAAAACCAATATGAATTTCTAAGCCATTAAAAGGAGTGTAAAAAATCAAATCGTGTTGATTCAATCCAGCCAAAGTAATGCAAATATGAGAATTCCTAATACCATTAGGTGGTCTGATATTACTTTACCTATAAATTGGCTTTTAATCAATGAAAGTCAATTCACTCCAATTCAAATACCAATTGAAGATGTTGATTACATTCAATAGTACATGGATGGTACTATTAAAATTAATTTCCAATCTTTCAGTTTTAATCCTCAAATTAGGGAGTTTAACCAATCCAGTACTCCTAGGAATTCCTTTTCTGGATATCTGTTAATTATGATATGTTGGGGGTTATGCCATCAAAGCATGTGTATTGACATTTTCATATGGATGGCTGGGAATATGATCTTACAAGATTTGGAATCCAAGTTTTCCTAACAGATCGTATATTAGTTCTCTTAAGTGTTAATTCCAGAACTGAATGGTTATTAAGCTCAAATTTATAATTAGATTATAAATTAGTCATTCACTAGTAGGTTAATGGTACTTAAGGTTTAAGAGGTAATTAGAAGGGTAAAATAGTAATTTTGATCAGTTCTAATTTAAGAACCAATAATTGGAGGACAACACTACATGAAATGATTGTATCAGTGGACTACATGAGAATACTTTATAAATACAATTTGTAATCTATAAGAGTGTAATTACATATTTATAGTGGAGTAATAATGAAATTAATAAATAAGATTATTTAATTAAAGAGTTTAATTAATAATCTGATTTATTGGAGCTAAGATTATAGATACATGGTCCTCACTTCACATCTGTACTATGCAGTCTAAGGCGTGAATATTTTAAAACATGAGAAAATAACTTACTTGCAAATGAATTTTTATTGTGTTGCAAGTACATAATTATGTGTGATTAATTAATTAAGAATTAATTAATTGAATTATATATATATAATTATCGATTTTTTTAATTATCGATAAGTGAGACAAAATATCTAATTTATGAAAACAGATAATTAAATTATTATTACATAATAATTTGGATAAAATGAATATGTTATTTATGAAATAACAGATAATTTAATTGATAAAGATAATCAGATATGATAATTTTTAATTAACAAATATCTAGATATTTAATTTGATTTGAATAAATATTTAATACGCAGTAGTTACCATGTGTCAATCATTGATTGAGTATCAGAGATTAACATGAACTATTGTAGTGTGACTTTGCACTACAGTAGTGAGTGTGCAACACTGTAGTGCCACATGGCACTACAGTGGTGCCGTGAGGCACTAAGCTGTC
This sequence comes from Datisca glomerata, assembly GCA_003255025.1. NCBI lineage: Eukaryota > Viridiplantae > Streptophyta > Magnoliopsida > Cucurbitales > Datiscaceae > Datisca > Datisca glomerata. The sequence goes on from QANY01008030.1 coordinate 245,314, forward strand.
TCACGACACACCGCCGTGTCGTGTGGCACTGTAGTTGTACAAAATAGCAGTCGATCCCACTACTATTAACAATTTTATAATTAAATATTATTTCAATTATCCCAAAATATACGCCATTATCAAGACTATAATTTATTGTTCGTGAAAAAGTTTATTGTTCATGCCGGAAAACACTATTTTGATGACGGTGGCTGGCGACTGGCAGTGGCAGTGGTGGCCGACGGTGATGGGGTGGTAATAGGAGAGTCCTATCATCGGTGACAAATAATTATCGTTTCTTAATTATCGGTAAGTGAGACAGAATATCTAATTTATAAAATTAGATAATTAAATTATTATTAAATAATAATTTAAATCAATTAAATCTGTTATTTATGAAATAACAGATAAGTTAATTGCATGTAAACTGCTAGGTTTTAACTAGTTAAAACTTGGTAATCACACCACACTAAAGGCTATAATAATCTGTAGGTTAACTGACTTTAGTAAAAGAATTTTATTAAAGTTTGATGTATATAATTAATTACTTAATCTAAGTTCAACTAATTATGACTTAGGCGCTTCAAAAAGTTAAATGAACTTAGACCAATGAGATTGGATTAACTGATAATTAAATATTCATATAGTTATTATTTTAACTAGTAATTAATTTAGAATTAATTGATTAGTAAAAATAGAAACACATTATCCTAAAATAGTGAGTGAGAGAAGGTTGACTTGTCAATGTAGCTTATGGTCTCCATCATTGGTACAACACTTTGAGATGCAGCGAGGGCCTCGAGATGACTTTATTTTCATCCCCCTAAGGAATGTTTCAAGTTGTATTAATACCATGGTTGGACTTGTTAAGAAGATAGGAGGAAGTGATGTAGTTTAGTTTTGACTGACCCTAAGGCGGCATATTCTTAATGAAGTCATGAATTCTGAAATGATTGGTTACACTCACAAATTCACAATTAAGATTTCATGTGGATAGTTGTGACTTGACCGAACAAGCGATACCTTATTGTCAAAATAGAAAATATGATATATTTTAAATGTTAGTTAATAAGGATGAGAATGTCTCATATACAGCTTGAGGTTAATCTGACTGATCCTAAGGTAGCACATTAATCGTTGGGTTGTTTTATCATGATTAGTAAATGCTAAATTTATGTGTTTATTATGATTGCATTCATGCATCACGTTTACTTTTTGAATTCAAGATATTTATCAATTATATTGAATCATGTATGTTTTAAATTTCAGTTATCAATATTATGTCTACCATGGGAAACCCTGTTACTGCTTTACTCGTTCTTGAAAAATTGAATGGTGATAATTTCGTACGTTCGAAATCAAATAGGAACTTAATGCTGATTTGTGAGAACCATAAATTTGTTCTTACTGCGGAATGTTCTGAGGAGCCCGCTACTAACGCCCAAAAGAATGTTAGGGACAAATATGATGCTTGGATCATATCAAACAACAAAGCGAAGTGCTACATGCTTGTGAGCATGAATGATATTCTAAGAATCAAGCACGAAAGCATGGAAACTGCTATGATATTATGGAATCTGTACAGGCCATGTTTGGGTAGCAGTCTGATCAAAGTCGTCATGAGACCACTAGGAGCTATATGATAACTAAGACGAGGAAAGGTAGTTCTGTTCGAGAACATGTTTTGAACTTGATCAACAAAATGCACGAGGTAGAAGTATATGGGGCGGCCATTGATGAGCGGACTCAAGTTAGCATCATATTAGAGTCGCTCACACCAGTTTTTTCTACGTTCATGACCAACTATGTTATGAACAAATTACAATTCAACATGACCAAATTGTTGAATGAACTGTAGAATTTTGAGTCACTCAACCTTAGAATGATCAAAGAGGGCGAGGCAAATTATGTCGAGTAAAAACCATCTTCCAATATTGTTGAGAACAAGAAAAGGAAGAAGAACAATGGTAAGGACAAGAGTAAAAACAAAAGAGTAAAGAAAGCCAAGAAGAACAAGAAAGACAGCAAGCCCAAGGGAAAGCGTTTCCACTGTGGGGTTGAAGGTCATTGGAAGAGAAACTATAACAAAGCATCTCTCTGAGCTGAAAAAGAAAGGTAAATATGATTTACTTGTACTTGAAGCTTGTTTAGTGGTATATGATTTATGATCTTGGATACTTGATTCAGAAGCCACTAACCATGTATGTTTTTCTTTACAGATGCTTGATTCGTCAAGGGATCTGGTTGATGTTGAGGTCATTTTGAGAGTTGGCAGTTGTGCGCTCGTGTCAGCTAAAGCATTAGGGAACGTCCCTTTACTTTTTGGATATTATTACTTAGTTTTGAACGATGTTTATTATATTTCTGGTTTTTCGAGGAATTTGATTTCTCTTTCATTTTTGCAAGAATAGTTATTCAAAGTTTCTTTAATTAATAAAGAGTTTATTATTTCTAAGAATGGATTCGATATTTGTCATGCTAAACTAATAAATAGACTGTAATGCTTAAACCAACTGAACACACGTTAAATAATTCTGAATTATTTAAAGTAGCAAAACCTAAAAATAACAAACGACAAAGAATTTATCATGATGATAACACATATTTATGGCATCTTAGATGGGGACATATAAATCTAGATAGGTTAAACATGTTAACAAAACATGGTGTTTTGAGAGAACTAAAAGTTGAAACTCTTCCTGTTTATGAATCATGTCTAGATGGTAAAATGACCTAGAGACCTTTCACAAGAAAAGGCTAAAGAGCCAATAAATTACTTGAGTTAGTACATAGTGATGTCTGTGGATCAATCAATGTACGAGCTAGAGGTGGGTGTGAGTATTTTGTCATTTCATTGACGACTACTTAAGATATGGTTATAGTTACCTAATGCAAAGAAAGTCTAAAACTTTTGGAAAGTTTTAAGACTTCAAGGTTGAAGCTGAAAAATAATTAGGTAAATCATTGAATACCCTTCGACCGATCAAAGTGGTGAATACTTAAATTTAGAATTCAAGGATTGTTTGCTGGAGTGTGGAATCATATCCTAACTTACAGCACCTGGAACCCCACAGAAAAATGGTATTGCAAAGAGGAGAAACCAAACCTTATTGGATATGGTTAGGTCGATGTTAAGTTACTCATCATTGTCACTTACATTTTGGGGATATGCACTACACACGACAAGTTACATTTGAATGTAGTGCCCTCTAAGTCTGTAAGCAAGACGCCTTTAGAGTTTTGAAATGACTTCATACCTAGTTTCTGTCATTTCCGTATATGGGAGTGTCCAGTCACATTCTTAGACTCAAAACCAGAAAGTAGACTCAAGGTCTGAGGTGTGCATATTCGTTTGCTATTTTCTAGAGACTAGAGGTGAATACTTTTATAGTCACAATGATCAAAAGGTGTTTGTGTCGCCAAATGCAACATTTATTGAGCATGACTATATGCAAAACTACAAACCCCATAACAAAGTAGTTCTCGAGGAATTAACGACTGATGAGATCAGACCACTTTTAATTTCTACTAATAAATGACAAACCAGAGAAACCATTGTTCATGTAAAGGAAACCCCGGTGCAACATTGTAGTGGGAAGGTTGTGAGACAACCAGTTCTCTACGAATTAGAGGCACATGGCATAGTGTTAGACAATAATAAGGACGATTCATTATCTTATGAAGAAACAATGGATGATCCTGAAAAGGAGAAATGGCAAGATGCCATGAACCAGGAAATGGAATCTATATATTCTAATTTCATCTGGGAACTTCTAGATCCACCTGAAGATGTCAGACTGATTGGATGTAAAAGAATCTTCAAGAAGAAAAGATGTGCATATGGGAAAGTAGAGACTTTCAAAGCACGGTTAGTAGCCAATGGCTATACACAAAAGGAAGGAGTCGTTATGAAGAGACATTCTCTCATGTGGCAATGCTAAAATCCATTCGCATCATTTTATCCATAACCGGTAGTATGACTATGAGATATGACAAATGGACGTCAAGATAACTTTTCTGAATGTCTCTTTTGAAAAAACATCTATATGATGCAACCAGAAGGGTTTGTACAAAAGAGGCAAGATAAAAACTTATCCAAGTTGCTTTCTTAGTTCTTTATGTTGATGATATTCTACTCATTGGAAATGATGTAAAAACTTTTTAAAGGTAAAGAAGTGGTTTGGTAAGAAATTTCAAATGAAAGATTTAGGAGAAGCGATCTATGTTCTAGTTATTGAAATCCTAAAGGATAGAAAGAACAAGATTTTAGCACTTTCTCAGGCATCTTATGTTGATAAGGTGCTGGAGAGATTCTCTCTAGAGAATTCTAAGAAAGATCATCAACCGATCGAACATGGAAGCGTCATCTCCAAGGAACAATGTCCTAAGACACCTTAGGAGGAAGAGGATATGAGAAAGGTTCACTATGCTTTAGCAGCTGGAAGTCTCATGTACACCATGTTGTGTACGAGACTGGACATCTGTTATCCAGTGAGAATTGTCAGTCGTTATCAATCGAATCCAGGTTTGGAACACTGGATTGCAGTAAAGCACATTCTCAGGTATCTTAGGAGAACGAGAAACTATATGTTTGTTTATTCAGGTGGAGACTTGAACCCCACTGGATATGCTGATTCTGATTTTTAATCAGACAAAGACAGTCGAAGTTGACATATGGATCAGTATTCACCCTAGGTGGATGAGCTGTAGTCTGGAGAAGTATTAAACAATCCAACATTGCTAGATTTTACTATGGAACCCGAATACATAGCGACTTGTAAAACTGCGAAAGATGTGGTATGGCTCAGAAAGTTCTATGCTCATTTGGAAGTAGTTTCAGATATAGACAAACCACTGATTCTGTACTGTGATGACAGTGGGGTGGTAGCAAATTTCAAGGAACTGAGGAGTCATAAGAGGGGAAAACACATAGAGAGAAAATATCATCTTGTAAGAGAGATTATCATCGAGGGGATGTGACTGTTATGAAGATGGCATCAGAACAGAACCTGGTGGATCCTTTTACAAAAACACTTCCTGCGAAATCATTTGAGAGTCACGTACGTAACATGAGATTAAGAGAGATGCCACATTTGCTTTAGGGAAAGTGGAAGATTGTTGGGGGTTATGCTCTCAAAGCATGTGTATTGACATTTTGATATGAAATTTAAAGAGGATTACATCCTTCTTATAATTATTCTTTTAAATTATTGTTCAATAATTTATATAAATATCTAAAAACTTCATATTCATTAATGAGACTATGATTTTGTATTAGTACGAGAGGATTAAGATCATAGATAATGAATAAAATTATCAACAACATATTAAAGTATGAAATATTTAATGAATGATTGCTAGTACGGTTCACTAAACATTATGAATGCATGTGATCTAGATACGGATCATTGATGTGGATAGACATCTTAGTGAATGTACTTTATATAATAATATTATATATGAATAAACTGATGTGAATTAATATATTTATTAACGTACCGTTTATCATAAAAATTCAATACACATCAATTCGATGGTCATATGTAGATCAGTCTAAATCCTGAGTTGTCATGAACTCATATTCATGTCTACTGGATCTTTTGATTCACTCGTTAAGGTCTGTTTGTTAATCAGGCTAGTGACTTATTTTGGAGATTCAGTGATGTGGATCGCTAGGGACATTATCTTACAAGATTTGGAATCTAAGCTTTCCTAACGGATCGTATAACGGTTCCCTTAAGTGTTAGTTCTAAAACTGAATGTTTATTGAACTCAAATTTATAATAAGATTATAAAATAGTCATTCAATAGTTGATTAATGGTATATAAGGATCAATAGGTAATTAGAAGGGTAAAATGGTAATTTTGACCAGTTCTAATTTACGAACCAATAATTGGAGGACAGAACTATATGAAATTATTATGTCAATAGATTACATGAGAATACTCTGTAATACATTCTATAATCTCTAAGAGTGCAATTCCATATTTATAGTGGAGTAATAATGTAATTAAAAAATAATATTATTTAATTAATAATCTGATTTATTGGAGCTTATGATTATAGGTCTGTGATCCCTAAGTCACCTCCATACTACGCTGTCTAGGGTGTAAATATTTCAGGAAATGAGAAACGATTGACTTACAAAAAGAGTTTTTATTCTGGGGCAAGTACATAATTATAAGATAACTTATGTATGATTAATTATTTAAAAATTAATTAATTGAATTATTTATATATTTAAATATAGTTTTCGGAAATTATATATATATAAAAATAGTTATCATTTTTTTAATTATCGATAAGTGAGACAGAATATCTAATTTATGTGATAATTAAATTATTATTAGATAAGAATTTAAATCAACTAAATCTGTTATTTGTGAAATAACAGATAAGTTAGTTGATAGGAATAATTAGATATGTTCATTTTGAATTAACTAATATCTAGATAATTATCTAATTGAAATAAATATTTAATTCGCAGTAATTGCCACATGTCAATCACTGATAGGGTATCAGAAATTGACATGAACTACTGTAGTACCGCGTGGCTCTACAATAGTGAGTGTGCAACATTATAGTGCCACATGGCACTATAGTAGTGCCATGAGGTACTGTGCTGGCTCACGGCACACTGCAGTGTCATGTGATACTGCAGTTGTGCACAATTATAGTGGGTCCTACTACAATTGGTAATTTTATAATTTAATATTATTTTAGTTTATCCCTAAAAATCTGATACGTCATTATCTAGAATATACACATATATTATTCTAATTACCTGGGTTGTTGAACGAAAAAGAGAGAATCAGTTGATCAAATCACCAATTCAACAATCAAGAGTTGATTGAGAACAGGATTGGTGTCAGAGAGAGTTTATTCTGTGATTAAACGTTAATCTAATCTCTAAAAGAATAATCACCACATTTTTTTAGAGAATCGTCTCACTAAAGTCATTATCAGTAAATCTTTAGATCTCATGTGTTGAGAACATCTAGGGACATAAAAAATGACTTGTAATTTTCTACGTGCTCACACATGTCCTAGTGCGTTGATGATTGACTTGGAAGATCTTGGTGTGGATCTCGGAGTCTATTGATCATTGGAATGATTTTGTGGGAATGGAGGATCGATCAGTTTTTGCAAGAACACTTGATATAAACTAGAAGAGGTATATGATTCCTAACCTTGTATGTTGTACATTTAGCTTATAAATATATAATGAATAAAATATTTTATTTGGTTATCGTAGTGTTGCGTAAGTTTTATTTTATTAAAATATTCATTTTTTATTATTATTTTAGTTTTTTAAAAAGGCCACGCGCCTTCACCCTTCCGCCGCGCACGCGCCGCGACGACCAGCACAACGACCATGGAAAGGAAAATCGAGAGGAAGCCTTCCAAGCGAAAGAGGCCCCAGAAGGGGAACGACCAATGTTCTCCTGAGGAAAGAAGAACTAGGGGCAAGAACGACGGTTCACGAAGGTTTCGACTCTTTTAGAAAGGCAAGGATAAAGAAAATGAGGAGGAAAAACGCCTATTTATAGGCCTTGAAAAAGAAACTGCTCATATAATGAGCATTAAAATATGTCATGATGGCAACTGTTAAGGCGGTCCCACGCCCAATGAACGGTCATTTCATGAACCAAAGAGACAATTTTGGAAGACCAAACATCACTCACACGCTCACAAGGGTGAAGCGACGTACTAGTGACTCCGGCCTCGTGGTTGGTGATTCTCGTCATCCTCCATGCGCATCCACGCGCCTTCATGACTCCTACTCCCAAGGAACCCATGGCCTTAAATCGTGGTAAGGGTAGGGGATATAGGCGCATAGGTGAGTAGCAACAAAATACGATCATGCCATTAATTCCATTCATCAAGGGCCTCTCAACTGAACAACTTTTAAGTACAAGTGTAAATTGCCCGAGACGAGCGGAGCCTTTAGCTTATCACCACGTAGAGGTAGCCCAGACAAGGAACCTAGGTTAAGAAGTCATCAGAGCTGAGCGAGTAAAGCCACCCAAGTGCTCGACTGAGGGGAACTGTTATAGGTGTTTCCCGACTACCAACAATGTGACAACACGTGTCACACCACATCAAAAAGTTCATGACAAATGAATTTCAAAGGAGAAGGCCCGACCTCGCCTAGTCGGTCGTGAGGGAGCTCGGGTTGAACAAACTTGAGCAGATAAAGAACAACAAGAATAAAGCTCGTAAAGAGAGCTCGGATAACCCCGAGTGTCAAGAGTATCATTATCTGCCAAAAGTAGCATCTTATATGGCACTTTCTCATAGGCCCGAACACCAAACAAGTCTAATCGTCGTGGCAGAATGTTAGATCAGCCCCCGATATGTCACCTCGAAAGCGCATCAACATTTAATACCCGTCACTTTATATCAAGGGTCGCCTCCCACTCGTCTAATCAAGGGCAATCATCGTGTCCCGAAAGGCTTCCCTCGCATGCTCCTGAGGCTTCTCTAGCACGCTTCCTCCTTTAAGGCTCCATGTATAAATATCATCATCTATCACAGGAGAGGTATGCCATTTTTCCCGCAAGAAAACTATGTCAAAATAATGTCAGGATACTGAATTAGGCATCGGAGTCCCTTAGACGAGTCAACCACCCTAGTTCCCCATGCTCTTTGGGTTCTTTATTTGTGTTTTGTAGATTCCAAGGTCAAGAGGAATTATGAGCTAAAGAAGAGATGCCATGCAACATTACTGTTGAGATTTTCGGTATCAGCAATTCCTAAATTAGTTTGTCTTAGTTTTGTCCGTGGAGCTTTTCAATTTATCAATTTAGTCAAATATTAATTTTATCAATTTAGTTGATGAACTTATTAGATATTTATAAATTAACATTATATGTTACCATCAGTTGAATGTTAACTCTTTTAGTGAGAAAATTGATAAAAACCTTAGGTATATATTTTTTTACTAATAAAAAAATGACATCATTTTGCATAAGTAGAACTAGGTTGCGAGAACTGTTGATTGCTAATGATTATTAAATTCATATAGACCAAGTTGTCAACGTTAAATTCATCCGTAAATTTAGGAGTGTGTAAGTGTCCCGAAAAAATCGTTCTGTTTTGAATCGAGCGGAACGAGATGGTTTTTTTGTTTAAAATTGACTTTGTCCCTGGTCCCGATATATATATATATATATATAACCTCAATTCTTTGATTTTTAAACTATAATTTATTTCTAACATTTATAACTTGTTCTAAATTCTTAAAAAACCAGCCCAAAAAAGTCAATTTCAGCTAAAAAATGTCCACAAATAGTAAAAAAATCCAAAAAGACAGGTAAAAAAATGGGAAAACCCGTGCCGTGCCGGCCCATTCCATTCAGAATTTTTCCTCTATACAGCACGAGACGAGATTAAAAAAAATTATCTCATCTTAATCGAGACGGGATAAAAAGACTCAAAACTCGTCCCGTGCACACCTCTACTAAATAACATACAACAAATATTTTATCACATATATAGAGAGAGGGGAGGAGGGTGAGATAAAACTTAAAATTAGTCAAATGGAGGCTTAAGGTGATTTTGGGGTACAGATCAATCCCAAAGGTGACCACTCATTTGCTGCCGTTCTTTACTCTCATCCTAACATATTTTGTGCAATAGCAACTACCTCTCTGCGCACTCTTTAATTTCCAAACGACAATCCCACTTAGAATCACCAATTACTTGGGTCCCCCCTTTTCTTATTTATTTATCTACTTCTATATCTTCATATTTTTTGAAATTTTCTTTCACTTCTGCCATAGCGTGCAAGTACACTACCAGTACCTAATGGTAGTAAATGCTAAAGAACAAAAATAGAGAGGGAGCTTGGCTGTGATGGTGTTGTCTCTATTCAAATTTGAAATGGTAAAAACCCATTTGGGTGACCCACAAGAATATTAATATACCATTTCAAAATCTATGGCTGATTTCTCCAAATCCATGACTACTATCTCATATTGGTATCGTTTCCAGCTGGGATTGATATGACCCTTAAACATGTGACAAGATTTACTTAGGTGATAAATATGATAAACCATTGAAGCTAAGCAAAATAACAATTTTTTTTGCCCATGCCCAATTAATTATGATGAGGCTCCACTGGGTCAGAGATATTATATATTTGCTTGTCTCATTAAGGTAAACTTTATAAACATACATCTCTCTTAAATTTAACTTTTTTATTCTAAAAAAATTAAATTGCTCATTCAGTTTAAATTTTTTTCCTATTATTTTGGTCTCTTATAAGACGGTAGTCTAACATAAATATTCTACTTGATTATGATGTACTAAAGGTTATTCTTAACATGAGAATGCATGCAATACCGAAATATAGCAGATAATTATTTTCTAAACCAAAAAAAGTCTAGCGCCGTATAATTTTTTTTTTCAATTATGTAATTAAAAAACCTTATTTCAGATTTTTTTTAACTTCTGAGGGTCCTCCCAACACAATTTCTTCTGATCTCGGCCAGTTAGAAAAATAATAACTTTAGCAAATAAACAGAGTCATTCTTCAGTACAACCCATATACGGTATGAGGGTTTTTTGTTTGAAGTTTGATTGCAGGAAGGCAACTCTGTTTAGCCAGCAAGCATAGGAAAAAAATCCCCCGAGGAATTTACTATTAATGCTAATCCTTTAGTTCTAGCTCGAAGTTTACCCTTAATTGTCTCGAAGTTAGCTGCCTGGCATGAGTAGTTTGGGCAGTCTTAGTGAGTAGCCTGGATTACTCACGCAAGACTTTGAAAAGAAAGTAAGTAGAGAATTCATATACTAATCTTCTAATGAGATGAGAAATTAGGGTGAGGTTGACTATGCTTGTCTACAGGCTAAGTTTGTACAGTTGAGGACAGCAGGTCACAGTCTGGACCATATGTAGTCGATAGTCCACAGGGTGGAAATTAAGGATAGAGGGAGTTTTGGTTTGACTAACTTGAGACTTCAAAAGTTCTACTAGTCCTTTTTCAGTTAATGTGTTTCATAAAAAAGGGCATATTTCTTAAAATAGACCTAAATATGCAAGATGCTTTTCTATATAAAGTTGATTTAAAGATGGTCTAAAAAAAGTAGATTTGAAGATTATATATACTATTACAAATATAATCCCCATTATGGGTCCAATTATGTGTTCCGGAAATCATTGTATGAACTATTGGTTTTAAGAAATGAGTTAATTAACTGACCAACAAATTGACAAAAATTGATGGAACAGGATTTGGTGATGTGAATAAATTTGTAATTTACATCGACTCACGACGATTTCACGTGAGAATTATAAAATTTATCATTTTTGTAAAATTAATCTTTGACGGTTATTTGTTTTACTTCACCCTACAAAACTTATCTTTTTCAATGATTTGTTTTCTAGATGTGTAAAAATGTAATATTTTATTCAATTATGATAGAAAAAGAAAAAATGAATTCTTGAAACATGAAAATTTTATAAAGTTGACATTAGATTATATATGAAAAAGTACAAAATTTTCATTACTTCACGAACAATGAGAATTTTATATATTTTCTTTGTAAGGGAAAAAAATTCGATGCTCTTAAAGTATTAAATTTTTACTACTCATTCAACTCATTTATTATCACGTATATTAAAATATAATATTCAATATCATTTTGAGGACAACAATTAAGTGTGCTCTTGAAATTCAAGAATATGTACACGTATCATTGAAGAATTTGTTTTTCTTTATCGTTGGAAATTCAACGACCAAAAAACAATTCAACAAATCTAGGTCGTGTCTAGTAACAGCCCAGTGGCTCAATCCAACATGCCGAACTACAAGATTTTTTTTCTTTTTTTTATGAACCGATATGGGCCGTCCAAATCATAGTGGACGAACAAATTGGATATTTCACCTCTGTCGTTATTCTAGAACCGAATAATATGAAGGAGTACAAAAGTTTGAGTATTATGAAAGTATTAGAAATTTTCTCCTTGCAGGGGTATGTAAGACATCCTTCACTTAGGGAGAATATCGATTCAAACCCTCTTTAGCCATCCCATCATGGATAACACAGGGAATGACATTACCGTCTTCAATTGCGTAACAAACAATATAATGGGAATGACTTCCATTCCTGTACTAAGATATACTCTCTTAAATTTCTAACTAATCCTCCATTGAAGACTTCAACCCACTCACCCTTTTAGCTAAAATCATCAATTTACGAAATAAATCAGCTCATTCAAACATAAAAATATGTTTTTAAGCCCAAACACGCAAAGCACAAAGCACAAGGCTGAGAGAGAAGAGAGTTATGATCCGTTGGTTTATGTGTCAGAAAAATCCAATTGAGTTCAAGTAGTGTGGAGTGTCAAAAGCTACTTCCTCAAATAAAAATTATGAGTATTATTGAAAAACAGGGAAAGAAGTTAATATTATGAATAAATGCTCCTGCAACACATTCAACTAACCACATACTCCTTCACCTGCTTTTCTTTACTTCCAACACTGTCCTCTCCCCTTTATATTCACCCCTTCCCCCTTAATCTTCTTAACCATTCCCCTCTTCAATCCTTAATTTACTTTCTTTTTCTTCTTTCTTAGTTCTTTGTATGCAAGCAGCTAGAGAGATGGTGACAATGAGAAGCAGATCACTAGTTTCTCTGTTCCTATGGAGTTTCGTTGCTGCTTTGCTTTCTCAGAACATGGTCATCCCTGTAATGTCCACCAGCTTTGATGATCAGAAGACCTATTACTCTCCTGACCCACATGCAGGAACTCCCCCTGCTGGTCTCTCTCTCTCTCTCTCTCTCTCTCACACACACACACACACACACACACATGCATACGTTCATTTTTTAGCTTCCTGTGGATTAAAGATTCAAGTTTTATCTGTTGACATGAAAAAAGGGAAGTTTACTAACTATAATGCTGCTTCCACAGACTAGATATGCTCGCAACTAGAGCTTGGAAACGATAACTTTATATATTTGTGTGTGGCTGTGATAGTGAAAAGAATTCCTGATACTGCTGAAGTACTGAGTTTGAATCTTATATATTATATATACTTATGCATGCAGGTTCACACGGGACGCCACCTTCGCATGGAACAACACCATCACCCCATCACAATCCACCCTCTCATCATGGAACTCCAACAGCCCCCGGTGGAAACTGCGGCAACCCTCCACATCATGACCCCACTCCAACCCCATCAACTCCATCAAATCCTCCTTCAGGCGGTGGTGGATACTACAACCCTCCATCCTCCACCCCGACCCCCACCCCCACAACACCCGTCTACACATCTCCCCCTACCACCCCAACCCCCACAACACCCGTCTACACAACTCCCCCAACCACCCCAATCGACCCAGGCACTCCATCTATTCCCACCATACCTACCCCTCCTATTGATCCCAACTCACCTTTCATTGGAACATGCAAGTAAGTTTCTTTAACACATTTTAACAAACACACAAGCAACTAAAAATTAATGTGTTTAATTTAACAATTGCAGCTACTGGAGAACTCACCCAACAGTAATATGGGGTGTGTTAGGCTGGTGGGGGACATTGGGTAACGCTTTTGGTACCACAAACATTCCCAGCTTTGGGACAACTATGACTCTGCCACAGGCACTCTCCAACACACGTACCGATGGGTTCGGAGCACTTTACCGAGAAGGGACAGCTTCATTTCTCAACTCTATGGTTAATAACAGGTTCCCTTTTACGACAAACCAAGTGAGAGAGAGGTTCGTTTCTGCGCTTAGCTCAAACAAGGCAGCAGCAGCACAGGCTCATGTCTTTAAGCTGGCCAATGAAGGCAGACTCAAGCCTAGAAACTGAAGCAGGATTTAATTGTCAATGGAAAATTTTATATTCAGTTTGTGTTTCTTTTAGAAAATTGTGTTCTTTTAGCAACTTATTATTGTCTCCCTCTGGCCTTTATTGTGTTGCGTCATATTAAGATGGATAGTTATGTAATTGAATGCCTTGTTGAAGTTCCCATCCTTTAGTTTTTAAATAAAATTCATTATTTACTTCAAGTTTCTTTATAAATACTATCTTATGATTTAACACGAACAGAAGCTTGACAAAAATAAAAATCAGCTCTTGCTTGAGTGAACAAGAAGCAATTTATTCAATCAGGGAAGCTATATATTTTTTATAAAAGATTATAGTTTTATCTTAAGTCGTAATGGTCAAATCTAGACTAGATTTGAGCAGCTCAAATCTAGCTAGCATAATCTTCTAATTTGAATCCCCAACATTAGGTGTATGTCGTGCGTAAAAGTTTATGGTGCCAATCGATTTTGGTCATTCAATTGATTTTAAATAATTCTCGTCTTGTCAGATTTGGGTTATTCATTTAATTTTGAACGCACACATCTAACTTCGTAAATTAAAAGATATATTGCTGGCTTGGCTATAAACTTGAGCACTCCTTCACCACCTCAGTTTCAGTTTACAATAGATATTCCTGGTGTGCAGGTTCTGCAGTTTTCATTTCCAGTTTTACTTAGTGGGCTAAAGAAAAAAGACTATATCCTATTCCTTGCCATGAATAAAATAAAATGTAATTTTTTATTTTCCTGGGCGTTAGCCATACATGAAATGGCAAATAATAAGAATTCTCTTGTGAATCTTTTACATTGAATGAAGATAAATATTTACAGAAAGGAGATGGTACATAGTACATGGGTTGTTGAGACTTCAATTTGATGTTTTTTCCTCTACGTAGGCCAGTAATACCCTTGTGAAGCAACCAGTATACATAATAATGTCTAAGAGACTCTCACCCAACAAAGAATCAGTTGCAAATGGTGACTACATGTGTGATTCAAACCAGTTGAACATCTCATCAGAATGCAGGCTTGTCATTTCATGATAAGCAAAAGCAAGATTTAGCTCTTCTTGAATATGCTGAACCAAATGTTTGTAAGGCATAAATAGCTCACTCTCTAAAAACACTTCTCTCCAACGCGTAGCTCGTCCATCTTTCATCATATATCCATTTTCATCAACAAATCCAGTTTCCTTAAACATTTCAAACAACTTGGAAGAAACACCGTGATCAAGACCCGGGACTCGGTCCGCTAAAAACTCGGGTGACAAAGGGAACTCCATGCATTTGATCTCTTCCACCTCCACCCCTTTCTTTCTCAAAGCACTAATGTATTTATCAATCTTCATCCCCCTATTAAGATCTTTCGGCATGTGCACAAATAGGATAGGAGGATAGTCCGCTCTCACATCGATTCTATTAAACATCCCTTCGGCAATCATAACTGTAATGCTGCTAAACTTCAATTCAGTGGCAAGCATTGAAACAAAGTACCCACCAGAGGAAGCTCCCATGGCCATGAGAGGGAGCTTATCAAGCTTGTTTTTAAAAACCCACCATGTTATAATATCTTTAACGATTAGTATTTCCTCTCCCAAATTCCAACATCTGCCCAAGCTAGAAATGGTGATCACAGCAAACTTTCGTGCAAGGGCTTGAAGGACAATAAGTCTATCTTCAGGTAAACCAATGCACTGTGGGCAGTTAGGAGATTTGTCCCAAAAGTTTATCGCTTTGCATTCACATCCATGAGCGAGAAAAAGCACAGCCTTAGGTGATTCGGGTATTTGCCATATGACCTCTACTCCGTTTCTCAGCTCTCTTGTTGGATGAAATTGAACCAAAGAGTCAAAGCTATTCCACTTTCGTCTCGAATGGACAAAAGATGAACCGGGACCGGGCTTCTGAGAATTGTTGTGAAATAGAAAGATCAAAACGGTAAATATCAAGATTATAGGCATTATACGAATGAGAACCCGACAGTTTTGATGCCAGTTCCACCCATTTGATCTAATTTTTTGCTTCAACATTGCTGCAAACAAAGAGAGTTTTTTCTCAAATCATTTCAAATTTCTAAGAATTCAACAATATGCACGGCACATAGAGTGGCTACTATTAGAGAGTTTGCATTAAGGTGAAAATGCATTAAACTCCAAAATTGTCTTATAGTTACCGCCCCAAGTCTCTCCTCATACAGCAGTGAGCAACTCACCAATCACCAACAGATCCTGGAAATGAAAGGCCCCAGTGGATTTATCGTTTTGAAAATTTGTTACTTTGAATTTCCCATAGTAAGTATTTAAATCACCATCCAAGATTCCAACGTGAAAGTAAGGTGATGGTAACAACTTGTGAGCGACCGTCATACATCATATTCATTTAAATGAATTCTATTAATTTAATCAAACAGACATTAACAGTAAAAGCTTCCCGACGTCAGAAGATTTATCAATCCTAATAAACTAAGGAGATTTGTAATAGCCTAATAGCCAAAATGCAATATTCACATACACAAAAATGAACATTAAAACTAAATGACAGCAAAGCATCATCGCCTTTCTTTGACAGATCTGATGGTACAAATTATAGAAGATCATTTCAATATATTCTCAAGTTCAAGGAAAACATCATTAACAGATCACTCATCTCCTTTACTGGAAAAAGATTATACACTTTTGAGTATCATTCCAATACTACCATGGAGGTTGAGACATATATTGTAAGGCATATATTGTAAGTGTATTTTCCTAATTCCTTTTTCTTTTTGTTTCTCCTATTTCGCCCAGTGTTTACTATTATTTTTTTTTCTTTCTCGTGACAATTGACAAGCCTTCACTGCAATTCCTTGTCTATAGTTAGCTTCGGTGCTTTAAAATTGCAAGTGTTAAAGCCTCCCTAGCTCACTCAAACAACAAAAGCATTGGAAAGCAGAGTAATCATTTTGCAGAGACTATGGTGAGGCATTGCATTTTTCTCTTCCAGTGGCATCTGAAGATTTCCAATCTTCCATATAGTTTGATCAGTCCATATCAATGACATTCAACTTCAACAAAAATCATAGCCCACCTGTCCACTTCTATTAGTCTCATTCCATTACTTTCTTCAATTCTAAGCCCTAAAATCATAATGCAAGTTCTTGAAATCTTTCTACAACGCCATATGAAAATCCAGATTAGATGGCCTCCAGTTATCATCCTCTTCCAAATTTTATCAGAATTAACTAAGGGGGATTAAAGATCACAGCTCTTCATTTGCAAACACAAGTCAGAAAAATTCACAAAATTTGTTTTTTTACTAAACGAACATGTAAATGTAAATAAGGACATGAATTAACTACAAACAGGCACTTGGGTGGGACGATGTACCATAGAAAAGAAAACAATTGTATTCCTACTTTCATTATTTAGAAACCAAGATCGCAAATTAAGCTTAAAGAACTAACCACTACCAGTGACCAGAGCTGTTCAGAACAAAGACAAAGAAATTGAAAAACAAAATGGACCCGCAAGTTTACCACTTTTCTCGGCAACCAAACACAGAGGGCGTCAAATTCATTCCCAAATTCAGTATTTTGAAAATGAATACTTACAGAGAGATCTGCGAGCCAGAGAGACTGACAGTAGAACAGAGAAGTGAAAGCAACTGTAGTCGTGACAACACGCGAAATGGTTTAAACTCTATACGAAGAAGAAAAGGCATTTGTAGTTGGCTTTGTACTTTCTCGCGTATACCATGGCGGGTTGACATTCGATTCTCGTGGCTTTGGCTCCTCGCTTCATATTCTCCGAAGTTGGATCAACCCGGAACTGGATCCGCTTTGGAGTCGGACCCCACTCATTTTTTATTTTTTAGTAATCCGGATTTAATAATAATCAATACAAAAAAAAAACTGTTCGAGAAATTACTTTTATCCGAGATAATATGAATCATTAAAATTAAAATGAGTGGTTCAGATTTAAGTAACTCCCTTATGTTTGTCTCTAATATGATAGAATTTCTAACCAGAACTTGATCAATCTTTATTTTTTCAAATACATTTTACTCTTAAATTAGGAGTCGTAACTAATTGGGCCTTTTATCTAATTTTTTTAATAATTAAAATCTAAAAAAAACTACAAAATAAATCATCCGCTCATTAAACCATGTGCCATCTGTTAGTGAAGGTATGTGTTCATCACTTCTCCTTCTATCAAACACGAATCGCGAGCTATTCCCGAAGATCTATAAATAGCTAGTGGGGTTCTTGGAAGAAGGGTGTAGAGGTTATAAAATTCATGTAAGGAGAAAGAAGAGCACACGATGAGCATGTAACCTCACTGATATAACCCTCATTGATGAGTATCCGATATTTTGATCAAACTGTGAATTTTACAAATTTTTTAAGCGTCAAGGTTTTAATAAAGGTTTAAGGAAAAATTATAAATTACACATTTAAAATATTGAGTTGCTGTCATTTATAACTTTGAAATATTATTTCTATAATTTATATCTCTAATGTTATTTGTTACATTCAAATCTGACATTCCGTCCACATAACCGTTAGTGAGAGGCTTTCACTATGTGTGGCTGTATTGTTTAGTACTCTCTAATGCCGGCGTGAATGGTTTCTTCATCACCAGACCCTAACAACAAGTAGGTCTTTTTAATTTGCCCCAAAATAAAAAGGGTTATTTGAAAAATTATACCCTTTTCAATTTGGTTAAAGAATTTTATATCTTTTATTGAAAATAAGAAATTTTATATCTCTGACCCACCAATTTCACATCACTACTTGCAATCTTCATTTTCCCTTATCATTTTTTTTATTTTTTCAAATGCACATGTCAAATCAATTTAATAATATATTATTATTTTTCTTCTTTATTTTTCAATGAAGTTGTTTCTTCTACTTGAAATGTTCAATTAGTTTTTTATAATTACTTGAACTCTTCAAATAGTTTTTTTTGTCAGTCAACACTCGCACACCAGATGATTACTTGAAAGGTTTAAATAGTTATTTATGACTATTTGAATTCATCAATTACTCATACATTAGGTGACTACTTGAAGGGTTCAAGTAGTTGTTTATAACTACTTGAACCCTTCAAGTAGTTATTTTTTGTTTGGCCAGTCAGCAACCCAAACACTAGGTAACTACTTGAACCCTTCAAATAATGTTTTTGATTTTGAAAGTCAAAACAAGTAATTACTTGAAGGGTTCAAGAAGTTAATGACTAATTTCAAGTAGTCATTTTTTTTGTCAGTCAATAATTCATATACCAGGTGACTACTTGAATGGTTCAAGTAGTTGTTTATGACTACTTGAACCCTTTAAATAGTTATTTTTTATTTTGTCAGTCAACAACTTATGCACCAAGTGACTACTTGAAGGGTTCAAGTAGTTGTTTGTGACTACTTGAAGGGTTCAAGTAGTTGTTTATGACTACTTGAACATTTTTCAAGTAGTCACATGCTCTCCGGATAAATCACTGTAGGAGACAAAAATGACTACTTGAAGGGTTCAAGTAGTAAAAAAAGACTACTTGAAGTAGTTGTCAGTCAACAGCTCACGCACAAAGTGACTACTTGAAGGGTTCAAGTCGTTGTTTATGTCTACTTGAACATTTTAAGTAGTCACATGCTCTCCAGATAAATCACTGTGGGAGACAAAAATGACTACTTGAAGGGTTCAAGTAGTAAAAAAAAAATACTTAAAGGGTTCAAGTAGTAAAAAAAGACTACTTGAACCCTTCATAGTTATTTTATTGCATGCAGTGATTTATACAGAGAGCGTGTGACTACTTAAAGGGTTCATGTAGTAAAAAAATTACTCAAACCCTTCAAGTAGTCAAATTGTTTGTTGCCGCCAGCTTATACAAAGAGCATGTAACTACTTGAAGGGTTTAAGTAGTATTTTGTGACTACTTGAACTTTTCAAGTAGCCATTTTATTTCATGTAATGATTTATACAGAGAGCATGTGACTACTTGAAGGATTCAAGTAATAAAAAATACCACTTGAATCCTTCAAGTAGTCAAATTAGTTGTTGTCGTCAGTTTATACAGAGAGCATGTAACTACTTGAAGGGTTCAAGTAGTATTATATGACTACCTGAACCCTTCAAATAGTCATTTTTTATGCAGTGATTTATGCAGAAAGTGTGTGATTACTTCAATGGTTCAAGTCGTCAAAAACATTACTTGAACCCTTCAGGTAGTCGAATAGTTTGTTGTCGTCGATTTATATAGAGAGCATATAAAATATCATAGAATCAAAACCAATCTACAACCAATCTAGACCTTAAGATTACGAGAACCCCAAGACTCTGTACAGACGAGATGTAAATTACTAATAGGTGAATGAGAGAAGGAAATTTTGTAGAAATGAAAATCAATTTAGCGCTTTTCTAATATAGAATTAGACCCATTTTAAAACTAAAATTACAAAATAGAGAATTGATTTCGAAGCAATTTCGCATAGACCTAAAGTCTAAACTCATTCTATTATTTGCTTGTAGTCCATTTAATTCTCCAATGGGTTGTGCTTTATTCATTAACTGAATATCCCCCAATAACACGCATATTGAGCTCGAGCTTAACATACACGCACATAGAGAGAAAGAAAGAGAAGAGAGTGTGTGAGTGAGAAATTAACCGACAAAGAGAGGGAGAGGGAGTGAGAGAGAAATCGATGAAGAAATCAATTAAGATTGAAATGAGAGTAAGAATTGACAAAGAAACTAAAAAAAAATCTAGGAAAGTGCTCGTGGGTGATGGAGGTGGCGGATGAGCATGAAGACGAGGAAGACGAAGCGGGTAGGGAGGAAAAATTCGGGAGCTGCTCTTGCGGGATCCACCACTAGTGGGACGTCGCGGAGGGTCCCCCATTGGGTCCAGTAATAGTGGCAGGATTTGCAAAAGTGGCTAGGCTGAGAGGTTTGCCATGATGGAGTCGCAACGATATGGGAGAGGTTCATTTTGGGGCGGTGGTGGTAGATGGTTTCAGTAGACGGTGGTGGTAGTGGGTTTGAGAGGTTATCCATGCTTTGATGGGATATCGTAGGAGAGAGAAAAAATGGATATCAAAATATTTTGAGACGGTGAGATTATTAATATTTTAATTGATTATGTTGGTTAGGGTATAAAATTCTGATTTTTGAAAAAATGGTATATCATTAACTCTTGATTTTTGAAAAAATGGTATATCATTAACTCTTTCTCAATAGGTATAATTTTCTAAATAACCCAAATAAAAATCTCAAAGACCTGTGACTCCTGAGTTTACTTATACGCAGAGGGTAAGGTCAACTTGATGAGAATGAAGACAAACGGATTTCACAAATTAATGGTAACTCAGCCACTGACGGCAATGGTGGAGAAATAGGAGTTAAGGCTAGGCCGATTGGGAAGTAAGGCAAGGAGGAATGTTAGTTCAGAAGAGAGACAATGAATATGATACGGATTCATCCATGCTCCTACAGTTAGAGTCTGGGTCAAATATGGGCCACTTTACCATGGAATCACCATCAGTTCTCAAGCTACACATGGCACATTTTTTTACAACTTCCTTTAATTTTTGGTGTAATTGAAACTCAAATTATATTTTTTTTAATCAAAATTACATTACAAATTGAAACTGTGTTGAAAACTTAGATATTTGATGTTAATTACTAGGGTAATCACAACTATTGCCCGTGTTGCTCGTCGCTTGCCAAGCTGTCTCGTCATCTGTGAACAAGAAGAGCTACCTCGTCGTCTATCCGCTACTCATTTTTGCCCAAACGAGCTACCTTGTCGTATGTCTGCTGCTCATCGTGTGCCCAGACGAGCTTACCTCGTCGCTTCCCGTGCTTCTCAACTGTTGTCGTCTTCAAGGGTTTTGGCCTCTCTTTTTAATCAAGCTTAGAGGGTTTTATTTGCCTTCCGCAAAATGACGTAGTAGATAAATGGCCTCTCTTTTTAATTTTAGGAAATCAAAATGAAGACGTTTTGAGCCTCACTAATAGTTCTATAGGCGGAAGGTCAGATTTGAACGTAGACAATAACGTTAAGGTTATAAATAATGAAAATAATTGTTCATAGTTATAAATAACAACTTGTTAGTTCGAATATGTAAAATTTATAGCTTTCCAAGATTTAATTAACTATAACCCTCATAGTTTAGAGGTAAATGTCCTCGTCCTTATTCTTTTATTTTTTAAATAAGCTATGCAATTCATCCCTCCACTATATTTTTTTAATATCGTCTTTCTATTTTTAGTGCTAGTTATGTGACATTTCGATCACCCAAAAGAATCTCAAACTTAATTTATTTCTTCAGAACATTAAAACACAAACAAGTAATCACCAAATACATCAAGAATATCAGCAGGGTATCGATATTGGATCATACATGAGATTCAGGCGCGAGGACAAGAAGAAACCAACGTTTAATCACTCTTTTTTGCTATATAAGTCATACCCACATTCCTGTAACTTCCTGATTTCTTCAATAAACAAAGTAAGGTCAAGATGGGAAGATCCCCCTTCTTCCATTGCTTTCCTTGCAATATCACCAAGCTCTTTGATTCTCTTCTTCCTCTCTTTCCCTTCATCTCCATCGTCCATCAGCCTGTCTACTGCTTCTTTAACATCATCACTTCTCACTTGCACTGTCGGGTTCTCTTTGTCCCGGTTTATAATCGGTTCATCCACTCCCATCCTCACTGCTATTTGCAACACGTCGACGGCCAGCTTCTCCGTCATGAAATTGTCCCCAAACAGAGGCCACGTGGCCATCGGCAAACCGGCGAGTAAAGCTTCTTGGATCGAATTCCAACCGGAATGCGTGAGGAAACCGCCGGTGGAAGGGTGTGAGAATATCAGCAATTGTGGGGCCCATCCCCTTAGCAATAAGCCTCTCCCTTTCACTCTCTCCTCGAATCCGTCCTCCGATAGCCATTGCTCGAAAGCCGCCGTTTTGTTCCCCGTGTTGATTTGCCAGATGAAGGGTCTGTTCGTCTTTTCCAATCCCAGCCCAATCTCTTTCAGTTGGGCAGCCGGGAGATTGAACAGACTTCCGAGAGAGATGTAAATTACGGAACTGGGCTTCTGAGAATCAAGCCATTTTGAGATATTGTCGTCGTTGGACGACGATTTGACGACGCCTCCTCTTTGGGCTTTGTCGGCGGTACCTTTGTTGCATAAGAAAACTGGACCTACATACCAGACTTTACCATTCCTTAGTTTCTTGAATTCCTGGGTATAAATTCCCTCCAATTCTTCACTGCTATTGACCAGAACCCCCTGTGACGCTGCATCGGCTTCGGCATGTGATGTAATTATCTCCGTTAGTCTTGGATCCCACGGTCCTGGCACCTGCAGTCTAGTGACCCTTATTTTGTGATGCAACCCAGGTACCTCGACGTACTCGGTATCCGATTTAGCACTATCGAGCACCTTCGACTCATACACCTTGTACATGCCGTACAGACAAAAGCAGCACACAGCATGGAAGGTGATCCTTGGAATGTTATATTTCTTAGCAATGTCGATAGTGAACGGCACACACATGTCTGAAATGATGCAGTTTGGCCTAGGTGTCAACCGCTCGAACGCTTTCTCGGCCGGTTCATGTAACATGCTTATTGCGGTGAAGAAATTGAATGACAGGCCAACAGGCGGTAGCTTGTCGAAGCTTTCACAGCCTTCGGGTAATCCATTTTCTATACAAGGAAAAGGGATTCGGATTAGTTGGATTTGGAGACCGGATTCGTTGGCCCGGGCGATTTGGGATTCAAAACGAGCAGCATTAAGGGGTGTGGTTACTATGGATACGATCATACCACGCTGTGCTAACAGCTTGCCAATGTCAACTAAAGGGATCATATGGCCTTGAGCCATTAGTGGAAACAACACAAAGTGAAGAGAGGATTGGGAACCCATTGCTAGCTATACAGAAAGAAAATATGTGTTTGAAGAGAGTACTGCGTGAGCTCTAACCTTGGCTCATCTACGTTTGAAATGGAAAGTATTTATAGAAACTTGCATACAGTGAGTCAATTTGCATTTGTGTGTTAGCGTCGGAATTATTACCTCACAACTAGGTTTGTTTCATTATTCTTATTTCTAGGATTAGAAAAAATAAAGAACGCGGAACATGAGGTTGGTAGCTAATTAATTACATCGTTTTGAAGATAATGACTGATTAATATAATATTGTAATTCGGTTGGATTTGATTGCAGTGATATTATTTAAAAATTGAAACATTGCGAGCTAATTTATGTGTAGTCCACCACGTGAAGCATGCATTGAGATCTCCAAGACGCTGGAAAGATTATTACCTGGAAACATCTAGGGTGCATTTCATGTACTGGTACAGGGAGTTAACTGACCCTGGCACCTTAGCATGACTCGTATTACTCAGATTGTATTCATGCAGTTGGCGAATTGGCAAGAGAAAGATGATCCAGGCTGCACAGTTCGGACGGTATGGTGACAAGCGTGGGCATACAAGTAGTAGAATGATAATGTATACGCGTGGCAAGTATAATGGAGTAAAAGCGAGATCACCTTTTCTACGAACATATTGTTAGCAAATCATTAAAATCAAAATCCAAAAAAAATCTAATTGAAACATGATTTGTCAAGTCAAATCATTGAGAGTATAAAAATAAAAACATAAATTGATCTATAAGAAAGAGTAGAAAATGGATTATCGATCTTCTATTTCAATACAGTTTCTTTTAGAGAAAAATATTTGTATCATTAGGTTGAGTGAGCTAGAATATGGCCACCTTGCATGACCACCTCAACATTCAATTATACAAATATTCCCTCATGATTGTCTATTGATTTTCCCTTTACTTAATCTTTAAATAATCACTCATTAATCCTTTTTATCTTAGTAATAGCATGTAATCTTTACTTACCGCCTTCTCTTTACACTACAAGAAACATGAGTTTTAGCGACCAATATTTTAATCGTTAAAACCTCTAAATTTAGTCGCGTAAGTTCTAATGCGACAAACTTATGTTCGTCGTGAACTTCGTTGCTTTTACTTCGTCAGCGAAAGTCTTTCACAATGAAAAATGAAACTCGTCACATTAGACCTTTAGCGATGAAAAAAACTGATCGCAAAAGATTTAAGTGACGAAAGTTTTTGCGATGAAAACAAAAAATTCTATTCATCACAAAAACCTTTTGCCATCATTATTTCTATTCGTCACAACTAGATTTTGCGATCAAAAAAAGTTTCATCGCAAAAACATATCACCACCAATATTTCTCTTCGTCGCCTAAACTCTCTTGCGACCAACTTTTTTTTGTCGCAAAATATTTTTGGTGACCAAATTTTATATTACAAATTGATGAATTTTTTAGTTTTCATATACACCTGTAATAACAATTAATATCATCTGAAAATTTATCAAACTCGATATTTTTCTAACAAATTCATATATTAATCGTTAACATATGTAATGTAACAAATTACTAGTAGTGCATTACAAAATCTCCGAATCATAATTCATTACAGAATTTGGTTCACAAATGTATCTAAAGAAAAATAAAAAAGAGAGTATTTAAAATTTGATGTTACAACTACAAAACTTAACAAATATTCTGAAGCTCATGTTTTTGTTGTTGAGTTATCGTTAGGAGGTGGAAAACTGTTTTGACGAGCCCAAGCGAGTAAGCTTTGTAGTTGGCTCTTCATCGACCTGATTTATTTTTTTTAATTCTATATTTTTAACTCGACTCTTTTTTTTAGAAGATGTGGGTGGGTTTCCATGTCCAAGACCTTTATTTCACCGAAGAACTTCTTCAACTATCTCTTCTTAGACTTATCTTGTAAAGCACTCATACGTTCCTATGTAACATCCCAATGAGCTAAATTCAAGATAAATATATTCATAAATCAGAAAGTATTGAAAAAATATCCAGCAAAATCTGATTCAAAGTGATAACCCTCCTCCCAAATTAAAACAAACACTATTGTCTTTAGACAATGAGCATCAATAAAAAAGTATTCAAAAATCATCTAGCGCGCTCAGATACCAAGTGATAAGCCCCCCCAACCCCACACCCACACCCACACCCACACACACATTGAAACTAACATTATTATCTTTAGACAATGAGCATCAATCAGAAAATATTCAAAAATAATGCTGATATACAAAGAAATAACCCCCCCCCCCCACACACACACATACACACACATTGAAACTAACACTATTATCTTTAGACAATGAGTATCAATCAGAAAATATTCAAAAATCATCTAGCACGCTCTGATACAGGGTGATAAGCCCCCCAACACACACCGACACACACATTGAAACTAACACTATTATCTTTAGACAATGAACATCAATTAGAACATATTCAAAAATCATCTAACATAAAAGAATTATTGTGTTTGAGATGCGAGAATAAAATGCTCATTTTTATATTAAGTTTGGCTCACATTTGCACAAGTGAAACTAAGTTCTCTCTTCACTCTATTTCTTTTTGCATTTGTGTCAAACCATTCAAGAAATTTTTCTTTTCCTTCATTCTCTTTTCAAAATAAAGCACAATTATATTACAAGAATGAATGGTGTCATATCCCAACCCTAAATCTCTTAACTCTTTTTTTGCTTCATAGTGAGAGATTGGAATTTTTTAGCCTACTGGATGAGAACCATTTAAAACTTCAAGTAATTGGTCAAATGACTTATTTCTCCAATGATTAAGCATTTTGATATGCATCAACTTCACAATAAAAGATAGTGAAGTATACTTTTGACAACCAAGATACAGTTCTTCTTCGGCTTCACTAAATCAATCTAACGTCTCTGCATTTAGATTTCTTTTATCAGTATTATCATCTCCAACTCATTCACCATTCATTTCCATCCCAACAAAACCATACATGTTATCTAACATTTCTCCCATCTCATCACCATCATCATCATCATCACCACCACCACCAAGGTGAGATGTAGTACTATTCATCTTCATATTTGGTGCATGGTGTAATATTTGTATCTGTTCACTATCAAACACCCAACGATCATAGCTCAATGCCATTCCAATTGACATAAATGCATTTTAACTTCTATTAAAGACAATTGTCTTGAATTAAGATTTTTTTACATGGACAATGAGTTTTCCCCTCTACTCAATGGACAATCTATTAGGATCTTTTATCCAACACTTGTCCATTTTTTCACTCTGTAAATTAAATAACTATTTAGAGAAACTCTCAACAAAAGATTCCTAAGCAAATAAACCTTCAACATACTAATTTCTAAGCAAATAAAATATTTTAAATTTAAAGTCATATGAATAGATGCTAATTTAACTAACTAATATTTTGAAGAGGAATGGAAATATCTAGTCCAATATCAGAACTCTAGATGGTTAATAATAAAACAAATATAAGCATGTACGATAATATAGTTTCACATACTGATGGAAAGAAAATAATCGTGGAGGTCAAAGTTTCAAACAAGTGGCATTTGTGACAAGGCCCGGTGTATTGACAGTGCAACAGTAAATCACTTTACAACATATTTAAGCAATATAAGCAAGGCTTAGAGTGTGGTTGAGTGGAAGGGCTTGTGTATGGTAAGATACTTGGAATATCTCATATCGGTTTACTATTTAACATTTTTAACAGTATACTTTGAAATTGAGTTCCCTTAAAAGTACCCAAAATTAAAATAATAAACTCTGATTAGTGTGTTCAAACAAATATAGGACAATAATGTGTTTATTGAATTTCATGCTAATTTTTATATCTCATGTTGCTATTCTGGCTTCTTGTTATAGTTGAAATTTTTCTATGAGTTCAAGTCAAATATTTGTGACCCAACTCTAGTGCTAAACACTTTGTATGTACTAGAAAGTTTACTGTCATGAATCATAAATCCAATTTGGCTTATCTGTTTGATTCAAATGCTTTAATGTGTGTTTGGTTGAATTACTCAGAAACAATAACTACTCATTATAACAGGAAATATAGTGAGTTTAACACTAATATCACCACAAATAGTGATGAATGGCATAGGACAATGGGGAATCCAGTAGCTAAAGTTTTAAAATAAGTCTTACAATCTCTTAATCTATCATTTGCAAACTAAAGTTTTTAAACAAGTCTTACAAGCTCTAAAGTAGCCCACCAAAAAAAACAAATCTAAATTCCTATAATATTAGATGAAACCCAAACCCTTCATGTAAAAGCCAAATCCAGCCAACGCTCATACAGGTCCCGTTTAGACTTAACCAAACCAAGAAGCTTCAAACCCAAACCCAAGAAGCAAAAACACTCCATTGCCAAAAATGGATTACTCAAAGACCCTAAATTTAGAAAATCAAACATTCCACTTCTCACTGAAATTGAAAATAAACTTAAAAAAAATTTGTATCTTCTAATAATATACTATAAACCAAATGCTAACCTAATTGATTTAGCTAGAACGTGCTGAGAGAAAACTCACGAATCCACTAACACTCAGAAGCGTGAAATGAAGATCCATAATCCAACCTTCACCAATCTCCCTTCCAAGATAAAAACAAACAAAATCACAAAAAGAAATCCAGAAGCCAACACGATTGAATATTTTTAACTATTCTCTCTAATTTAAATTTCAGTACGAAAAATATGATTTGCATTTATCGTCACCAACCGATTATAACCCTCCCACTTCACCCCTCAATTAACCAAACCAACCTTTAGAAGGAGTAGGTGAGGAGAGCTTACCTAAACCTCAGTGAAAAATGATGAAGAATAAGAAGAAGAAAGCTCAGCGAAAAATGACGAAGAAAGAGCAGCTCTCTGTCGAGGGGGTCACCTTTGTCACGAGGGGGCGTCTCTGTCTATGGGTTATGTATAGGGTGAGGAGAGCCGATGGGAATGAGAGGGTTTTATTCCTCTCAGAAAACAACGTCATTTTCGTGTGACCTTTAGCGACGAACAATTATTTTGGTTGACAAAAGCTGGACCTTTACCAACCAACTTATAAACTGGTTAGTAAAAATAGGATTTTTGCCGACGAATTTAAATATTCATTGGCAAAAGCCCACCTTATAATTGACGCGCATCCTCCTTTTTTCTCGAAGAAATATTGAGTTTTTTGTAACCAAATAAAATTTTGGTCGCTAAAAATGGCTTTTAGCAACGAATCTACCTTTGTGGCTAAAAATTTGGTCGTTAAAAGACCATTTTCTTGTAGTGCTATATATACCAGTAGTGTTGTTATTTGAGGTTGTAACCGTGTATGTTTTCATTCACTAAAATCAAAGCATTAACCATCCTTCTTCTTCATCTATTCTTTCTTGGTATTTGAGTTGCAAAGCCAGAAATGGTGTCCCTTGAAATGAGCTCGTAAAATAGAGTCTCGATTGAAAATGTGCAGAGGAAATCTATTGAGTTAAGCCCCCCATTTACTTACACTTTCTGAACAACACTGTTGATAAAATTAGACAGACAAAACTATATCCTCAGGAAATCCCAAGTAGCTCATGCTTTTATTGGTCATGGGCTTACAAACTACATAATGAATGCAGAATCATGACATGTTCAACATTTAGATGATGGAAGCCTCAACCCAACCTATGTTCAGTGGCTTAGATGGATCAATTGTTACATAGCTGGCTTAGATCATTTATGCGTAATCATGGTCTAGGTTTAATGCTTCAGTATGAAACCACAAGAAGTCTCTGGTATGCCCTTGAAAGGACATTTGCTAATAAATTTAGAACTAAGATCCTTGAGCTCAAGAACTCCTATGTATTAGAGATTAGGACTTAATATTCCATATCTTGAATGGAATGCCCTCTGAATCTGACACATTTTTAGTTAACATAACTTTGAGACCTGGTAATTTAACTATAGAAGAGGTTTAGTCTATATTAATGATACATGAGATTAGATTAGCCAAACTGAACTCAGAAAAAGAGGCTTCAATGAAAGCCAGTGCCTATTAGGCCCAAGGTTCAGGGAATTTTAACCCACAAACTCATAAAGACATCGTCAGTATCAAAAAACAGTGGTCACATATAAACTTTAACAATTCAAGAAGAAACTTAAATAACTTCAGATGGGGAAATAGAGGGGTAGAGGAGGAAGGAACTCCTCTGATAGAGTAACCTGTCAAGTGTACAACAAACTTGGCCATACTGCAATAAGTTGTTGGTATAAGTTTGATAGTGGATACCAAGTCACCCCTCAAGCCAACTTTGTGACTCGATAAGGCTTCACTGGTTACTATGTGCAGAATTTCAATCTTATGCTTTATCAGAACTTGCAACAAACTCCCACTACTCACACGACAATGTCAGAAGTTAGATCAGATGGCCCCTGGTTTGCTAATAGTAGAGCCACTCACCATATTACTACAAAATTTAATAAACTTGGCATCATCAATGTATACCAAGGTATTGATACCCCCACTGTTGGAAATGTTGAGCAACTGGTCATAGCTCACACTGGTTCTGATAATTTAAATACTTGTTTGTATCCTTTAAACCTTAAATCTATACTTATAGTGCTTGACATTTACAAAATTCTATTATGTGTTACTAAAATTTGCCAAGATAACCCTGTTTATGTTTAGTTTCACTCTTTTTACTATTTTGTGAAGTACAAAGCAACATGGATTATCTTTCTCAGAGGGAGGCTTAGAGATGGGCTCTATGAGTTATTTGAACCTGAGGACACTAAAGTTGTTGCATTCACATGTCAACTTCTCATTCACAATGATATCACTCTTAGTCACTTTCCCAAGTCTATTAGTAGATTAGCTTTTCATTCCAAGAAATTCTTTAGTTGTACATCTCAGTGTTATTTAAAACTTACTTATGCTACTAAGTTTGTAACAAACCTAGATAGTAAATATAAAGTACTTTTGGTCACAATGATGTGCTTAATGCTCACTCTGTTAACTCATTTCATGCACAAACTAACTCTTTATCTACTTGGCATCATAAACTAGAACACCACCCATCACTCAAAGTCACAAATGACATTCTAACCCGGCTAAAGCTAAAAATTGCTAGTGATAATGTTTGCTTGTAATGCTTGCCAACGAGAAAAAATCCACAAATTAAACTATCCCATCTCTCTCTTACGTGAAGCACAAAACCACTTAAGCTTGTGCACACTGATCTCTGTGGTTCTGCACCTATCACTTCAATGGGTTATAGGTACTAATCCATTTGTAGATGACTTTTCTAGGTTTTCTTATATTTATCCCTTAAGACTGAAATCTAAAGCCTTTACTACCTTTGTACACTTTAAAAAACTTAAAGAAAATTAATTTAGACATCATATTAAATGCTTACAATTTGATTGGGGGGATGGGTACAGACCATCTTTAAAATGCTTGTTTGAAAATGGGTTAGTTTTTAGACATCCATACCCTTACACTCATCACCAAAATGGCATTGTAGAGAGGAAGCACAAACATGTTATTGAGATTGGTCTTTCTTTGCTTTCTCATGCCTTAATGCTCTTAAGTTATTGATGGCATGCTTTTCAAACACTAACATCCCTCATTAACAGAATGTCAACACTAAACTTAAATAACTCATCTACCTTTCACAAACTATTCAAGAAAAAACCAAGCTACCTCTTTCTCAAGGCCTTTGGGTGTGCCTGCTACCTACCCCCAGACTATATAATAAGCATAAACTTGAGGTCAGGTCCCATTTACGTGTTTTTCTAGGATATTCCTCTCTACATAAAGGGTACCTTTATCTGCATCCCAATGGCAAGAATTTTACTACTATAAATGTTATTTTTGATGAATCATTATTTCCTTTCAAACATGGATTCATGACAAGAATCTTTCAAACCACTACACTTATATCTATTTCACCAACTTGGCCAATACCATCTCCTCTTCCCTTATATGGTGCATCTGTAACTCAGTCTCGTCAATTTAATACAACTCATGTCAGTAACCACTTTGAGACCTCACACGCTGGTAATCTCTCACCTTTATCTCTTGTTTCTTCACATAACAATAATGCATGTGACACTCAAACTCACATTGAGCAATTTATCCAACCATCTCTTCCCCCTCAGCAACCCATAACAAACTTTCACCCTATGGTCACAAGGTCAAAGATAGAAATCTATAAACCTAAATCTTATCCCACCACATACAAATATGTCATCTACCTTGGTTAAAGCTTGGTATCCTGGTCCTCTAAAAAGAAAACTATGGTAGCAAGGTCCAATATAGAGAGTGAGTATATAGCTCTAGCACACACAACTGTAGAATTGGTCTGAACACAATCCTTGATGAAAGAAATACACAGCCTCACCAAAACCTCATATCATCTAGTGTGACAGTGAATGAGCTAACTCCATAGTATCAAATCCCATATCCAATGTCCTAAGCACATTGAGATATACCTTCACTTTGTAAGGGAAAAGGTACTTGCTAGAGCTATTGACATTAGGTACATTCCTTCCAAGGTATATGTGATTGACATGTTCCCCAAAGCTCTCTCTAAACAATAATTCCAGCTTCTTAAATCCAAGTTCCATATGGTTGAACCCCCATGAGCTGAGGGAGTAGTTAAGGAATACCTCTTCTCACTTTCCAACTAAGCTGCCACCTCACTTGCCTTTTCATCATGCTTCTAGTGTAGGTTGATGGCTCGTTTAACAATCAAGATAGTAGTGTACTAAATCTGTCGGACTGTACTGTACTGGATTAAATAATAATGTCTACTGTTTGGTGTTGTATTACATAAAAAACTGTATTACTTGTACAACGTTTGTCACATCATAGTATTAGATTATTGTTAAACTATTTGTCATAATTTGATTTACACAAGTCTGTTCAAAACTTATTAACATGTTATTTAGCATTTTCAACTACAAAATAACATTCATTCAACCAATCAATACTAATAATTAAAATACTTCAAAAAATATCTTGAAACGTTATCATTCATTTTCATGATTTATAATAATATTCATACAAAAAATCATTACCAACGCATCACAAAATAAACTTTCATATTCAAGACACAATGCCCATCCACCAAGGCATCACAAGAGAATCATCACATATAATTCACATAAGATACCAAAAGTTCTTCTATCCACTATGAGTTGATTCACGCACGACGTATCACTATCTCCCATTATACTATCCAAATAACGTAGTCGTGTTTCACGATTAGTAAAAGTATGATAAGCTAACAAACATGTTTCATAATGCTTCTCTGCCATATCAATTATCATCTATATTGCCATCACGAACATACTCATCATTTCCAAATGATACATATCCAATACAAGATACATCAAAAGCTTCCTCTTATCAATCTCTATTCAAAACAAAAATATTTTAGCTAAACAATAAATATAATAGCAAGTTGCATTCAATTCACACACTAAGGTGTGAACTTAGAATCACTTGCTAGAAACCATATAAAATTACTCAGATCCACATCTAGTATAACAAAATTCACAGCAGTGAAAATGCTTTTTCAGTATTAGGGGTTCAACAAGTGATTAAGAGGTTCAACAAATGTGTTGGAGAGTTCCACCAAATGTGTTTGGGGGTTTAACCAATGTATTGGTGATTCAAAAATGGCGATTCAACATATGTTAAAGGAGTTCAACAAATTGGGTTCAATAAATGTTTTGGGAGGACTCAACTATTGGTTAAACAAAAACCCTCGATAGCTTACCATGAAAAGGCTCCACGCAAGGTGAAATTACGCTTTTGACAACATTCGTCTACGACAGTTACCAAAATTTATCTTAACACTTTTACTTAGCATTGAAGTAGCTTTCAAAGCAATTAATGAAAGTAAAAATGAGATTATTGGCGATTAGAATTTGTAGTTGTTGTTACTGAAAATCTCAACAGTGAGGTGGCAAGCAATCTCCTCTCCATGTAGGATTCCTTACGGACGGGAACATGCATAACATAGACAAAGAACTCTAAGGTGAAAAGAACTAGGGGTTGTTTCCTCGTCGAAGAGCCTCCAATGCCTAAGTCAGTATCTTGGAGAAATTTTACCAGAGTTTCCCTTAAGAGAGAATCGCTTACCTTTTACCATTTGTAGATGAGGTACTTATACTTGGAGACTTGGAGGAGGATGCGTGTCGAATAAGCTTCGGGTAAGGTGACGGTCTTTCCTTGATATGACGAGATGGGGGCGACATTTAATGCGTTTGTCCCTCAAGCTGATGTAAATCATGGTACATTAAAGGTCAATTTACCTTTAGTCACGCCGGACGTGACCAATTGGTGGCTGACTTGACGTTTCATCATAGCAACTGAAGTCGACTGGCACCTACCGTAAGGGAGAAAATGCCATGTGGAGTGTTACTTTCGATGAATAATAATGAGGCCTAACATAGGGCTAGCTGACCCCCTGTATCAGATCCTTTTCTCGAGGCTTTTTAGCTTACCGTGGTAGGTGTCGCCTGAGCTACTTAGAGCCTGACGTGGTCAGGTCGATTCTCCTCTCTTTTAGGAGCTCAGTTCTTCAATCCCTTTTTCTAGAGTAGATAGAGGCCACTGTCATGGCCTATCACGTGATGTCGCATCATTGGTAGTCTTGAAATACCCATAACATTTGCCTCCAGTTGAAGATTTGGTAGGTGACATCCACCCAGGTCTGAAGACTCCTTTGTCCAAGATCCCTCGAGATTGCCTTGTGATGATCATTTATTGTATGTGCACATGTGGCATTATTTCTCTTGAATCCACATCTTCGTTTACACTTTGGAGAGGTAGTGACGACAATGTACAGATGCGTGAAGGAGAGGGCGAATAGAGTGACGTCTGACCCTTCGACGTCACATGTCATTCTCTTGAAGTGGGACCGGTTGTGCGTCTGAGCTCACTTTAATGGCCCCCGAGTGGACATCACCTGTACAGTTGGATCAGTGCAATGGTCCTAATAGTCGCATGGGTTGGGGCCGTATAAATTGGTGGTTCCCCCTTCCATTCGCTCCAACATTCTTGCCACTCGAGAGACTCTTAACCTATTCTTCAGAAAATCTCTCACCCTGAAGAGACATAACTTACTTCTCATATTTGGTGTTGCCTAATGTCTTCTTGTTTCCCACCGAATTGTGGTTGTGCCATTTGCTAATTTGGTATCGCATCTTCCTCCCCATTATCTTCGGAGATGCCCCACGGGTCGTTCATTTCTGTGGCGTCGTTCGCTCATCATTGTTGATTCACTGTGGTAAGTTATTTTCTCCATGTCCGAGTCTTTTCTTTTATCCTTGCCTTTTTCCTCCTCAGTTTTTCATCGAGCTTAGGGGTCTCAATAACAATCACATCCAGAACTATTGAGTCAATCTCCCATGCCGTGAGTTTTTTAACAGTATGAATGCCGAGATTAATATCTGGCCATTGGATCTAGCCAAGATAATCCCAGCCTTTGGTTTAAATCTCCCCCATTTTCTTTACAATCGGTCACCATTTGCTCTCTCTCCTTTGAACAAAACACCTCATTCTCTCTCTTCTTCTAAAACTTCTATCTCTTCTCTCTCGAAAACACGATCTCCATCTTTATTCTCCATTATTCCTCTCATCATGTCTTCAATCGAGCTCTCTTTACACTTTGCAACCTTCTCCTTTGACTTCAACCCAAGACTCAAACGAACTCAGCTTCTACTCCTACGAATGACCAAAATCTAGGGCACATGACGATCAATTTCTCCTTCAACCAAAACCAAGCACGCAAACTTAGAAAACTCATAAGCTTCCCCTTCTCCTTCGACTTCAACCTAAAATCTAGGGCACTCTCTCTCGCTATTTTGCACCGTCATGTTCCACACAATTCTCCCAATCGAAGGTGTCTGAAGCTCGCGCAACTCCCCTTGAAAATATATGAGCTCGACCTTATTTTCTCTAAGCTCTCGAGATTTTACTTAAATATTTTTTGTGATTTTGGTTTTAGATATAGAATTTTCTCTAATTTTGGTTGTAGATCCTGACATTTTCTGTGATTTTGGTTGTATATCTAGAATTTTATATGATTTTTTGGATTTTCTTTGAGGGGTTGGATTTAAAAATGGATGACTTTGTAGGTATGCCATTTTGGATTATGTTTCATACACTTAGTATTTAAAAATGGAGTTCTCAAGATTTTTTGGTGATTGGTTTAGATTTTCTTTCAGATTATGTTTCAAATTGAATTTTTGATAACTTTTATAGAGGAAAAATGCTGAGATGTTCCAGCTCCCTCTCGGTGGTGACAGATTTCAGTAGGTGCTATTTGGTCTCCCAAACTCCCATCCATGACCAATATGATCATATGACAGTTTTCTACTTAGTGTTTGGAAGTTTTCTAGAGTAATTAACTGAAATATTGAAGTTGATGTAATGTTTATTTAAGCTAATAGAAACATTCAAGATCCGATTATGTCTCTGTAATTGCCGTAAACATGTCTTTTGAGCAAATTCCTTTGACAAGATGCAGTGACTGTTGTTGGGTATGCCCTTGGAGGAGACACGATCTCAGTAACTAAGAGGTTTGTATCACGTATGGTTCCTATGGGTACGCTTCTGATTTTTTGTCTGTGTCTTGTTTGCTTTGTTTTTGTATTCTTTTACATACTAGTGAGATGGATTTCTATATTTGAGTAAGCTTCGATTTGGATTTTTCACGAGGATACCTTTAATATATATTAATTATTTTCTAAGGATTTTAATTGCAATCTAGGTCATGGACATGTTAGGACCCATTCTTTGGGACATTTGGAATACACATAGCCAATATTAAGAAAAATAATGTTTCTCTATTCATCTTCTAACCATTTTTGTCTATGCATTTAAACTTGATTTAATCTATTTTAGTATGTTAATGTCTGTTAACATGATGCCACCAAGTATGGCAGCCTGCATTGCAGTGGAGGCAATTTCAATCCTTGAGAATGTTCACTCGAAAGGGTAAGTTTTTTGTTATCTTCTAGCCTTCTATGTATTCACTTCTTGAAGTAATAGTTAGTTTCTACTGTAAATGATATTGTTCCTCTTTAAATGGGTCTGTGCATGGAGATGTGAAGCCATAAAGCTTTTTACTTGGTCAAGCTAGGAGAGCTTATGAGAAAAGGCTATATCTTATAGATTTGAGATTAGGTGTGAATTAAGTCATCATTAAGGTTCTACGTATTTTTCATGCATAAGTTATAACAACTTATTTTATGAATAAAATCTTTATTTTCTGTGAATTGCAGAAACTGTTATAAATGGCATGGAGCCATGATGTGCATCTTGTATGCGTGGTTATTTGCTATCTATAATTTATTTCTTCTTAAATGGTTATATGTTGCTTATTGATAAAAAACTAACACATCGAATTTATTTATGTCTATTTGGGAGTACTTGAACCCAGTTTAGCTTTGTTGCTTAATTTTCTTCATTGTATATTGGCTTATTTCTAGTTCATAGTTTCTAGTTTTCTGTTTTATTAGTTTTTAGTTTGTCACTCTCCTGTGCGATATACCTGAGAATTATTTCCCTTGTGTATCTGTCTTTTCTTTGGTTCTAATATATTTTACCTTTAACCAAAAAAATTCACGAATACTAATCGTAAGGCATATGCAACATGATGAAAGGTCATTTTCCCTTGTGTATCTGAGATTTTGATGTTGATCTCATGTGGTTTTTCTCTGCTCTAAACCTTTTGTTCAACAAGTTATATATGATTTGTGCCTTTACTTTCAAATATTATAACTGCTCTATTTGTCTTGCACCACATATTTATGTACATGTGATGTAGGTTTAGATCTATATAATCATTATTATAATCAAAAGTATATTACAACCTAAGGGAATTATACAGCCTGTGGGAATTATTCAACATCCGTGCACTTTCCATTAAAATCAATTGTCCTTTTTTGTTATTCTGCTTATCCATGTGGTTTGCTATTGCCTCAATGATGTTAGCAATTTTTTTTCAAAACAGAATGAGGACGAGTTTTGTTATTGGTGCTTGTTTGGATTATCCATTACAACAAAAGCAGACAAGAAGGAAAGGAAAACCTGCTCTTAAGAAAGTAGGCCTTTCTTTGCTTCTTTTTGCCCCCAGTCTTACATGTATTTAGTATTCGTATACATATATAGTTACTTTGTTTAGTTTCCTAGATTTTGTGTGTGTGTGTGTTATATATTGAATTATCTCTAGTTCTTTCAATATTGGAGGTTTGTATATTGGTTTTGTATTATCTAATCCTTGCTTGATTTGTTACTACCGGTATCCTTATTATCCTATGTTGTACACTTGATATATCATTGTCGGCATGCTTAAATTTGCATTATTGTGGTCTACTTGGATTCTGCTTCAGGATCTTATTATTTATCTTGTTATTTATCTTTAAGTAGATTACAGATCAAAGATGAAAAATGCATTGCAACACGATCCTGAGGGCACAAACGATGCAGCTAAAGCAAACATTAAAAGTACCAAGATTAATGATCATTGAAGAAGCGTCTAGATAAATATAGTCCAGCAAAGGAAGCAATTCTCGATCCATTCATTAGCGACTTAATAGTTAAAGAAGTCGATTGAGTTTAGAATAGAAGGTATTTGTCACGAAAAAAGAATATGCATATGTAGTGATACTAATCAATGATATGCTTTTTTTTAAAGAGTTGTTATTTCATTCAGATTTACAATGAGATTAATACGCAAAAATGATCAAGTATATAAAAATTTACATAAAGATTTATAATGAGATTAAAGGTTGAAAAATGATCAAGTGTAAACAAAGTGGCGATTGGGAGGGAGAATGGTGAAAAGGGCTATCTTGTGAAAATGATTAAGTACATGAAAATAGTTGAGTACCATCAAAACACGTACATGAAAATGGAAAAGTATAGAAAATTCCCAACTTCATGAAAATATGGCTAAGTGACAGAAAATGTGTAAAATGACCAAGTGTGTGAATGTATAATTTGTCGACTATAATAAAGTATGTGAAAATGTTTAAGTGTATGAAATGACCAGATTTGTAAAAATGATTAAGTGTGTCAAAATGACCAAGTGTATGAAAATGTTTAAGTGTGTGAAATTGGCTAAGTTGTAAAAATTGCCAAGTGTGTGAAAATAACACTTAGCAATCGGATCCATTAAACTAGCATTTGGCAATAAAGAAATGATCAAGTATGTTAAATGATTAAGTTGAAAAAAGGGTTAAGTTGTGAAAATAACTAAGCACATGAAAATGATCAAGTAAGTTAAAATGGTTAAGGATATCAAAATGGTTAAATGTGTGAAACGGCACCGGTAGACCCCAAACGCCAGTTATGGTAGGCGAATCGCCAGCCATGACTGGCGTTTGGGGCATGCTAGTGGCGCTTTGTGCCCTAAACGCCATGGTAACATGCATTTGGCTCGTGTCCCAGTGACACGGGCCAAACGCCTGTGTGTCTGACGTTTAGGGCCCAAACGCCACCAGCATGCATTTGGCCCAATACTCCATATTGGATCGTGGCACGTGTAGGTCAACTTTCAGAGGGTATAAATTTTTTACTCGGGTGGAACCACGCCGCCTGTAAGATATCAAATCGAAGCTTATTCAAAGACCTACATGCTGGACATGCTTTACCCATTAAAGCTCAGTTTTGGGTCCAAAAATTAATGTTTTGAGTACTTTCAGAGGCATGTAAGCTGTTTCGGTCTTAATTTTGGGCTTTCTCGTAATTCTCATCTCTTTTAAATTAAAACATAAATAGGTTGTTTTCCAAATTTTACGGGGTTATATTTAAAAAATTAAAGGTTAAAATTTCAAATTTTAATATTCAATTTCAAACTTTTATCAGATATGTTCGATTTATAGATAGAATCTGACCTTGAGGGTTATACTTATTCGTCAAATCGATAAATAAGATTTACCGACCATCATAACATCATGACCTATAATTATATATGGTGAAAACCCGTCTCGCTCGATACTTGTCACAAAAGCACAACAACATTATCAATGACAATTTTTAACGAGTTCAGGAATAACTGTTCAATTGTATCGGGAATTCTTAATTAATCAAATCTAATTTCACATAATAAGTGAGTATCACGAATGTTTGCTTTGAAATAACGATTTTTTTCTATTTTTATCGATGATTTTTCTGGTGTACAGTAAATAATTACAAAATTATCAATTTTAAGAAAAATTGTAGAGAATGGAGATTAGAGCCATATAAATGGTGATTAGGAGTAAAAAAGTGGCAATTAGGATGGAGACTGGCGATCGCCTATTTGTACATGGCGTTTGGAGACTGAAACATGCGATTGGTGATATAAAACTAGCGCTTGGCTTTGACGATGCGATTAACACCTTTAGGATGGCGTTTAGGGGCAAAAAATAGGCGATTCACCTATTACGTATGGCGATTATGTTGTACATATTTAGTGAACCCCTCCAAGAATTATTATTTTGTACGTATTTGGTGAATCTCGATACGTAATTGATAAACCACAATACATATTTGATTAACCTATCTAAGAATTATCAGTTTGTATGCATTTACTCAACCCCATTACGTAGTGGGGTACAAAGAGAATCTTGAGTGGTTCACCAAAATATTTCACGTACAAAATTAATCATTCTTGGAGGGGTTCATCAAAATATTTCACGTACAAAATTAATAATTTTTTGAATGGTTCACCAAAATACTTCACGTACAAAATTAATAATTTTCTTAGGGGTTCACCAAAATATTTAACGTACAAAATTAATCATTTTTTGAGGGGTTCAACAAAATATTTTACGTACAAAATCAATAATTCTTCAAGGGGTTTACCAAAATATTTTATGTACAAATCTATCATTCTTGGAGGGGTTCATCAAAATATTTCACGTACAAAATTAATAATTCTTGGAGGGATTCACCAAAATATTTCAAATACAAAATCAATCAT
The DNA here is from genome assembly GCA_003255025.1 of Datisca glomerata. Lineage (NCBI taxonomy): Eukaryota > Viridiplantae > Streptophyta > Magnoliopsida > Cucurbitales > Datiscaceae > Datisca > Datisca glomerata. The sequence goes on from QANY01008030.1 coordinate 285,983, forward strand.
TCTTGGAGGGGTTATCAAAATATTTCACGTCCAAAATCAATAATTCTTCAAGAGATTCACCAAAATATTTCACGTACAAAATTGATCATTCTTCGAGCCGTTCACCAAAATATTTCACGTACAAATTTAATCATTTGAGGGGTTGATCAAAATATTTCACGTACGAAATCACCGAAAAAATAACAAAACCGCCAAAAAAATAAAAATGCCAGGAACCGCCGGTATTTGACCCAAAACCACCACTATAAGCCCAAAACCACTGTTGTTGGGCCCAAAGCCGCCGCTATTGGGCCCAAACACGCCGCTATTTTGCCCAAAACCACCGGTAGTGGTTAGAGAAACTGCCGGGATAAATTGGTGAACCCTAGTACGTAATTGGTGAGTCTCACTACGTAACTGGTGAACCGCACTACGTAATTGGTGAACCACAGTACGTAATTGGTGAACCCCACTATGTATTTAGTGAACCCCTCTAAGAATTATTAATTTGTACGTATTTGGTGAACTCCATTACGTAATTGGTGAACCCTAGTACGTAATTGGTGAACTCTTCCAAGAATTATTCTTTTGTACGTATTTGGTGAACCCTACTACGTAATTGGTGAATCTCACTACGTAATTGGTGAACCCTACTACGTAATTGGTGAACCCTACTACGTAATTGGTGAACTTCACTACGTAATCGGTGAATCCTTCCAAAAATTATTCTTTTGTAAGTATTTAGTGAACCCCATTATATAATTGGTGAACCTCATTACGTAATTGGTGAGCCCTTCCAATTATTCTTTTGTACGTATTTGGTGAACCGCACTACTTAATTGGTGAACTCCACTATGTAATTGGTGAACCTCTCCAAAAATTATTCTTCTGTATGTATTTGGTGAACCCCACTACATACTTGGTGAACCCCATTACGTAATAGGTGAACTCCAATACATAAATGGTGAACCCCTCCAAGAATTATTCTTTTGTATGTATTTGGTGAATCCCACTACGTAATTGGTGAATCCGACTACGTAATTGGTGAACCCCTCCAAAAATTATTCTTTTGTACGTATTTGGTGAATCTCACTACGTAATCGGTGAACCCCACTACGTAATCGGTGAACCCCAGTACGTAATTGGTGAACCCCTCTAAGAATTATTTTTTTGTACGTATTTGGTGACCACTACTACGTAATTGATGAACTCTACTACGTAATTAGTGAATTCCACTAGACATTTAGTGAACTAAAAAAAACTAAAAAAAAGTACTACATGTTGGGTTTTGTATGACTCAGAATGCTCCAGATGTAATTTATGAGCCACAATAACCCAACATCCAATGTCGTGAAATCTTCACGACATGATAAAATTTTCCAGAACTATCATATACACGTGGGTTAATGTGAAAAAGTTACTCTTTTATTTGAAATTTCTAAGGATAAAAGCTTAATTTGGGCTCGTTTTGTCTTTTCAATTAATTGGAGATTAATAAACTTAAAACTGATTTACATAATATTTGACAAGTATTTGGGTAAGATGAGGTCTGATATTCTACTTTAAAGCTTAAATGAAATGAAAATTAAACTTAGACGTGATTTTATAGGTTAGACTTAAAACTATCAGGGGTTTTTAATAAGAAAAGAAAATGATTTAACTATTGAAATGTTCATACTTCTAAGACATGTTTCGAATCTCGAAAAGATTATTAAAAGTGTAGAAAAAGGGATTTTCAACCCTGGTTTGAAAAGAAAACTATTTTGGGTAAATCAATAGTAGAGTTTTATGAAAAATATTAGTTTCCGTTCTTGACAAAAATAACTAACAAGATAGATTCAAAGCATTAATTTATGAAATATATTTGGCCCGCGGTTAAGACCGCTGGTATAAGTCAAAAGGTTGGGTCACAGACTGTTTTTCTCATAGAGACTCCAAATTCTAACCACCAAGAATCACATTTTCACATTAAGCAATTGCTTTGAAAGCTACTTCAATGCTAAGTACAAGTGTTATGACAAATTTTAATACCTGTCGTAGAAGAATGTTGTCCAAAATGTAATGCTGTCTTGGGTGGAGCCTTTTCACGGCATGATATGGAGGGTTTCAGCCCATAGTTAAGTCTTTATATCACATTTATTGAATTCATTTTTTTGAACTCCCGTTGAACCTTAAACATTGTTAAACCATCATTTTTGAATCACCAATACATTGCTTATACCCTTAAATATATTTGTTAGACCTCTTCAATATATTTATTGAACCGTTTAACCATTTCTTAAACCCATAATACTGGAAAAGTACTATGATATTGAAACTTTTTTCTAACTACTGACTTCTAGGGGCTCGCCCATGTGGCCTCAAGTGAAGTCACTTTACCCCATTGAAATTTTCTCTTTTAATCTTCTAGTATAATAATTTTTTATTTTTAATCTTTTTACCTTTTTAACCCTAATGAAATTTTAAGAGTGATCATACTGAAATTTTTAGTTTTATTTTTTATTTTATATCAGTTTTAATCTTATTATTTTTTCAATTTTAACATTTTTACTTAAAATCTTCAATTCCAATATTCTTACCCACTTCACCGATTGTATCATTTGACATATCTCTTAATCCCTAACATTCATGTGTTTAAGTTTTAATCATTTATTTAAAAGATTTAATTTCAATCTCTTCACTCTCTTCATTGATTTTATCATTTGAGATATCATCTAGCCCGTCGGTAGCGAGGTTAGGCTCTCTCCCCCCTCTCAGTGGCTACAATGTCAGTTTAAAAAACCATTGGTTTAAAGCATTTACGACGATTAATTTTCTGGCAGTTTGTGAACTGCCACAAACTTTTATGCCCGCGGTTAAGACCGTGGGTATAAGTAAAAAAGTTGTCACATATTGTTTTTCTTTTAGAGACTCAAAATTCTAACAGTCAATAATCTCATTTTCACATTCAGTAATTACTTTGAAAGCTACTTCAATGCTAAGTACAAGTGTTAAGATAAATTTTAGTATCTGTCGAAGACGAATATTGTCAAAAAGGTAATGCTGCCTTGCGTGGAGCATTTTCACGGTATGATATCGAGGGTTTTGGTTCAACCCATAGTTGATTCCTCCTAACACATTTATTGAACCCAATTTATTAAACACACTAAACATTATTGAACCACCATTTTTGAATCACCAACACATTGGTTAAACCGCCCAACATATTTGTTAGACCTCTTCCACATATTTGTTAGACCTCTTAACCACTTGTTGAGCCCTTAATACCAGAAAAGCACTCTGATAGTGATTTTTTTTCTAAAACTGCCCACTTGAAGGGGCTCACCCATGTGGCCTCCAGTGGGGTCACTTTACTCCACTGAATTTTTTTTAATCTTTTAGTATATAAATTTTTTAATTTTAACCCATTTATCTTTTTAACCCAATTGAAATTTTAAGAGTGACCATACTAAAATTTTTAAGTTTTACTTTTTTGTTTTATATCAGTTTTAATCTCATTATTTTTTCAATTTTAACATTTTTATTTAAAATCTTCAATTCCAATCTTCTTACTCACTTCACCGATTGCATCATTTGACATGTATCTTAATCTCTAATATTCATCTATTTTTACGTGTTAATCATTTTATTTAAAATCTAATTTCAATCCCTCCCTCCCTCAATATTGATGGCTACAATGTCAGTTCAAAAAAACATTGGTTTAAAGCATTTACGATGATCAATTTTTTTGCAGTTCATTGACCGCCACAAACTTTTTGGGCCACGGTTAAGCCCGCCAGTATAAGTAAAAAATCTGTCACATACTATTTTTCTTATAGAAACTTCAAATTCTAACCGTAAATAATCTCATTTTCACATTCAATAATTGCTTTGAAAGCTATTTCAATCCTAAGTACAAGTGTTAAGATAAATTTTAGTATATTTTTCGTAGATGAATGTTGTCGAAAGGGTAATGCTGCCTTGCGTGGAGCCTTTTCACGGTATGATATCAAGGTTTTTGTTCAACCTATAGTTTAGTCCTCCTAACACATTTATTGAACCCAATTTGTTAAACCCTCTAAACACATGTTGAACCTTAAATATTGTTGAACCATCATTTTTGAATCACCAATACACTGATTAAACCCTCAAACACGACCTCTCAAACACATTTGTTAGCCCTCTCAAACACATTTGTTGAACTCCTAACAACTTATTGAACCCTAAATACCATAAAAGCACTAAGATATTGAAATTTTTTTCTAATACCGCCCACTTTCAGGGGCTCGCCCATGTTTTCTCTCGTGGGGACATTTTCCCCCACTAAAATTTTCCTTTTTTATCTTTCAGTATAGATTTTTTTTATTTTTAACCCCTTTACCTTTTTAACCCTTATGAAATTTTAAGAGTGACCGTGCTGAAATTTTTAAGTTTCATTTTTTATTTTATATCAATTTTGTAACGCATTATTTTTTTCAATTTTAACCGTGTTGAAGCCAAAAACTTCTACAGTAATTTTCTTTATCATCTCTTCCTCCAATGACGCTCCTCTCAGAGCCACCATTTTGGTCGTGGATCGTAGCAGTGGTCTTCATTCGTCCTCCTTCTTTTGTAGCGCTCCTCATGCCTTTCAAGTCTGTAAAACACAGACAAAGAACTCCAAGGGAGAGTTGGCGTGCCTTTTCTATCGATTGGTGAAGCCTTTATACCTGAGGCCTCAGGTGGGTGGAAGTGTGTCGAAGAAACCTCTTGAAGGCGTGTTGGAGAAATTTTGAAGGACACGACATATTTCTTGGCTGGCACAGATATGATGGAATGAAAGCGACTTTGAAAAAAAGATGGCAGATATTAAATGTTGATACGCCTACGAGATGACCAGACAGGGGCTATCCTGACAACGCATCATGGCGATTGAGCTTGTTGGGTGCTACTTTCGAATGATGACTTTGTGCTCGGAAACTGCCTGAGCACTTTTGTCATATTTTTGCCTAACTCCTACTTTTTATTGAGCTCGGGTTTGTGGAGGCCGAGATCTATGGTGTCTGAACAGATGAGGTCAACCTTCTTCCCTTGAAAGTCCCTTAGTGATAAAGTTCTCAGTGTGTTATGACACGTGTCATCATGTTACTGATGGTCGAGAAAATACCCATAACAGTTGTCCTTAGTTGTGGATCAAGGTGGCTTTCACTCAGTCAGGTGTGAAGACATCGTCACCTGAGCTTTTGGTCCAAGCTAATTGACTCATAATTTTCGCTTCCCTTGGATACTTCATCATTTCTGAGAGTTAATGCCGCAGAGTCGCGTGAAGGAGGTTGACTCCTGGACATGTCACTTCTCGTGGATGTATGGTTCCGCTCCTCTTAGTAGATTGGATGATGTTTGGCTTCTCAAAATTGTCTCGTTGATTTCCAAAACATCAACTTACCAACCGTTGGATGGTTTTTACGGTTGCCATTATGGCCGATGTAAATGCCCACATTAAATGGGTGGTTTTCTCCTAGGCCATTTCTTTTCCCATTTCCTTCATCTTCACTTCTTTTACGGGGCCCAAATGAAATGAAATCTTAATTTTTCCCTCTCTCCCTTCGTCTTTTTCATGAAAACAGTGATCCATCCCCTCCCAGGATCTCATTCAACCTTAGGGGATGTTTTCCCTCTTTGGTCCTTTAGATGTCGTATCTTGGGATCACTATCATGCCATTTACGATGATTCTCTTTACTCGGTGGGTCTTTTACCTCTGATGGTTGCGGATTTGAAGTTGCATTGTCACTTCCATTGCAAGACATAGCCATTGGTAGTGATTTACAGTCCAGTCAGGGAATTTCATTCTCTGACTTATAACAAGGCGGCTTTCTCAGCCGTATTCCAACTTCTTCCCCATCACCACTCTCTTTCCTCAGACCAGCAGCTGCTCATCATAGTGATCCTTTAGAGAGTGTGAAGCGCACCTCTTATGATTACACTTCTCGAAGTCGCCTCAAACTTGAAGGTGGATACCGCCTTCTTCTCTTTCCTTAAGTGGGAGAGATTGAAGCCTCCTTCATCCTTAGCTTGGAGATTGGTTGTTGTATGTGGTTTGAATCCGCTTTTATCTTGTCTTAGCTGCGTCCTAACTTCTTCCTCATCATCGCTCCCTGCCTTCTGCCACCCTTGGTCCTTTCGGAACACCAGATGCTTGTGGCATCTTGCCTTCAATGTGGATGCATCTTATATGATCACTCTCTTTAGGATCGCCTCAAAATTGAGGACGTCTAACGCATTCTTCTCTCTTTCTAAGAGGGAGATATTGAGGCCTCATTCATCCTCAACTCAGAAGCTAGCTACTGCTCATGGTTTGAGCAGAGCAACTGTAGTCCTCAAACTATAATAGAGCTTAAGAAAGTCATGGAGATCCTACGGCCCCTAGTCCAGGGGTTTTTGCTGTTTAGTTAGCCTAGGTGGGGCTCTCCCTCTTATCCAAGGAGATTTTTGTATCTTTGATTGTTCTTATAACCCTTCGTTTATTAATGAGTATAAACCTTTTTTTTATTTCGAGCTCTTTTGTTTAGCTCTTCTTTTGCTTCATTTTCCTTGTCGTAAGCCGCACGACCTGAGTGGAGGTTCTAACTTTCCTCGAGCACTAAGTTGGGCTATGTGTGGTCTTTATCTTACTTAGCTGAGGAGTGTCACTCCTTTTCTTTTATTGATTTGAGCTGCAAGATTTCTAAGATCCTGAGTTTGAGTGGGTTTGAAAACATCCTTGATCCTTTCAATGGGTTTCCCTCTTTGAGAATTATTCCTTTTGGGGGGCCTGGTCAGGCAGATCACTGCTCGGGGGCATCCTTACTCTTGGTCGAGGTGAAATCTTTTTCCCTTGGCGATTAGTCAAAGGATTTTTCTTTGACGGGTTGGAGTGCTTTGCTCCTAGCCGCAAGTCCTAGATCTGGTCGGGCATTTTCCTTGTAAGTTCGTCAGATGTTCTCTTACTTTTGGATGTGATTGCTCTGGTAAGGTCCTTTAACGTATTCTGGTGAGCAGTCTTTTATTTCTACTCAGATCCTTTTACATTGGTTATGTTTTGTTTGTTTAAAAGTGTTTGGCAGCCATCTTGTCGATATCTAGCCAAGTTTTTCCTGCTTTAGCTTAGTTTCATCCTTGAGATGACGGGCTCGACAGATATCCCCATGTCGGTATCTAGGCTTTGTTTGGTCCTTTGATTCGAGGTCTTAGCTTTACTTCCATTGGGCTTTGTTCGGTCTAGGTAAGACCTGTCCTTTATTTCTTGGTAACTCTAAGTGTCGTGCTATGTATCCTTGGTACCCTTTGTCGATCCGAGCTGCTTCTAATCAATAGTAGCCTCAGCTGCAGATGTTTAATTAGGTGTTATGAACCTTCATGGAGAATAAACGTACTTTCTTTTGGTGCTTGGCCAAACGGTTTTTCTGGGTGAGCTATAGGGCTCTGAGTCATCGGGTGCTCCTGTTCTGACAAGACCTTTAATCCCTCTTACGAGCTAAGGCACTTAGCTGACATATCTTATGTCGATATCTAGTCGGGCTTTATTTGTGTCTCGGTAGGTGCTATCTGCGAGCTGAGGTGCTCAACAGACATCTCTTTTTGTTTATATCTGTCCAATCTTCAATTGGGCTTGGGTAGATCCCGTCTGCGAGCTGCGGTGCTCAGAAAACACCTCTTCCATCGATATTTGGCCAGGCTTTGAATGGACCTAAGTAGATCCCGTCTGCGAGCTGAGGTGCTTGGTAGATATATCCTCTATTGATATCTGGCCAGGCTTTGATTGTGCCTGGGTAGATGTCGTCTATGAACTGAGGTGCTCGGTAGACATCTCCTCTGTCAATATTTGGTCACAGTTTGATTGGGCCTTGATAGGTCCCGTCTGTGAGATGAGGTGCTCGACAGATATCTCCTCTTTCAATATCTGGCCAGGCTTTGATTGGGCCTGGGTAGATCCCGTCTGTGACCTGAGGTGCTTGGCAGACATCTCCTCTATTGATATTTGGCCAGGCTTTGATTGGGCCTGGGTAGATCCCGTCTGCAAACTGAGGTGCTCGACAAACATCTCTTCGTCGATTAATTCTAGGAGCTCAGGACTTCATTAGTCGTCAATTGTCAAATCCCGACTGGTCGACTAAAGTGCTCGTGCATGTAGTAGAAAGGTCGATTCTTAGAGATTTATAAAAGATCATAAGCAAATAATCCTGCCACACATTTTATTCTTTTCAAAAAGTATATTTACTCATAAAAGAACTACATAAGATGCTAATTCTAAATGAGGAGGAAAGGAGATCTCATATTTACGCCTCCGTGACGGGGCCTTCTAAGCTTCCCACCTGTTCGTAGGCAAACATGGGTTTGTCCTTGCCTTTCTTCTCCGACGAATCTGGCGGGAGTACGACCAATCGTCTTTATAATATCCTCCGTATTTATTAACCGTATTAAAAGTCTAAGGGTAAGACTAGAGTGAGATTGAATGAAAGATTAATGTAATTAAACATTAAGATATAAGTTTATTGTCTATAAATAGATAAATGACTATGGTGTCCCCAAAGATTAATGTGAATATAAGATTTTTATATACAATATTGTACTCAAATTGAAGACCTCGATGAGATGAATTTAACGGTACTTTTGAATTTTCAATTGGAGCTAAGATGAAAAAGATTAATCAAGTCAAAGATATTACTAATTAGGCTAATTTTGAAAATTGAGTATAAAAATATTTTAGTAAAAAAAAAAAGTAAATAAATAAAAGAAGAACAAAGTGAACAGTCAAAATCTCACCTTACACGTGGCATGATCTAGACCGAAGATTTAATCGAAGAAAAGATAGAATGAGAATCGTAGGATCAACTAGGCGGTTATAAAAGGGATCATCAAAGAGAATATTCCCTGATGATGTCTATCAATCCCCCAAAATTTACAACAGAATGGGGAGATTTATTATAATTTAATTATCACCTTCATGTATAAATATAGGCATATGTAACAATATACGAGACACAGACTTACGTAAAATATAAGAGAATATCAAAAGTCTTCTCGTGATTTTTCTTCACTTTACGGGATTTTCACGTAAAATATTATGTATTTACTCTCTCACTCCCTCTCTAAATAATAGTCTTTATTATTCGTTCTGAAAATATCTTTTACAATTTGGTGCTTTCATTAAGAGTGAGAGAAAAACTTATGAAATCCCTTCTGAAACGCTCAAAACCAAATCAAACGCCCCCTTCAACAACGAAAACTGAAACAGAAATGGCAACGTGTTGGAAGTAGAGACAAAAACAACAACAAGTATAGAATTGGAAACGAAATGAAAAACGTTAAACTCGTTCCTTGCATATTTGATTGACTTATTTCTTTTACTTCATTATTAGTTTCTAAAAAGAAGAGGAATAGATCCAATCAAGTCTTGCAAAGAATTTATTTGATTTGTGAGAAAAAAGTTTTGAATTTCAAATTCTAGTTTGATTTAAATACTAAATCATATTTTGAATTTTGAAAAATTTATTTGAAACTTGTTATGATGAGATTATTTTAAATTTTAAATTAAATCAAATTTTAAAACCTGATTCAAATTTTTAAATTTAAGTTTATCTCAAGCTAAAAAAACATAAAGATTTTATCGGTGTATTTTCAAGGAGTTTTTCTTTCTTTTTTCTATGTACAAAAAAGTGCAGAAAAATAAAGGATGAACAAACAACGGGAACATAGATGTCGTGACAATGGGAACTGAATTATCTTAGCGAAGGGAACGGAATTGTTTTGATGATGGAAATGGAATTGTCTTATGAGTGAACGGAATTATCTTGACGACGGGAACGGAATTGTCTTGACGATGGGAATTGAAAGATTGTGACAATGGGAACAGAATTGTCTTGATTATAGTAATAGAATTGTCTTGATGACGGAAACGGATAGGTCATCACTACGGGAATTGAGACGTTGTGATGATAGAAACAAAATTGTCTTGACGACAGGAACAAAATTGTCTTGATGACGGGAACAAAATTATCTTGACGACAGGAACAGAATTGTCTTGACGACGAGAAAGGAATGGAAACTGAAACGAAAAAGGTTGGAAGAAAAATTACATGGTGAATCATATAATTACAAAGATATGAAATTCTGCTTCATAGAGAATTTTACGGAATTCAATTTGGAGCTCCAAATCAAAAGCTATGGTAATTTTCGTACAAGAATGTAAACTTATTCACATCTTTCAAATTTAATTTTTGAAAAGTACTAAATACACTTACATAGAAAATTATATATTATTAGAAAAATATAGATCTCTAATTCTTGAAGAATTTTACAGAAATTCAATTCGGAGCTCCCGAGAAAAGTTATGGTAATTTTCATGAAGGTCATTTAGAAAAATAGATTATGCAGAACCGTAAAATTAGAAAATTAAACTGTATTGATTGGGAGCCAACTACAAAACAAATATTATATCAACGGAAAGATACAGAAATCTACTTCATGGATAATTTTAAGGAAATCGATTTGAAACTCTCGATCAAAAGTTATGATAGTTTTCGTTGGTGCTGTTAAGAAAATAAACATATGAATGCTTTTCAAATTTAATCTTTAGACTGTATCAATTTAGATAGTATTACATAGCAAATAATATACATTAGAAATACATGAATGTATACTTCTTGAAAAAAAATTTGGAACTTAATTTGGAGTTCTCGAGCAAAAGTAATGACAACTTTTATTAAAGTTGTTCATGAAAGCATATTATGTGGAATGATCAAATTTATTAATTAAAATGTAATGTCTGGGAGCTAATTTCATGGCGAATCTTATATCATCAGAAATATACGGAAGTCTACTTATGAAATAATTTTATAGAATTCAATTTGGAGCTCTCGATCAAACGTTACGATAACTTTCATACATACTATTTAAAAAGTAGGGCTATTCACGTCTTTCACATTGACTCTTTAAACTTTATCAATTCAAATAGTATTATTACATGACAAGTTGTACATTATAAGAAATGTATGATGCCTACTTCTTATAGAATTTTTCAGAACTTGATTTGGAGTTCCTGATAAAAAGTTATGATAATTTTTCTGAAAGCTGTTTGGGAATGAAAATTATGTAGAACGGTAAATTTCAGAAATTATACTGCGTCAATTGAAGCCAATTACATGGTGATTCATATATTTTCACCAAGATAAAGAAGTCAACCTCCTAAAGAAATTTACAGAGCGAAATTATGAGCTTCAACCAAAGAGTCATGGCATGATGCGTCAAGAGTACTTAAAAGCAAGTTGATCCAAATTTACAAGACAATTTCCTGGTGTCAACTCTTTATCTTCTACAACAAAACAAACAAAACAAAGTCGGAAATCTTCATGGTCAAAGCCCTTGGAAGCAAGAAAAACCTTCTTCCAGAAATGTGAAAATCAAGGCCAACGATCTCGTGGCCTAAGCTCTTGGGAGCGGGAAATCCTTCTCCCTAAAATGTGGAAACTAAAGGTCGGCGGTCTCATGGCCTAAGACATTAGGAGAGGGGACGCCTTCTCTAAAATGTGAAAATTAAAGGTCGGTGGTCTCATGGCCTAAGCCCTTGAGAGCGGGAAAACATTTTCTCTTAAATGTGAAAAACAAAGTAAGCAAGTCTAAGTATATAAAAGCGGACAACTCATAAACCCTGTTCTTAGAAGAAAATGGGGGCACGAGTTTTCTAAAAGTAAAACGAGGTCATGGTTTTTTATTTGAACCTAAATCCTTGGGAGCGGGAAGTTTGTAAGTCCTTCTCTCAGAATGAAGATGGGGCCATGATTCTTTATTTGAGCCTAAGTTCTAAAAAATAGGCAATTCATAAGTTCTCTCAGAATGCGGAAAATAAAAATAGGGTCATGCTTTTTTATTTGAACTTAAGTTCTTATGAGGGGAAATTCGTAAGTCATACTCTTAGAATGAGAACGGCGGCTATGATTCTTTATTTGAACTTAAGTCCTTGGAAGCAGGCAATTCGTAATACTTTTTCTCAGGATGAAAATGGGGCAATGGTTCTTTATTTGAACCTAAGTCCTCATCTCAAAAGAAAATGGGCAATTCATAAGTCATACTCTCAGAATGAAGACGGGGTCGTAGTAATTTATTTGAACATAAGTCTTTGGGAGCGGGTAGTTTGTAAGACCTTCTCTTAAAATAAAAACGAGACCATAGTTCTTTATTTGAACCTAAGTCCTCATCCCAAAAGAAAATGTTTAGTTCATAAGTTCTTCTCTTAGAATGAAAATCGGGGTCATGGTTCTTTATTTGAACCTAAGTCTTTGGGAAAACTGCAATTCATAAGCCATATTCTCATAATGAACCAAATGAAGATGGGGCTAAAGTTTTTTATTTGAACCTAAGTTTTTGAAAATACATGTAGATCATAAGTCCTTCTCTTTAAAGAAAATTAAAATCTTATACTCGGGAATGGATTCCACAACCAGAAAGATGTTTGTTCTCTAACAAAGATCGAAGTCACAAGAATAGATCTTATTACAAAAGAAAATTGAACTAGAAGTGTCTGATAACAGATTCTACTAAAGAAACATTTATTCTCAAGAGAACTGAAAGCCAAAAATTTCTAAGTGTTTGAGAACGGATTCTGTTCAAAGATTAAAGTTGGTATAGGAACGGATTTTGACTCCAATTTTTTGCTAAAGTTTTTGAAGAAAGAATGAAATACAACAAAAATCGACTTCAATAGAAGAAAAATTGCACAAAGAAAGTGATCCTCATTGATCGAAGCAGAAATATAAAGGAAAAATACAAAACAAGAAAAGGAAAAAGGAAAGCAAGGGAATGAGAGAATCTCTACTTATGAGTCCGTAATAAGGAAAACGGGAAAAATTCTACCAATGAACGTTGAGCATGAAACTCGAATCCTTGTAATGAAATTATGAAACGGTACACTTATTCCTTACTCATTTTAATAAATTATTAAATTATTATTCTTATACATCATTCTTATCATAGATCTTAACGTATGAGAGAAAGAAAAGAAAAAATGAAGAAACGGAGAAACTCTATCAATGAGCTCGTATTAAAGAAAATGAAAAAACTCTACCACTGATCCTGTAGCAAATGAGACTGGAAAAACTCTACAATCAGTAGCCATTCTCAAAAGAAAATTAGAAGTCATCTTCAAACAAACCAGTCCCTATGAACAGAAAAAGTGACAAAAAAAAGAGCTACACAGATAAAGAAGAGAGAAAATTTTCTAAGTCTTGAAGAAAAGAAAATTATAAAAAGATGCAAAAGAATATGGTTGCATCAACATCAATATTTCCAATAGAAGGGTTGGCAGCAGCAACCTCAACGAGACGATTAACAACGACCTATCAAATAGCTACTTGAAAAGCTATTTCACGTGTTCCCAAGAAATACTTGTAAACGGGAACGAGAAGACATAACAGCAAATAAAGGAGAAGTAATCACCAACGGCATCAAACTGACAAAAAAGTTGTCGACAATCGCAAAGCATTTGTAAATGGGAACTGAAGAACATAAAGGCAAAAAGAAAAGGAGAAACCATCACTGATAGTAAACAAATGAAAAGTCGTCTAAAAAAACTACGATGCATGTTTTCAAGAAGCACGTGAGAACAAAAACGGGCAGGCGTAATAATGATCATTACACTTCAACGAATAAAGTTTCATTGAGTGTAGTGGGGTCAATGAACAATCAAAATCTCACCTTACACATGGCAAGATCTAGATCGAAGATTCAATTGAAGAGAAGATAGAACAAGGATTGTAGGATCAACTAGACGGTTATAAAGGCGAGCATCAGAGAGAATATTTACTAGAGATATCTTTCAATCCCCCAAAACTTGCAACAGAATAGGGAGATTTATTATAATTCAATTATCACCTCCATGTATAAATAGAGGCATATGTAACAGCATACGTGACACATAACTACGCTAAATATAAGAGAATATCAAAAGTCTTCCTGTGATTTTTCTTCCCTTCAAGGGTTTTCCGCGTAAAATATTGTGTATTTACTCTCTCACTCCCTCTCTAAATAATAGTTTATATTATTCATCTGTAGAGGATTTTCCATACCAAATACATCCTTTATAGAAAGGGGGTGCCGATTAGGGTTTTGGAGGGAGGAGAGAGAAAGGGAAAAAGAACGAAGAGAGAGAGAGAGAGAGACAAAGGAAGAGAGAGAAAAAATAGTTGCCGAAAACTTCAATCGGTGATATCTTTCTATATGGTGGTCCGATCATGATGATCTTAGTATCAATGGAAAGCTCTCATCATCACATTTCTCTCAAGACCAATTTCACGACCATATGAGTAACGATGAAGCTTCAGCAAAGGATGTAAAAGGATGTAATTTTCTGCCGGTAACATTCTGCCGGCTGACGACTTTTCCGGCCAGCCACCACCATCAACCAAATCCTCTCATCACCCTCTTCCACTTCCACCCTATGTATGGCTGTAGTTCCTTCATTTGGATGTCAAAATAATTAAATATTATCATAAGTGTTGGGATTCTATTCTTGATATCTCTGACATACCCATTCGAAACGAATGCCATTTTCGGATTTCTCTCATCACCATCACACATTGGTAGGTCTTGTGTTCAGATTGATCATCGTATGGGTGTTGGAGCAACATTGATGCAAGTTGGAATCAATTTCATTAATTGCACCTTCAAAAAATTAAGCTTTTTAGTTGATTGTTTGAGCTACTTTAGATTCGAGGTAAGTAGAATTTTATGCATACTTGAATGTTTATTATACACTGAAATTTATGATGGTTGGTTATATGTTGTGGTGCTCTCGCTTGATTCTTTGTAGGTGAATCTCACTTATGTGATATTGTTTCTTGTTTGAAAATTTATGCTTAATTGTATGTTATTCTGCTATTAATTATGTGTATTTATATCGTTATGGTAATGAATAAGAATGTGAATATGTGTATACGCTTACACGTTCAGGTTTATAAAATGAAAATAATAAATAAATAAATAAAGATGTAAAAGACCCGGTGTGTGTTTATGTCATGAAATGTGTGACTGGAAAATGGGACGCGGGAGACCGACGAACTCGACAATGTTCAATGTTCAATGGTTAATGATAAATGTTAATGTTAATGAATGATTATTTGGCTTGTCCAACGATACTACCAAGGATCCGGTAGTCGAACAAGTTTTCGTAATAATGGTAAACTACCTCTGATTCACTAAACATTACACAAGTGAGCTCGCGAATAATGTAAAGAAAAGAATGCAATAAATAGTGTAAATATATCTAAAGTAAAGAAAAGAATGAGATCAAAAGAATGGATGGAAAGAATGTAATGGAAAAATATAATGCTAAGGCAATGAAATTAATGTGATATAATGATTTATAAAATGTATGTCAAGTTTATGTGAATGATTTAAATGGATTGGATGCACATATGTTTTCTATGTATGTGTAAAATTTTACTTATGGAGTATATTTTTTACTCATCCGATTTTATATTAAATTTTTAGATGATGAAAGATGATGATGAATGTGAAGAGTCTGATTAGGCATTCAAAAAATTTAGTTTGATTGGATGAGCAATTTACTATTTTAAAGTTGATTTTAAATTGTTATTTATGCAGATCTTCGAAATATTATTTAAGCTAAATGAATTTTTTCTATAAATTTTTTATCTTAAATTTTGGAAATGTGTTTTGAGTTTTTTCTCTGATAAGTATGTTCTTTCATTAAATATCACAAATCATGAATTGATTTTTAAAGAAAATATTTGACCTAGCTTTTGCGTTATATTTGAAAATTACCAAACTAATCTCCACATGTCCTTAGGGTGTTACAAATTGGTATCAGAGCTCAAGGTTTTGAGATACTGTAGACTTTTGGAAAATATTTTTTTAAGTGATTTTTGAGAAGTCCGTGCCAGAATTAGAGTGTTATGAAGTGTGTACGTATGTGATTATTGATTGCATTATATGTTTTGTTAAAGTTGTTGTTGGTGTGTAGATGAATATCTACAAGACCAAAATGAGCATTAATTTCTTTTGAGTTCTGATTTTACGATTAAAAAAATTTTGATTATCTATATGGTTAATAATTTCATGAGCTGTAGTATATTGGTGATCATAGACTTTGAGCTCTGTATTTCCATTACAGAAATACCTTACATCTTTGATGAGATGTTAAGTCTGGTGAAGTCACAATTTGTGAATAGGGGGCATTGAAAGTACTTATAGTCTTTGGCTACCCATGATGTTAACGTGATAATTAGCATGGTTTAGTATATTCTATACTATGAATGTGAAGTGATTACAACCCTTCTGTAATGATTCATTGAGCTTCAGAGTTTAGATCTTATGGTTTCATCTCTAACCTTACATATTTTGTAAGTCGAACCTCTGATGGATAATGTGAGTTTGGGATCTCCTGCCATGGTGATTGATACTTAACAAAAAAAAGTGTTTATAAGGACGTTAAGATTGTTTGAAAGTACCTAAGAATCTTATCTGAAGATCGAATAAGATTACCATCATACTGTTAGATCAAGACTTGTATTTGAAGTGTTACATGACATAACACTAAGGACTATAACACCTTATTGTATTACACTAGAGGAATTTAGTGAGCTTAAAGATAAATTAGAAGAATTGAAGGATAAAAGATTTATATGACCTGAAGTTTCATCTTTTGGTACGCTTGTTTTGTTCATGAAAAAGAAGGATGGAGCCACTTTTGAGAATAAACGATCTTTTCGATCAACTACAAGGTGCTTTAGTATTTTCAAAGTTCGACCTTTAAATAAGACAAGAAAAAAAAGTAGGGGATTGACAACTTAAGATAAGTCAGAGAGACTTTATTTAGATTTGCATGTGTGTGCATATATGGATGCTATCATTGTTTAAATTTTGGATATCTTTATGAAATTGACATGTAAAAAAAGGATTTTGTAGGTACATATCACGGGAGGGGAACAATACATAATTTTTTAAAAAAGCATTTGTTATTATGAGACGGATAAAATTCTTACCCTCGTTTAAAGGGGTGGAGGAAGCAGATTATTAACAAGCTCCTTAAGGCTGGATAAGCTAAGCTAAGTGTAAGGGGATTTTGTTATTGGTAGGGGAAAAAGGAATGACCTAACCAGAGGGTGGTCAACTAGATGCCTAAGGAAAAATGGGCTCCCTACCGAAGAAGAACGGCCAATCAAGCAGTAAAGGAAACCACGCCCGATCATTTACATGACAAAGGGGAAAGGAACCTCAACCAAGGTAGAGGTATCCAGTAAAAGCTAGGAAAGAGTTTGGAACATCTCTACTCGAACAGACCCATTACATGAGGCAACGCGACTCCCTAAGGATACGAAAAAGTTATTTGACCCTATCTCTTCCAAAGGGGGAAACCCGCCCGAAGGAAAAATCATAAATTACACAAGACAAAAGCAAGCCTAAAGGTCAGGACATATATATATAGATGTGAAACGACAAGCTCGAAGTATTCAAAGTTCATACAGATCAAGATAAAAGAGGAGGTAGAAGTTCAAAAAAAAATACTGAAGCAAAAAAAAGGAAAATTACAAGTAACGAAGAACACAAAAAGTTAAACGACAGGGTCTGTGGAAACGTTGGCAGCATCACTAGCAGGAGCCCAAGACGTTTTAGCTTGGCCAACATCCCTGATTGAGTCAGGCGGGAGTCTAGAAGGACCTCCCTCATAGGGTGACCTAGAGGTAAAGGATGAGAGACCTCTGTATCCAGCTCGAAGAGATCAGAGAAGCTAGGCAGACTGGGGAGAACGAGAGAGATAAGTGGAGACCTAGGAACATCTGAATAGACAAGGGGAGAACGTAACATCCTGAAAAATTTCTGAGCTCACGAGCACCAGGGACCATAACCCACTCATAGGCCAACTGCACAGGAGTGGGCAGAGGATCAGGTGAGCAACGAAGAAAACTCAAGTCCCACTCATGATGGTTGATGATGATTTCATCATGATAACTTTCATAACTTAGGGCAAACTCCGCGAGAAGGGTCGTTTGAAACTTTGAGAACGCCTTGAAGTCTTCCTTCCCCTTGGCATGACCTTTAGTCCATCGATCGTAATTCTCCTTCAGATGCGTCTCTGCCAACTCAAGCTACCTCCAGGCTTCCCTCTCTATGTTCTCCTCTTAAGTCTAGGAATGAATCTCCTGAGAAAGTTTACCCTCTAGAAGCCTGATCTTGTCCTTAAGGATGTTCTCCTGCTATGATAGATTGGACACAACCCTCTCCTGATGGATAATTGAGCTTCCAGCTCCCTCAGAGCACTAGCAGCTCGATCAAAATCAGCCCCGGCATGACCTAACTCCTTATCAAGCAGGGTGGACTCCCCCCTGAGGCCCCTCACTCTTCTAACCTATGACTGGACCTTGTCATAAGCGTTGTAGAGAGAAGTGAAGTCTTGTTCCTCTCGGCAAGCGTAGCTTCCGCCCGAGAGGATACCTAAATAGCCTCTAACACTTGGTCTTTGTAGCGGCCAAGGTGTGTGAGCATCGCCACATTAAAGGTCATGATTTATGAAAGAAAAAGAAGGACAGAATGTCAGAAACTAGATATGGACGAAAGAATAAGGTATTAAATCAGAGCCAGAACTTACGTCAAGGGTGTGCTCCATTAAACAATTAGGGAACCCTGCCCCGAGCCATTCGAGAAAGCAGATTTCTCTTTTCAGGATCGACGTGCTTGGACATCCAATCCAGCACCCTGAACAATACGTTCTGAGCTTGGGCCTAGGCCTCAGGCTGGTCATCCCCATCTAAATACATTGGACCTTTGTGCTTCTAGCAAGCATGAGACCGCTGCTTGTTAAAGCCTGACGAAACGAAGTCTCAGACCTGGGGGAAGGCATCTCAATGTCTCGGATGATCACCACCCGAGGTGGAGCAGAAGGTCGAGAAGACTGGGAGGAATTCTGGGGAGTCCCTTGGATGTCGCCAAGTTGCAACGGGCCTTTCCCAGGATGAGGAAGGATAGGCAGAGCTAGTGGTGGTGCCCCCAGAGCCATTTTTCCTCACGACCACTCCAACTTCTTAGCTGGGAGCTCCACAATTTTCTGAATCTTGGAGGCGTCATGTTTCTTCCTCTACTTCATAGAAAAAGGATCGTCCCTGGCCATTGCTACAAAGGTGGAAACACAATTATAAAAGGTTAGGTAGTGATAGTAATAACAAAAGTGGGAAAGCGGTTAAAGATCATACTTGTACGAATGTGAGAATCCACCAAACTGTTTTCAATAGGAAGGTCAAGCGTAACGTCCTCCTGAGGAACCAATATATAAGTCCGCCTGAAACAAAAACTCAGGCTTGAGAAGGACCTCATAAGCACGAGCCTCAACAGGGAGCTCGACTAGTTAATAAATATAGGATATGAAGTAGGTGGGGAGTTCTTCTGGCCTCTTTTAGCCACTATAAGAAGATTAAGGAAGATTTGCGATCGAGTTAAGCAACAAACGGATGTTCTCCATTTTTAAAAATGAAGGTTCACCTGCGGCTCCGAAGACCCAAGGGACCGAGAGCACGGACTTTGAATCTCCAAGAAGGCTATCCCAGAGCCTAGAAATCACGAACTAGATATCCTTCCAATGTTTGTAACAAGAGGGGATCCCACTCACGATCCCTTCACTTCTCAAATACGGCTATTAAGGTAGTACCAGCCCCAACATGATGAGGCACCCCTACCACCTTGTTCTTAAGGGGAGACTTCAACTGAAACATAAAGTATAGTTCATCCAAAGTCAAGCCCTCTGCGAGAAGCAACCTTCACCCAACAACCAATCAGAGTCCTCCATGAGCTCATCAAGAGTTGGGCCAGAGCAATACCTATCGATGAGAACCACTCCCTCAGGAAAGGATGTAGAGAAAACCTCAGTCCACACTCCAATGAGGCTAAATATATTCCAGTCCTCCCGTATCGCAGAGCACCAATCTTCTCGCCCATCTCAGGTAGCCACAATTGAACATAATCGGGAATATGGTAAGCGCTATGAATCCTGTCCAAGTCATATTTTGACAATGAGGAGAGAGTCACATCAACCCCTCATCGATCAGCATCCTCATTCGGGATGGCATAGGCCATAGGGTCAACACGAGAGTCAGAAACTTCATTCGGCACTGCGACACAGTCCATTTAGTCTACGACCCCCACCCCTTCCGAAAATGCTTCATTTTTAACTATTTAAATTCCAAAATCTTCTTTTTTTATTAAAAGTTGTCGCTGAAAATAACTAGGACATGTATCAAGATATCTCATATAGGTTGACACCTTCTTAGCACACTCATCATCTAGCCCAACTTATTATTTTATTAAAAAATGATATAAGAACAAAAAATTAGAACGATCCACCACCATGTAAAAGTAATTGTACTGAGAGCTATGGACGCTACGTAATTTGCAATCCGATCATCATCTCAATAACGTGAGTGACAACAAAATCCTTTTGATATTAATCAAACACCTATCCCAAACAAGGCTCCAACATCAAAGGATCTTGCGAGACTTAAAACACAGAATGCTACCAAATAAATAGAATCAATCTCTAATTAATATGTATGCAAAATGTTGGATAATTGGGGAGGCATGAAGGTTCTTGGAGCAATTAGAGAGAAAAACACATACACATGTAATGTTTTAATTTCTGGGTTTGCCATGAACTGACGAGGTAAAGATGCATTGAAGCCTTTTCGAGGATGGCGATGAAGAAGACAATGAGTTTAGAGTGTTTAGGGAACAATTGTCTATTTGGCAATTAGTTTGGAGTCTTAAGGGATATCCAAACGACGTCCTAGTCCCATGTATAAAACTATATCGTTCGGGTCAAAAGCAATAGGTATTTAACGGAGTTAACTCTATGGTCTAAGTTATAATTTTTAGATAGCTTAAGGTTTAAAATGTAACGTTTGAAAATTTAAAGTTTAAACTGTATAATAATGATAGTTTGGGAGAGTAAGTATCATTATTCCTATACTTAAATAGTTAAATTACCATTTACTGTAATCCTTTTTATACATCAGCTAATAAACTTGTATCATAATATATATCCTTTTGTACATCAGATAATAAACTTAGATTATACTATTTATATATTTCAATATATACCATAAAATAGTCTGAAGACAACTTAAATAATTGGGACGTTACATATAGAAAGATAAAAATCTTTGAAAAAACAAGAATGTAAACAACTAGTCTGAGTCAAGGAAAATTTTCTCTCTTTAAAGAGATTCGAGCCTTTTGTAGTTCGATAATTTCAATGATCAGCCGGTGCAACATACTTCCTTTAACTTGTCCTCTCGAGCTCCAGGATGCAACAACCAAAAATACATTGAACCATGTTGATATTCGGAATCATAGCCATAAACGGCTCTTTGATAACGTTAGCATGTGGGGGCAGTGTCACGTTTACAACATCTACAAATTTGAACAATGTCTTCATTTTTTAGCATATATATAACAAACATTAACATGTGAATTTCCTTTTTGTTTTTATTTTGATGAGTTTCATTGAACCATTTCGTGTTTTTCTTATTAGGCTTTAATTGCGCAATAGGGAAATTATATTAGATGAGTTATTTATTTGCAGAAATTAAATTTATTCTCTCTTGAACAATTTGACCTCTTGCTTCTTCCTCCATGATGTACATGACTAAGGTCTCCAACAATATCTCTTTTTTGAAACTATCTCCATGGTGGGGTATTTTATCAATTATACTAGCTACAATGAGATTGTGATCTCTAATTTTGATACCCTCAGATATTACTTCAGCAATAATCATTTGGAAATCTTGAATTAGTTCCACCACAGATTTGCCATCTACCATAGAAAATATCGATTTAAAGCATATTTTATTGCACCAGCCTCCTCTGTGTTGTCATATTTACTTTGTAAGAGTTTCCAAATTTTCTTTACTGAGGTATATGTGGTATCATACTGATTATGAAAATGATCATCTAAAAAATTTAAAAGATAATACCAATTATACTCATCCTTTTCGAATTGCTCCACATAATATATATGCGTGCTCTAGTTTTCTTATGATTCTTCTTTGTGAGGACATGCGATTTGAGAAGACTTAGGCAGAAAAGAACTTTATATTCCCACCTTTGAAACGAATTTACTTGTTGAGATCGCTAACGTTCTCATTTGACTTCTCAATTATTGGCTATAACGTTTCAATCACCTAAAAATTATTGATGATATGACTTGAATGTAATATAATAATTGAAAAAATAAAAATGTAAACAACTATGCCGAGACACAAAATCTCTCTCTCTCTCTCTTCAATGAGACTCAGTCTTATGTGGTTTGATAATTTTAATGAGTGGTGCAGAACAAACTTGTTGAAGAAAGAGAAACATAAAATATTGCCTCAGAAGGAAAATCTTCATCACAGGCAAAAGGGGAAAACAGAACAGCAACTTTCACCAAACACAGTGGGTGTCTAACCACTTCTGAAAATCCGATCAATAGGCGTCCGTTGGAGATCATAGGCAACCATTAGAGATTATATGTATATATACAACACTTACTCATTGTAAAGTATCAGTATAATCAATAAAAAATCAGAGCAAGAAGTTCATCATCTTTCTTTAAGATCATAACAATAAAGGTTCAGATTTCTACATGGTATCAGAGCAACGATTCTGAGAACCAACACATACAATAGTATGGCAGAACCATCGACCTTTGGCCAGCTTCACCACCACGACACCAATCCCAGACTGACCTCCATCCTGCTCACTGGCCACAACTACATACCGTGGGCCAGGGCGGCTCGGGTGAGCCTGAAAGGAAGAGGCAGACTGGGTTTCGTGGACGGCAGTAAGCCAAGGCCAGACCGAAACTCAGAGGAATGGGACATCATGGACAGCCAGGTAATGACCTGGATAACTAATTCAATAGACCTAAAACTCAGTGAAATTTTTTGTTTTTGTGAAACAGGACAGGAAATCTGGGAAGAAATCCGGAGCAATTATTGTGAACAAAACAATTTCGCGCAAGTCTTTGAACTTAAACGAGAGATCTCCCAAGCAAAACAGGGGGACAGATCAGGACCGGAGTTGACCGGGTTCTTAAAATCTAAGTTCAAAGAACTCAAAACCCTAAGACCGATGACCACTGACCTGAAGGAATTCCAAGAGTGGGCTGAATTGGATATGGTGTTCCATTTCTTGACGGCTCTCGACTCAAGCTACGAGGCATTCCGGGCTCAGATCTTGATGTCGATGGAGAAGCCAAATTTTACCACGGTATCAGCCATGGTTCAAAGAGAAGAAAACAGGAGACGAGTGATGAGTACCAGAGATGACAAGGCGGAGGCACTAGCCATGGCGACCCACGGCTCCCTCCGAAACCCTAACCCTAGGGAAGGGGGAAGGCATCGCGGACAGCCAGGCGAGCCGGTGAAGTGCAGCCACTGCCGAAAGGAGGGGCACACCCACGACCGGTTCTGGAACCTACACCCTCATCTCCGGCAGAACCAGAGAAAGTTCCTGAAGGAGCACGACAATGACGAGCGAGGGGCTTCGCAAAACCATTCCCCTTTTATACCGAGGGCTTCAGCGGAGCGGATTACGGGTCTCGACCCGACCGAGACCGCAGAGCCCACATAACAGCGGACCAGGTTCGGGTAATGGGTACCGACCCGATCGAATGGAGGAAATGGATAGATCCAGATCCGTTAGAGCAGATCTGCACACAGACAACAACGCACAGATGGCTACACTGCTCAAACAATTCGGAGAATTTTTGCGCGATACCTCAGGTTCATCTATCTGCAATACTGTCAATTATTTTTCTAAATCTGCAAATTTTTGTCATAACTTAAAACACTGGATAATAGACTCTAGTTCCTTAGACCACATGACTCATAACACAAAAAACCTACACAGTCTCACTAAATTAGAAAGACCACAACACGTGATGGTAACCAATGGAAATAAAGTTCTAATTTTTGGCATAGGGTCCACCACACTTTTCACAAAAACCATTAACAATGTACTTTGCCTACCCAATTTTAACTCCAATCTCTTATTTGTCAATAAAATAACCAAAGACTTAAAATGCAATGTTACTTTTGCACCTGACAAAGTAATTTTTCAGGATCGAGTCACCGGGAGGAAGATTGGTGAAGGGAAATTTAGAAACAGTCTGTACTACTTAGAAGATACCGACAAAACATTAAAGAGTTCAACAATTTAGTTGAAACTCAATTTGAAACAACCATAAAAATCTTTAGGTCTGACAATGGAACCGAGTATACTAACAACACCTTTTTTGAGTTTTTTAAACAAAAAAGTATACGACATCAAACCACCTGCATCCACACCCCACAACAAAATGGTGTCTCAGAACGCAAAACTGACACCTTCTTGAAATGACCAGGTCTCTCCTCCTCCAAAACAACGTACCCAAAAGATACTGGTCTGATGCTATACTCACAGCAACCTACCTCATCAATCGGTTACCCAACGTAAAATTGCATCTGAAAAGCCCTCTAGAAATTCTCAAGGGTAGGAAAATTAACCTAGATCATGTACGAGTATTCGAATGTACATGCTTCGTACAAATTCTAAGACTTGATAAATTGGACAAAACCTCCGTCAAAACCCTATTTCTGGGGTATTCCGCTGAGAAAAAGGGGTATAAGTGCTACGACCCAATACACCATAAACTCTACATCTCGCGAGATGTGCAATTTTTAGAACTAGAATCCTATTACCCAAAGGACCCCGATAACCATAACCACCACCAAACGTTTCTGCTACCTAACAGTATTATTTCCTCTGATATCATAAGACAGGAACAAGATACCGCATCAGCCACACCTGAGACAAATACCTCAGGGGGAGCAACTGATGAGGCAGCTGTCACTAATGAAGCGGTAATCATAAGAAGGTCAATAAGGCAAACTCAACCCCCAGCAAGATTAAAAGACTATGTGTCCCATCAGGTTCCATACCCTATCCAAAATTTTCTATCTTATGATAAAATCTCTAACATCCACAGGGCATACTTGGGAAAAATTGATGAAACAGTTGAGCCAAAGACCTATCAAAAGCCCAACTCGACCCCAAATGGAGAAAGGCGATGAATGAAGAACTCCTAGCCTTGGAAAAGAATGAAACTTGGGACATAATCCCACTACCCAACGGGAAGAAACCTGTAGGATGTAAATGGGTCTACAAGACCAAATACAACAGCAACGGCACCATTGAAAGATATAAAGCCCGACTAGTTGCCAAGGGCTTTACTCAGACATATGGAGTGGATTACCAGGAAACGTTCACTCCAGTGGCAAAAACGAACACGATTCGAGTGTTACTATCCGTTGCCACCAACCTCAGCTGGGAACTATATCAAATGGATGTAAAAAACGCATTCCTCCAACAAAATTTGGAAGAAGAAGTATACATGTCCCTACCTCCAGGACACGAAAAAGCAACGCACCCATATCTGGTATGTAGATTAAAGAAGGCTATCTACGGTCTGAAACAGTCACCAAGGGCATGGTATGAAAAATTAAGCTTGTCTCTTTTAAAAATTAACTTTGTCAAAAGCTCTACTGACTCATCTATGTTCGTCAAACACACGAACAACTTCACCACCATCATTTTAGTCTACGTAGATGACATCATCATCACCGGAAATAACCACGATGAAATATGGAGTGTTCAACAATTTCTAAAAGGGGAGTTTGATATTAAAGATCTAGGAAAACTGAAATATTTCTTAGGGATAGAAATAGCTCACTCGAAAAAAAGACAGTTTCTATCTCAAAGAAAATATATCTTAGACTTGTTAAAAGAAACTGGCATGATAGGGGCAAAACCTGCTAGCACACCAATGGAAACCAACATGAAAATAAGACTTAATGATAGCAAAACATTAACTGATATAGGCCAATATCAAAGACTAGTAGGAAAACTAATTTATCTAACGGTTACAAGATCAGATATCACTTTTGCAGTTAGCGTTATCAGTCAATTCATGCACGCACCCTGCACGAATCACCAGGCCGCCGCAGAAAGGATACTCATATACCTTAAAGGAACACCCGGTCAAGGGATATGGATGAAGAGAACCAGGGAAAACTCCGTCGTTGGATACACTGATGCAGACTGGGCAGGTAGTTATGATAGAAAATCTACAACTGGTTTCTGTGTCTTTGTAGGTGAAAATCTAGTAACCTGGAAGAGCAAGAAACAAACAGTTGTAGCAAGGTCAAGTGCAGAGGCAGAATACAGAGCCATGGCCTCCACTGCTAGTGAACTCACATGAATTAGACATCTCCTTCAAGACATGAAGGTTGAGATAAAAAAATGATAAAGATGCACTGTGACAACCAAGCAGCACGTCACATTACAATAAACCCCGTTTTCCACGAGAGAACCAAACCCATTGAAGTTGACTGTCACTTCATAAGAGAGAAGGTATAGTCGGGAGAAATCGTCATTCCTTTTGTACGTAGTGAAGACCAGCTAGCTGACATCTTTACCAAAGCCCTCGACAAAAATAACCCCCAAAGAATACTTAACAAGTTCAGCTAGATTAACCTATATGAACCCAACTTGAGGGGGAGTGTTGAAGAAAGAGAAACAAAAAGTATTGCCTCAGAAGGAAAATCTTCATCACAGGCAAAAAGGAAAAACAGAACAGCAACTTTCACCACACACAGTGGGTGTCTAACCACTTCTGGAAATCTGATCAATAGGCGTCCCTTGGAGATCATAGGCAACCGTTTGAGATTATATGTATATATACATCACTTACTCATTGTAAAGTATCAGTATTATCAATAAGAAATCAGAACAAGAAGTTCATCATCTTTCTTTAAGACCAGAACACTAAAGGTTCATCATTTCTACAAAACTTTTCTTGACTTTTCCCCTCCAGAACATAATAGCCTAACTAAAACATTGTATAACTCCCATCAAACTACAAAATGATTGAGCTCAAAACTCCACCAAATTAACACTATCTTTGACAAAAAGACTCTGAAAAGAAAAGTAGAAGAGAAAGATGTAATGTAGGATAAAGTGGATTAAAGAGTAGAAGATTTAGGAGGGTAGCTAGAAGCCCTTAAAAACTAAGTGAAAAAGCCTATACATGAACTCTAAATAAACTAGAGGGCTGAATAAGTTGATATCTAAAATCTAAACTTCAATCAAATCAATTTAGCACTACAAAAAATATCATATCGAACATTCATCATATCATCAATAATATAAAGATAGAGAGATAGAGATAGACACATAAGATTTTTACGTGGAAAACCCAACCAGAAAAAACCACATGACCATCCTAGTACCAATGTATTAGTTTCTCATGGACACATGCCTGTCAATCTTGAATGATCTTCAAGACACAAACAACCACCACACTCGTTGTCCCAACGTGCGCGCGACGTAGAGCGGCGATTAAAAAAATCATTTTTTGAAGGCAAAAGAAATTTGGAGTCGCCACCAATCATTTTAGGGTGTGATTGGTCACCCAATTTTAAGATGAAAATTTTAGTCTACGAAAACTCAAAGTTAGTTCGGAACTCGTTTGTGTGTGGGTAAAGTATTAGCACCCCACAACACTCATTATAAAATGGTTGCCAAATTTAATCAAATGCCATCTAATTTTTTATTTTAAGGCAAAGGTTAAAGAGATTCATTTTTGAATGTCCCATTTGATGCATTTTGTATCATAAAAATGTATAAAATAAATTACTTTTAATGGGTGGTTCAAAAACCATTGAAAAATTATTTTTTGTATTCTTATATCCTTTTAAATCAAAGCATTATTAGAGTTATTCTTGGTATCCCAAGAATGACTCCTCACCTCAGTAGTTCGAGAAGTTTGGTATCCCGAAAATCTCAAAGTCTGTTGTCAGATTTTTTTTAGTGAAAACTAAATAAAGAAATTTACAAAAATTTAAATCAAATTGTTATGGTTTTAATTTAATTTACGAGCGTCAATTTTGATGATAAAAGAATAAAATAATAATTACATACAACCGTGACATATGAAAATAGTACATAAATAAATAAGAAGAGATAACAACAAAAAAATAATGAAAATGAATGTTAGAAATGATAAATATGTATGATAAATTTAAAAAAATTGCATGATGAAAATAATGAAACAAGACGTGAAATAATTAAAAATAAATATAAAAATAAATTATAATAAATTAATAATATCTACTAAAAAA
>QANY01008030.1:314541-364541 GCA_003255025.1 Datisca glomerata
CATTTTTTCTTTCTTCCTTCATTGCTAGGAATGATCATGGATGGTAACTAGTTTAAACAAGTGTCACTAGAGAAAATCCATAAAACTTTCAAAATAAAATAATTTTTATTTGGGATATAAATATACAATTTTTTTATTGGATTATTTAGTTCACTAATTACCATTTTTGCTTTCTTCCTTCATTGCTAGGAATGATCATGGATGGTAACTAGTTTAAACAAGTGTCACTAAAGAAAATCCATAAAACTTTCAAAATAAAATATTTTTTGTTTGGGATATAAATATACCATTTTTTTTATTGGACTACTTAGTTCACTAATTACCATTTTTCCTTTCTTCCTTCACTACTAGGAATGATCATGGATGGTAACTAGTTTAAACAAGTGTCACAAAAAGTGATGGTCAAAAAATTAAAAAGAAAAGAAGAGAAGATTTGTAAGAACATAAAAAAAATAAAAAGCTTAAAATATTTACATAATTTTGTATAGAGGTTTTACCCTCTATTTTATACATTTTTATGTATGAGAAATTATCATAGGAGATCTTTTCATGATCTTTTCATCAAATGTACACTTTCAACCCATTAAATGGTTGATTCGCATTGAGTTAATTTTACACCCCTAAAAATTTTATCCTTATTCTCATTTATTGAGTTGATGACAAAAAAAATCTCATCATCAAACTTGTAGAAAGATAAACAATATATGAAAGTAAAACTTAAGATTAAAAGTAGGAGAAATGATAAAGAATGAACAAACAAACATATATATGGAAGATGAAACAAAAAAATATCAAATACATGAGTATGAAAAAAAGATATGATTAATTAGAATGAACAAAATATATTGTAAGATAAAATGTAAGAGATTTGAACTACTTTAATAAGATGGAAGATGAATAGAAATGAAAACTTACATTTTTTTCTCTTTTTCACTATTTTCTCAAAACCTCTCTTTCTCTCTCTAAAATCTCTTCTCTTCCTTACTCTCTCAAATCTCCCCTTTCAAGTGAAGACCTCCCATCTACTTATAGGTAAAATTAGGGTTTGCCTTTTTTACGTTTAGTCTTTTTTTCACTTTTTTACTTTTTAGTACTTGGACCACTTTTCTTATTTTAGTATGGGACTAGTTTTTAAATTATACGTATAGTCTTAGACTATTATATGAGTCAAAATATAAAGTATGTATATTTAATGTATTAGACCGGACAAAATATAATATTTACACTCTTCAATCTCGATCTCTACATCAAGGTAAAAGCGATCTCGATCTCGTCTTCTTGGACTCCACTCCGAGGCACAAGTATAAAAAAACTAGTCAATATTGGACTCGATTCAAGGAACAAGATTCACACGGAACATGAATAAAAAGTTCTTGATATATTTCCTAGAAAAATCTCACAAAGTCACTCAATGTAAAAATGATTTTCATTTAAAAAGAAAACCATTTTAATGCTTAAAAACTTCAAGAACAAATCTAAAATAGCATTAAAACCAAAATTCTAAATCAAAATAATTATCTTGAAGTTTGAAATACTTTTATAAAATAAATGGTGAAAATTCGGAATAAAAATATGGTAAAATAAAAAACCATTCAAAACATTTCTATTTTTCTCTCTATATTTTTCTTCCCTAGGAGACGAATGTGTGTATGTAGGCTAGGAAAAGATTTGTAAGCAAGTTAGGACAAATAGTTCCTTAGAGACACTACAAGAAAAATCACCTATACCAGCAGTTTTTTAGTCATATCTCGGCGGTTTTAAAACCGCCGTTAATCTCACCGCTGGAAACACTCTACGCCGGTGAAAATTAACCGTCGGAGTTTTTTCCCGGCGGTTTGGAACCGTCCTAAGTGAGCAAAAAACTGCTAGAATTGACGGCTGAGAAACCTTTATCGGTGGTTTTTAGCCCCCAGTATATCTTAACAAAATCAAAAAAATTTACCGGTAGTTTCAGTATTTTTTGTCTATTTGACTAAATACCATCCTCATCATCCCTAAAAATGTGGACTACAGCCTGAATTGAGTTGCTTGATGCTTATAACAGATACATTTTCCCATTATCATCCTCATCTTCAAGCTGTATATGTTATAGATATTCCTTGCTCGTGCAGACAACAAATATATCTAGAAGAGGCATTGGAACTGAATAATCAGGCAGTTAAGACTCTAATTTATGAATAAACACCATATGATAATTGCAGATAATCACTTAAAGACTTCATTACAACTCTCATCAGTCATCAAAGAATTCAAAAGATCACTGATCTTATAATATTTATCTATTTTTCATCAGCATTATGCATGACGAATCATAGCTTAGTTCAACACAAATAGAAACATAAATAAATGATCAAAAGCAGCAGTTGCTAGAAGAATATGGAGAACATTGACCAAGAAATTCCAACTTCTATGAAGCTTGAAAAATCTTCTTCATTTTCAAACTTAAAAAATCATTCGAAACAAATTCTAAAACATGCAAAAAGAGAGAAAGGTATCTGCCCACCAAACATAAAGACAAAACCCATTGCCATTCAATTCTTTGAAGCTCTCAGCACAATCCCCACCCTGAAGTAGAAAAGTTTTCATACCCAGATAAGGATGTAGGGGAATATTGGCGGTGCTTGAGGTGGGAGACGTGGATCAGAACAATTTTCTTTTGTGCCATCGCCGGTGCACCTAGAGTGATTGACTGAAAGTGAGTCGTGGCAGTGATGTTCGTGATAATTCAAAAAAGAAAGTAGAGATGAAGAGACTCGAAGGAGGCATAGGAAATTTCTACAAAATCGTGAGGTGTGAGAGAGAAGGGGACCTAACCTTAGATGCTTAAGGTTAGGGCATGCTTGAGCCTAGCTTGAGTCCTAGGGCATCCTCTTGGCTTCTCACTATCTAAGAAAGAAGAGAATGTCTAAAAGAGAGAGTACAAATTTTTATTCGCTGGTTGCGAATGATTTACCCTAATTCAAACCATGATATTTTGTCTTTAAGAGGAAGACAAGACTTGTTTTAATTGAAAAAAATAGATCAAATGCCGGTATAATAATAAAAATCGCCGCCATTAAAGGCCATACATAATCTAGTTTTTAGGGCGGTTATATTTTCACCGGAAACAAACCGCCGGTAAAAATCAAATTTTCAGTAGTGAGATAGGAAAATATCATGAAAAGTTTTTTGCAGATTATAATACGAAGCTATTCGAGTGACCTTCCTTCATTACCAGACGATAAGTTGTCAAGGTATGATAAATTTAATGAAAATTTGATCTCTTAACTAAACTCTAATGTTGCAGAGATGGGAGTGTCTCAATTGATGTGGAATTTATTATGTAGTATATGCTTCCAAGTACTCTCTTTATTAGGAGTCAAAGTTTCAGATGGCCTTATCCCCCTCAAAATAATTGTTCATTTATGAGAAATCTAGATGATGAATATCTTTAAACTTCATTATCGTACTATTTCCTGTAATAGAATTTTAGATTGCTCCAATTTCCTTGATCATAGAGCATACGGTTGGTCTTGGTATGATTAGTAAAATCTTTGTAGAATGGCCAAAAATAGGTTTGCAACTTCTTGGGCTTGTCATTTGTAACATAATTACTTATCTTATTGCTGATTTTAATGCTTGGATATCTTATATTCTCTTTTCCCCCATTTTAAGAAAAGCTCTAACGTCTGACTTCACACGATTGTTGCTAGAGCTTGGAGCTTGAGCTTTCGGCCAAATTCATTCGTTTCTACTCGAATTTCAGATCTGGGAATCTGAAAGTTTTCTGGTTTGCCTAATCTATGTCTTCTCTTCTCAGTCTCTTTTGAGATATTTTATCATTTAATTTCATTTGGATTTCAATATCAATAAGCTTTTGTTGATGTATGCTTGGACCCCGGACTACATTTTATTTTCTTGCCCTCTTGTTTTTCCTCATTTCTATTTAAGTTTAAGATCTTAAAATGTAAAAAGTTTATCACAGTCAATGAGACACAAAAAATCAAAGCTCATAAGGTAGAAGATCATAAAGCTAAGGTATTGTTCGATGGTGATAGAGGAGTCGTATCTTTTGATTTTCTGTCTATTAGTTCAATGAATGAATGTTAGTTGTTCTATTTCGACAACCTTCAAACCAGACCCAATGGAGGCCATGAATATGCCTCGGCTAAAAAAAGAGAGCTGACATTGCTTCTTAATGTTGTTTGGATAATGCAATATTTAGAACAATGAAATGTGTCCTCAATTCAGTATATTACTGCAAGCTTTCACTGTTTCTTCATGCATTGCAAGTGTCTTTAATGGGAGTTTTATTTCATTTTATGATGTATCACAATATCTACTGACATCTTAAACCTGGTCAGAATTATTGATATGACTCGAGGTGATCTGGCATCATTTTAGGTACGCAATCAGGTTACACATATTTTGTTAGCTAGACTCTAAATGACTTCTATGGATCTATGGAAATGTTGGTACGTCTAAGCACATGCCTTGGATAACTTGTTCATATGAGGTAGAGAGATCTTGGGAGATGAGTTGGTGATACTCCACAAGCTGGTGAAGACATTGATTTTTTGTTGTCAAGTTTGCATTTTCATTTCCTAATCTTGACTTCACAGCTAGTAATGCCTCTGATTGAAGCCTCACTAGATCATTTTCTTGAGGTCTAATTCCTCTTGTAAATCCATCACGAAGCCTTTTGTTCTCCTTCTCAAGCAGAGCACATCCCTCTTATATAAAACATAAATTGGATTTCAACGATTTTAGTTCTCTAGCAAGCAAAGCTTCTTTTGTTGCCATTGTAGTCATAATCTAGAAAATGGCAAAGCAAACCCTCAAGTTAGGTAAGAAATTGGCAGATTTTGGATCTTTAATAGATATTTCTAATAGATGAGAACTGACATTTTTTGCTTTCTTGAGCTTGTTGTCTTTAGGGATTTGTTTTAAAGATGGCAAGCAATGTGCATTTTGTAGCAATGGTTGACTATTTTAACCAGTCTTAAAGAATGTGTTTCTTAGATGTTTTGTAGTTATTCTTTTTTGTTATGCCCTTTAGTACTAAATTAGATTTATTAATCATTAATTTTCGTGTGTTATTAATCATTAATAATTATTTTACTCAATTTATTTCTCTTTAGTCATATTATATTGAATAATACATTTTTTCACACTATTTTTAGATTCAATTTGTATAAATGAATTCCTTATTTTTTTTGGATTGTTAAAAAATCTACAATTACAATTATACTTCAAAACAAAGCCAACTGAAACAAGCAAGCTACATGTTGTCTCGACATCAGTTTATGAAACTTCATAATTAGATTTGACGTCTTACTAGATTTTAATCTTTCTCTTATGATATTACTTTTGCTTGTTTTATGCAAAAATCAGTATGTATTTATCATTTGAAACTCTGATTTTTAGCGTACAATAGTTTGTAATAATTTTGAATAATAAAATAAAAAGTTATGTGATATTATTTTTTTTGATAGTTTGTCAAAAATATTATTTTTTGAGTTTGTACAATGGCAAGAATAAGTAATATAAAAAAATTTATAATAGCAAGATGTTGCACATCGTATATCATAAAAATGCTATGAAAAGTCTTTGACAGCATTTAAAACGTTATGGTAAGTTTTTACTATTGGTTTATAAATGCTATCATTTGTCTACCGTAGCATTGAAAAAATGCTATGGTAAGTTTGTCATAGCATTAGAAAAATGCTATAGTAGGCCCGCCAAGCGTTGAAAAAAATGTTACGGTAGATCTTTAATAGTATTGAAAAAATGCTATGATAAGTCTACAATAGCGTTTAAAAATGCTATAAAAAGTATTTTGATAGCGGTGAAAAAATGCTATGGTAGGATCGGACTTTTAATAACGTTGGCAAACATGACATTAAGAAAAACACTACGATAGCGTTTTTTGGCTGCTATCGTAGCATTTTTTTTGTTGTAGTGTTTTCATCAGCTTTTTGCATGACGAATCATAGGTTAGTTCAACGCATAGAAACCGAAATAAATTATTAAAATAACTTTAAGTAACAGTTCTAAAAGATTATGGAGAACATTGACCAAGCAATTCCAATTTCTATGAAGCTTGAAAAATCTTCTTCATTCTCAAACTTAAAAAATCATATGAAACAAATTCACAAACTTCAAATTCTAAAACATGAAAAAAGTGAGAAATGCATCTGCCCACCAAACATAAAGACAACATCCATTGGCATTCAATTCTTGGAAGCTCTCAGCACAATCCCCACCCTGAAGTAGAAAAGTTTTCATACCTAGATAAGGATGTAGGGGAATACTGGCGGTGCTTGAGGTGGGAGACGTGGATCTGAACAATTTTCCTTCGTGTCGTCGCCAGTGCACGTAGAGCGATTGACTGAAATGGAGTCGTGGCAGTGATATTCGTGATAATTCAAAACTTGAATTTGTAATGAGAGTAGAGATGAAGAGACTCGAAGGAGGCAGATGAAATTTCTTCAAAATTGCGAAGTGGGAGAGAGAGAGAAAGGGACCTTCCCCTAGAAGCTTGAGGTTAGTGCATGCTTGAGCCTAACTTGAGAAGAAGAGAGTGTCGATGCAGGAGTCCTAGGGCATCCTCTTGGCTTCCCTCTGTCTAAGAAAGATGAAAATGACTAAAAGAGAGAGTACAATTTTTTATTCGCTAGGTGCGAATGATTTACCCTAACCCAAACCACGATGTTTTATCTTCAATAGAAAGACAAAACGAAGTTGTTTTAATTAGAAAACAAAATAGAACAAACCGCCGGTATAAATAATAAAAACCGCTCCCATTAAAGGCCATACATAATCCAGTTTTTACTGCGGTTATATTTTCACCAGAAAAAAACCGTCAATTAAAATCAAATTTCCAGTAGTGGATAGGGAAATATCAATTAAATATTTATTTGAATTTTAAAATAAGAAAACCTAGAATTTAAGAAATCATACAATTTGCTAACTCTCACATCTAATCTTCATAAAATGAGGAAAAATATATAAAGGGAAGATTAGGTTCAAATACTAGAGGGATAACAGCAAAGAAAGAGATTTAAAAATATTTGAAAATATTTATAAAATTATCAAAATCAGAAAAATATTTAAACAGATTTTTTAAACCACGATCGATCACTGAAATAGTTAAAACACTAATGCATTAACATGCCACTAAAGGTGAGAATGCACATTTATTCTAAATATGATTTCAGCAATTGATCGTTATATAGAGTGGTTAAAACACTAATGAATTCACAAATTTCTATTCTGTTTAATTAAAATACTAATGAATTCTACTGGCATTCGATTTTAAAATTGATGGGTTCTGATTCGATTGGGTTATAAATGAATGAAGTTTAGTTTGATTTTTGAATTGAAGATTTTCCGGATTCGCTCTGAGGGTTTGAAATGAAATAGTTGGATACTGAACACCCTTATCATTAATAAATGTCAATGAGATAATACCTTATACTTCTATCATATACATGCACTTCACAAAAATATTTTTATTTGTAATTAGAAATAATAATTACAGTATCACATTCTGCCCCCTAAATTTCTCTCTCTGTCATAATAAAGCAGGTACGTGAATTCTCTTAATTAACCTGTAAATTTTCCCGTTGATAGTTCGATTAATCTGATTATTAGTCATAATCTCCATTGAATATAAACATTTGGTAGAGTCTGCATATACAATGGACATGAAAATTCCTAATGTTGGTTAATTATTTAATCTGTAGTAAGGTGCTTAATTAATTAAAGAAAACCTTTTAATTAATTACAACTAATTATAGTTCTTAGCCCCCAAAATGACGTCTTTTTCTCTCTAAAATCAATGTTTGTTTTAATAATATGTATTAGGGAGCTGAATGGCCACATTCTAATTTGATTGATTTCTAACCATTTAGATGAGTAGTAATTTAACGTTGCATGTGTAATATATTTTAATATGTATAATATTTTATTGTGATGCACGATTAAAATTATTTATAAGAGATGGAGGTATCAGAACTTGGTAAATCAACAAAATTCAACTAATTATTTCTTTATGTTAAACTATATAGAGAATAAAAATAAAATATTTTTCTCTACAATTAAAGAAAAAATAAATATAAAAACGTAAAGAGGTCAAAAGTAAATGTGAAAAAAAAATTATTTGCCTAAAATAAATTTCAGAAATCAAAAGGTATTTAATCAATCATTAATTATTAAGTATCAATTAATATAAATTAATAATTATTAGATTAATAAATATAATTAAATACTTTCATTGAATTTTATATAATTAAGTGATTTAATGTATGAATAATTATGCGTGTCAACTATAACTTAGATGAAAACCGTCCGTAAAATGAGCTCAAAATAATATATCATAAATAATGAAAACAAAGAGAACATATAATTAATTACTGGTTTTCTATCAAAACATAGTACAAATATTTGCAGCATAATATAATATAATATGCCTGAAAACTAAAAAAATATATAGTGTAAGTGTTCCAGCCAATATCAATAGCACAATTCGTCCCAAAATGATATCACTATCAGTATCAGTCAATGATAGCATCTAGATATTATATGATTTTTGTTGTTTCTATTTTCTCTCGTTCACGTGTAACACGACTTCTCTTAATTCCAAGTTTTTTATTAAAAAAATATTTCATAATCCAAATTAAACGTAGTGCAAGTTTGTTTTAAAGGAACCAAATTGGCTTTGAGTGCAGTGCATTGGTGGTTTATATTATGCCGATGCCTATGCCTATGCGGCCTACCCACCTCATCATTCCACAAAATAACGTGAATAATAAATATGAATGTGAAGAGGTTAGGGCATGAAAAAATTAACTTTTATTAAAGGCATAATTAATTATAAATAACTCTCTTCCCTCCTCATATTCACATAAATTTCTGTCTTCCTCTTTCTTCTGAGAACTCTTACTTATAATCCATTGCTTAACTCTGATAAAGAATCGCTTTCTGTGGTAAAAGACTCCAACTACTTCTCTAAGTCTCTCTCTGCTCTGCTCTCTGTCTCTCTGTCTCTCTGTCTCTAGCCATTAAGTTTTATATTTTTGCTTAATTGGGTTCTGTTAGTTTGTCATTGTTGCTTTTGTTTGAAATCGTGATTTGTTATTGTAATTTTGTCTCGAGGTTAAATCGTAGTTTATAGTTACGGGAATGATGCATCATAATTGTAATTTAGGTTGTTTCTTTGATTCGGCTTCTATTGAGATTGCTAGTGGCTCTCTCTATCTATCTCTCTCTCTCTGAATTGTATGGTGTAGATCTGCATGATGATGAACATTCTTGACTATGATAACGAATGAAATCATCATATCTTGTTTCTTCATAAAACTTCAGATATATACACATTCATGAGTCAGTTTAACTTTTAATTCTTTTTTTCTTTTGTAGGTTGGATCACGCAAACAATCACAAGATATGTCGACAACCTACAGACCAAAGAACATCCTCATTACTGGAGCAGCTGGCTTCATAGCATCCCATGTTTGCAACCGCCTTATCAGCAACAACCCTGATTACAAAATAGTTGTCCTTGACAAGCTTGATTACTGTTCAAATTTGAAAAATCTGAATCCCTCACGATCGTCCCCCAACTTCACATTCATCAAGGGAGACATTTGCAGTGCTGACCTTGTTCACTTCATCCTCCTCACAGAATCCATTGACACCATAATGCATTTTGCAGCCCAAACTCATGTGGATAACTCTTTCGGAAACAGCTTTGAATTCACCAAAAACAACATCTATGGAACCCATGTCCTTCTTGAGGCCTGCAAAGTCACAGGACAAATCAAGAGATTTATCCATGTGAGTACAGATGAAGTCTATGGGGAAACAGAAGAGGATGCTAAGGTGGGCAATCATGAGGCTTCGCAACTCCTCCCCACCAACCCATACTCTGCCACAAAAGCAGGGGCGGAAATGCTCGTTATGGCATACGGGCGGTCATACGGATTACCCGTGATAACAACTCGAGGTAATAACGTCTATGGACCTAATCAATTTCCTGAAAAGTTGATACCCAAATTCATCCTCTTAGCCATGAAAGGGATGCCTCTTCCTATTCATGGGGATGGATCCAATGTAAGGAGTTATCTGTACTGTGAGGATGTTGCTGAGGCATTTGAAGTGATTCTTCACAAGGGAGAAGTAGGCCATGTCTACAACATTGGGACAACGAAAGAAAGGAGAGTGATTGACGTGGCTAAGGAAATATGTAAACTTTTTTCACTTGATTCAGATTCACATATCAAGTTTGTAGCGAATAGGCCTTTCAATGACCAAAGATACTTTCTGGATGATCAAAAGCTGAAAAAATTGGGTTGGTTTGAGAAGACAGTATGGGAGGAGGGCTTAAGGAAGACAATGGAATGGTATGTGAAGAATCCTGGTTGGTGGGGAGATGTTTCAGGAGCATTGCTCCCTCACCCAAGAATGCTGACGACGCCTGGAAGCGAAAGTAAGTTTGATGGAACTGATCATGACAGTAACTTCACTGCTTCTTTAGCAAAGAAAAATCATCTTGAGAATGGATTGAAGGCTTCATCTCCAAAGAATGGTCTCTCTATTTCCCAGAAGCCTTTAATGCAGTTGGCTTCAAACAACAATGTTTCTCCTCTTCATTGAAGTATATTGTCATTAAGTATTTATCTATTTATGGTGTTTACATTTGCTCTTGATCTTAGGCAGCTGAATGCTGTCTCTTTGATTCCAACTATTTTAGCAAAAACCTTCTTCCACACCCTTTTACATTAGCCTCTCTAATAGTTAATCACTTCATGGATTTCATGCAGTTAATTATTAGGCTGGCTGTAGAAGAGTTACAGATATCTTTTTCTCTTTTTCTCTCTTTTGGAAGAAAGAGTTACAAATATGTTGTTCTCGCAGATGGTGTAAATTACTCAGAAGCTTGGATTACCATGCAAAGATTAACTTTATTTGCGATTTCGATTCTTAATCAGGTGAGAAATAGCTCCTCCTTCCCGCGTCATCTGGCTCATTCATTTTACATGTTTATATTTAATTAAAAAGCGACGTAGGCTCGACTCTAATATCAAATCTTAATAGTTCAAAAGAGGTATAAATCTTAATTATTACTAAACCCATGTTTGGTGCGTAGTAATCCTCAATTGCAATCCTGTCATAATTCTCTTCTTATTAAATTAATACATTTGTTTGGAGTAATTTAAATTGACAAACAATCATAATTTACATATAATTGTAATTTATATATCATTGATGTAATTGAATTAAATCAGTATAGAAGCGGTCCACCTTCACGGCGTAATAACAATTCTCATAGACAAGTAATGTTACTAGTGTAATGCGGATAATCAGAGATGAAATATAAAAGAAAAGAAGTGCTCTATTATAAAACAAAAGTCACCCTAGAGTAATGAACCTATTTAATTAAATAATTAACTCATTCTTTAAGTTACACACGTAATGATTATTTATAAATTATATTTATAATAGTTCAGGCGATTTGTTGTAATAATGTAATTTATAATCTAATTTGAATATTCTGGACGGCATTAACAATATATTTTAAACAACTTTGATATAAATTACATTTATAATAGTTACTATGATATGTTGTAACAAAATAATTTATAGTCTGATTTGACATATATTAGATGACTTTAATAATATATTTTAAAAAACTTTGATATATGAAAAAAATAATTGACGGTTAAAATATGAATAACATATTAACATATTAATTTTTATATGTGACAAAATTGTATATAACATGATGAGATTATTGCATCTAATTCTAATTAAGAGAGAGTATTGTACTACTAAGCATGATATTTTTTCACAAAAATATTATGACGTATATATTATCAAGTTAATGTACTTTATATTTTTACTAACAACCACGATTATAAAAAAACTCATGATATTCGAAAAAAAGGGTTTAAAGATTAATTAATAAATGAAATGAATTTATATTTTTAGAGGCCTTACAAATGGTGTACTATCTTAAGTTTTAATATTGTAAAACTAAATAAATAATACGATTCACTTTTCATTCAACTACCTCCCAAAACCATCATCAATCTTTTTAATTTTGACCCTTTTATTTTCTATTTTCTGATAATAGAATGTGATGAAAATGAATGGTTATGTTAATCTCATTAGTTTATTTTTTTGAATTGACATGGCAATGAAACACTTATAGTAATAAATATAAGTAAGTTGACATATGTTAACAGTATTTATAAACTTTATACTAATGTACAATGCCCGTGTCAAAAAACTAGTACAAGAAAATTACATGATCAAAGGGGGTAATTGCCCCATTCATCAATGTATAGTATGACATGTGGCGCCATGTTACTGGTAGTTAGAGAATGCCCATAACAGTTGCCTCTAGTCAAGGATTTGGTGGGTTCTGTCCGCCCGGGTCTAAAGACTATTTTATTGAGATTCTTTGTCTGAGCTGGCTGCATGTGGTGAGATGTTAAGAGCTGTGATTGCCTCGAGCAATCCACATTTGTATTTGAATCGCCTGAAGAGGGGGTGCCTGTAACTTTTCTTTTCCTCTATTTGTAATATTTCCTTCTCATCAATAAGAATGAGTTTTCTTCAATAACTCTGAATCTTTTCTCGCTTAAGTTCTGCTCTTGTTTATTTCCTATCTGTTATAGCCTTTGTATTTGCCTAAACTTAGCCGCCGGTCCCGAGCTTGAATGAACTTTAAGTAATGAACTCGATCCCTTAAGTAATTGAAGCTTTACTTTACTTCCACTTAGTTTTAATTTGATTCGGATGAGACCTTAATCTTTTCTTCGTTCTTGCTTCTTCGTCACCTCATGTTGTGAATGTTCTAAGTACTAATGTCTGATGATCTTCGTTGTCAACTTATCCTGATCTCGAGCTTGAATGAGCCTTTAGTAATAAACTTTCCTGGGTGTTCTCTAACTAGCTACCAACAACATGGTGCCACATGTCATGCTATGTTGAAAGGTTCACGGCAGTAAACGCGTTAGAGCTCGACCACTTTGAAGGATGAAGCTGACCTAGCTTGGTCAGTTTCCAGGAAGCTCTGGTTACACCGACCAGAGAAGGTGAAAAGTTGCAAGGATGAGGCCCGTGAAAGAAGCTCGACTGACTCTCTGCGTCATCATCATCATTGTTCCTCGAAAGTAAAGTCCCACGTGGCATACTCATATTCGGCACGAACGCCCAACAAGTTTAATTGTCATAATGAAGCGTCAGATCAGCCTGTATTCAATTACTTTAGAGACATGTCAACATTTAATAATCATCATTTCATGTCAGATCAGCCTCCCACCCATCCAATCAGGGTCAGACGTGGCATCACTTAAACTTTTCCTACGTGATTCCTCCCAAGGGACCTCAGGTATAAAAATCCCTCTCCTAATCAAGAAGAGATAAGCTATTCTCTTAGAAAAACTTTATCAAATTCCTATAAGGACATTGAGTTAGGCATCAGAGGCTCTTAGACAAGGAAATCACCCCTCAGTTTTCCTCGTTCTTTGGGTTCATTGTTTGTGTTTTGTAAATTTCCAAGCCTAGTGGATTTAGGCCAAGAAGGGAATATATGTTTTGCTGAGATTTTTTGCATCAACAATTGGTGTCGTCTGTGGGTACGACATCAAAACCATTCCTCTTTACAAAATGCTTAAGGCTTCTTTCTCCTCCACAAAGAAAAAATGAGTTCGTCATCCTCATCCCAATCTGATGAGGTCCATGATGAGAGGGGGGATCCACCCTTCGCCTCGCTAAGAGAAGAAATCCCTACCATTGTGGGAATCACACATTGAAAAAAGAAAGATATGGAGGCCTCTTACACACAAGAACCCCCCCCCCCCCTGACAGAAAGGCTCATCGATGGGGTCATCACGCGCCCGGAGAGCCAAGGAGGAGTATCATCTAAGAAAGGGTGAGATGACCCCCTAACATGGAGAAACTGTGACCTCCTGAGGAAATCGAGACCAAATCGAAACCAGGCTTCGGGTGATCAAGCTTCCACTTAGCGGTAGAGGCTTTGGTTGGAATCAACCAACAAATGCAAAATAAGGAATTGTGTGATAAGTAGGGTTCCGAAGGAGGACACCACATTATTCAACCTCTTGGTGTTCCTTTGGCCACCAACAATTTTAAAAGTTATCGTGCGAATAAAAATCACAGTAGGCAGATAAACATGTTTTGCATCATTCCAAGTTTAAATACAGAGGCTTGCATAAGATTTTCGTTCCAAACTACATATTCTTGGCGGATTAAAAGAATTGGTTCAAGCATTGATCTTATTTCATAAGAAGTTTTCCGTAATTGGTACTTTATGACAAGTAATATATATGTGCCATGTGTCATGAATCTAAGCTAATGTAGTCTCCAGCTCTCGAGTTCCACCTCGAGTAAGGTAGACTGTGTCAAATTTGACACAGTACATCACTGGTCAAGTCTAATCTAATGCTCTTATCAGAAGACAAGAGAATAATCACAAGGATTCGTACACAAGCTTTGCCCAATGAGACCAAGCTTCTCAAAGTGGAACACATGAGCATGCCTTTCTTAAGCATTAACATGGGAAAAAATACTTACAAGTGTAGAGGAAATTGGAGAAAGGCCATGATCGACGAACCACCTAAAGAGCATCCTAGGAAAGAACTTGTAGAACCGGTGGGATCAATTGTTCTCTCATTATAGCAACTGAAAAGATAGTTCATGACGAGTCAATAATTACTCCTAAGCCGAATGGGGAGTTCATGGGGTTCCTCTAAGAAAAAAAAAGATAATACTCAGGGAACCTAGCACGTTAGGTCCAATAGGAAATGGAAGGCGATAACTCAGGAGGCTGGAGACTCGACGACCTTCAGCTTTCCGCATTAATCCCCCACCCCAAATTAGAGCAGAAGAGGTTGTCTCATATTTAACAGCCAACATCGAGGTGTGGTGGGCCTTGATAAGTCGTGCAATCTAAGCAGTATTTTCCAAGTAAAAAACTGATTATTCCACGAAGTACGATGAAGGAAAAGTAATGTCTGGCTTGCATTCTTGCTCACCAGACGGGGAAAACTGATGTCTAGCTTGTATTCTAGCTCATCAGATGGAAAAAAATGATGTCTGGCTTGAATTATAGCTCACCAGACGAGAAAAAGGTGAAATCTGGCTTGCATTCTAGTTCGCTAGATGGGAAAAAAATGATGGATGGCTTGTTCTAGCTCGCCAGATAGAAAAAAATGATGTATGGCTTGCATTCTAGCACGCCAGACGGGAAAAAAGTTATGTCTGCCTTGCACTCTAGCTAGGCAGATGAGAAAAAAATGGTACATCGCTTACATTCTAACTTGACATACGAGAAAAAAGTTATGTCTGGCTTGCACTCCAGCTTTAGATGGGAAAGAGACTCTAGCTAGAGTAGAAACACCTGACTAAACACTTAAGGAAAAAGAGAAGTCTAGCTTGCACTCTAGCTCCCCAGGATGGGAAAAAGGTTTTAGTCAGA
The DNA here is from genome assembly GCA_003255025.1 of Datisca glomerata. NCBI lineage: Eukaryota > Viridiplantae > Streptophyta > Magnoliopsida > Cucurbitales > Datiscaceae > Datisca > Datisca glomerata. The sequence goes on from QANY01008030.1 coordinate 330,032, forward strand.
GCATGAACGTCTGACTAGACACCTATGGAAAAAGAGAAGTATGGCTTGCACTCTAGCTCGCCATACAAGAAAAAGGTTATAGCTAGAGCAGAAACTCCTGGCTAGACACCAAAGGAAAAAGTGATGTTTGACTTGCACTCTAGCTCGCATGATGGGAAAAAGGATCTAGTTAGAGCAGGAACGCATAGTTAGACACCAAAGGAAAAAGAGAAGTCTGGCTTTCATTTTAGCTCGTTAGACAGGAAAAAGGTTCTTGCCAGAGCAGGAACGCCTGGCTAGACACGTAAGGAAAAAGTAATGTATGGCTTGTACTCTAGCTCGTTAAACGGGAATAAGGTTCTAGCTAGAGTAGGAACATCTGGCTAGACACCTAAGGAAAAAGAGAAGTTTGGTTTGTACTCTAGCTCGCTAGACGAGAAAAAGGTTTTAGCCAAAACAGGAACGCCTGACTAGACACCTAAGAAAAAAGAGAAGTCTGGCTGGCACTCTAACTCGCTAGACGGGAAAAAAGGTTTTAGTCTATTTTATTCATATTGCAACTTATTTATGTTTAAGTCTGTTAGTGTCTAAAATTCAGGATACTAAGAAACTCGGTCCAGAAGATCGATCAGACCCACATCTAAGTCAATTAAAGGTTCGAGTACAAGTCCCATGACTAGTTTAACCTATAAGTGTCAAAATCCCAAGTTATAATTGAGGAATCGTCCAAAGAAAGAGATCCAAGCAATTCGAGAGAGCACCCAGAGCAAGCCATCTCTGAAGCCCTGCAAGCAAAGGGAGCGACTTCATTGGCGGAAGCCAAACAAGCTGTCGCTGTTAAACACTCTCGATCGATGATTCACTTTAAAGAGAAGGAAGCCATTGAAGCTTAGAACTTGCCTTGGTCAAAACGCTAAAAATTGCAGGAGCACACCAACTCTATCAATCGCCTCCACCCATGGTCCCTTCTCCGTTGAACTCATGGAGGAGCGAATCAATCAGGACAATTTGGAGAGTCACACGCAAATGTCTATTTTGACACCCAAATTTGAACGTGATACTAAGTTGTTCCTATAAAAGGAGGAGGAAGTGGAGAAGCGAAAGCAAGCAATCTTAGAGGCAAGGCTCCATTAAAACTACTTTAAAGCTTTTATGCACACATCAACGAAGGCCTTCATGCAAATTCTTTTCTTTCTCTAAGAGACACATTGTAATTCTTTGAGAGATTCCGCTTTTGTAAAGCAAATCAATATAAAATGTCATGTTTATTCAGTTATGTTTTTGGAGTAAAGTGTTCCTATTTTTCCTATTTAAAATGCAAGTGGTCTGAGGAATAAAGCACTTTGCTCCGGATTGACTTGCTCCGAATTAACTTATTCTAGATTAAATCATTTTGTAACAGGATCTTAGACTCAGTTCTTCATTTTCTTCAAATCCCATGCCCAACTTACTGACCGTATCCGTATAACAGACTATGCCCAATAGAATACAGATAGTCCAGACCTATTGGCACAATCTTATAAAAAACCCAACAAAATCATTCTTCAAAATAGCAAGATGTCTGAGAACAATAATGTGAACGAAGAGACAATGTCAATGATCAATTTAATTCTGGTATGAAGCATCATTTTTGCACTACAATTGAAGATGCAAAACTGGTAGTGTTTAATAGATTTAATGAATGCTAGTATATGGAGATGTGACAAGGGGAGGACCTTTAAAAATGGGTTTGCTAAACATTTGAAAATATGATTATTTTTACCAAAACATAGGTTGGTGAGGAAGTCTATACGATGTGCTCCTGAATTATTTTTTGGTAAGGTGCTGAGTAATATAATTAGGAAAAACAACATTTGTTCTTATACATGTATATAATCAGGGAATGGTGCATGTTGTCTTGTATGTATGACTTAAATAACATCCTCTAACATTATTAAAGCTAGTGACGATGCTATGGTCTAAAATAAACCAATATTTTGATTATTGTACGTAAATATTTGAAAAAAAAATGAGAAATATTTATTATATGTTTTTTATTAACATTTGGTTATGTTTTGAAATTAAGTGATTTCGTACTACAGTTGTGTTATGTTTTATGTCAGGAAGGAAGAAGTATATTATTATTGTTATGTGAATTTTTTAACATGATTTGAAATTATGTAATAAATTATATTAATTTTTATTTTGAATTAACTTTATTAAAGTTTGGCTAATATTATTAATCTAATTAAATTTTTATCAAACATAATTAAAATTAATCCTAAAATTCACATCAAAATATTTTTTACATAGAACAACCGAAAGGATATTTAAATATTCAAATAATTATTAACAAGAATTCACAACACAATGTAACCTAAATAAAAAATAGTAATCATTAATTAACATTCATCGTTTTATATATTATTATGTACAATTAAACATGTTAGTCATATTTTACCACTAATTCAATTATCTCTAACTAATTTATTACCAATTCAATTACGATAATAATTCTACGTAGTATGAATCAAACATGTTCAAACTATTGTTAAAACATGAAACTCCTTGAATGGATTATGTGGCAGCTTCTAACATGATCAGATTGGTTAGCCAATGATAGTTGTTTTTTAGTTTTGTGGTAGTTGACCATCCATTTTTTTCTTTTAGATTTCCTCATGATATCTCCTTTTTTGGGGGAACAACAAAAGCTTTGCTGGTAGGCCGCCTAAGCATTGTAGATTTAGCCTTCGTTCGGGAACAATATTTTGATTAATAAGAAAGAATAAATTTTAATGTGATGTCTAATACAGTTCGTAAAATGACCAAATGTATAATTTCATATTTCGTTTCGGTGTCTATTTTAGTTTTAAAAAAAAAAAACGTTTCAGATATTTCAGTATTTCGGTGTGCCGTTTCAGAAAAAAGTTTCCGAAATTAATGTTACAAAATTTATTATATATAATATGACTAATAAACAAATTGAATCAATATATTATATCATGCAAATAATACGTAATTACCATTAAAATTCAATAAAGCATCATATTAATGACATTAAAATTCAACAAAAACATCATGTTAAATAGCATTATCATCATAAAACACACAAATGTTCAATATCACAACTAATTTGCTTGAGTTTCATCATCATCATGCTCATTAAACTTTGTAATTCAGGAGCATCTTCACCAAACTGATCCCACCATATCTCAGCAAAATAAATATGTTGAGAATAAATTCAATTAAAATAACAAAATTCATCAGAGTATTTCGGCTGAAATATACCGAAATAGACCGAAACAGACCGGAATTCTAGGCGAAAAATTACAACCCCCTATTTCGTTTCGGTTCCTCGTCAGAGCCGAAACGTTTTGGCTATTTTAGCCGTAACAAAATGAAATTGATAACTAACATTCTAATAGGTTGGCTTAATTATACTATAAATAAATTAAAAAATATATATCATCACAGACAACGGTTTGTAGACAAATCGTCGTAAAACTATAACAAAAATGACGGTTTCAAAAATTAAATAAATAAAAACAACGACAATGGTGTCTATAGACACCGTCGTTAAACATAATTCAAAACTACAAAAAAAACCGTCATTCTTATGGTTTGAAGACGACGGTGTCTGGAACAGCCGTCATTTTTGTACCCGTGATAAAAAATATGTTATTTTTAGGACACATTTTAAGACGACGGGTGATTATCTGTCGTCTTTGATTTTTAACAACGAAAATCCCCGTCATTTAAAAATAATTTTATAGTAGTGAAGATCTCTTTTATATTTAGCTTTACGAATGAGAGGTATATGGAAGTAGTCAAGTGTACGAAAAAAGAATAAGACAAAGTTTTCCTGAGTGAAAAAAAAATCCAGCACTACATGATCAGTTACTAACATACCTTAACTGCCTGTGCTTTTTGTTTAATAAAGCTAACTAAGAAACCATTAAGATCAGGAGCCTTATTTTCTTAAAAGGATATGATTGTGGATCTAACATCTTCTAGTGGGAAAAGGCAGCTCAATTTATTGTTCTGAGATTTTATACTTGAAGATGTTGTTCAAAATGTCAAGGATGGAAATTAGGGAAGCTTCCTATATAGGTTCAAAATGTGGTCCCCAATATCTTGGAGAAGCTCAATCTAGTTATCTTTCCCTCAAAATAATACTTGGGAGTTTCCTACCTCATACAACTTCCGTTAATTTGGAGTACCTTTTAATAAAAAAGTTATAAATTGTAAAGAAATGTTCTAGTTGAAAACGTTCTTAAAATGAGTTGACACAGTTGATTAAGCGTCACATTAACATTTAAAAAATCGTAAATTTAAATCGTAATTTCACTAAATATTCTTCTAGAAAATTTGTATCTTATTAAATAAATAAATAATTCGTTTTATCTGTAAAAGGAGATCATATAGAAAATATAATCGATTCAATAACATGTTTTATATATAAGCTTTACAAATAATTATAACGCAGTTTAGGTTGTAATATTTGTAGAATTTAAATGTCTAGTATAATGATAGAATCTATATATATGATGTTATAGGTTAGAATAATTTTAAATTGTGAATAAAGTAATTTATATTGAGTTCAAGCAATCCAAAGTTCAAGAAAATAGAAATCCTATTTCTACGAAGGAAGTCTTTTTTGTTTAATGATGAAATTTTATTTATATTGTTCTTTTATTTTGACGGTAGTTGATTAACGTAGAACGGTTTTCCTTTTGGTAATCATAATTTTTATCCTTTGTGATTTTTCAAATTGAAATTATAAGGGAAGTTGGCGCTTAAAAAAGGGGAAAAGCCTTTTTTGTTCAAACAAAAGTTTTGAATAGGATTTCTACAAAAAAAATGAACTTAAACAGTATTTGAACCAAAAATTATAAGAGAGACTTCAGAAATTGTCAATATGATCACATGTTTCACGTGGTTTTTCTTTTTCTGCAATGGGTGTGAAACATGTTGTCGTATCTTATCGACTGAAGATGTTTTGTCAAGAATTGCAAATTTTAGGGACAGATGTTTAAACTCATAATTTCATAATATGTATACTAGAGTTTAATTATCATGTCAACTTATGAGAATATTCATGTATGAATATTTGAATATATAGATTATTAATGATTTTGTTTTGGAAAAACATAATGATTCAATTCTCACATGATTACAAATCTTGTATTGTGATTAAATTAATACATATATCATCGAAATAAAACCTATACTTCGCAGTTAAGTCAGTAATTTTATTTCGTTTATTTATTAGTTCAAGCACTTACACTCAGATCTTGACTATGACTTGGCCCACTAGGACTCTGCAATGTGCTCGCAAGTATAGTAGATTCTTTGAAAGTTGCACCCCTTACCACTAGACTCTGATAATACATGTCGGATCAAGCATTTATCATTAAATCAAAAATTATAGTTGATAGTCAAAGCACAACATTATTTTCCTTATTTATTTCAAATATCTATGTCAGCTCTCAATTGAACTGACTTGGACCCATCTGACCTTCGCCTTGTGGCATGATACTAACCCAGACACCAACATTATCTTTTGTAGTCTATCAGCTAACATCTTGGTTATACTCATGTAGATAACATTACAACAGGAATTAACTTGTACTCAATAATCGTGGTGGAGAGAGGGACCTTTGAGATTAAAGAGATTACTTTGATTTTGATTTGCCTTAAACTATTTTCCTGAGTGAAAAAAATTCTAGCACTACATGGTTAATTACATCATTTCCACAACTGCTCGTGCTATTTTGTAAGAGCCAACTGAGATGATAATCCTTTTTTGTGGAATCTGACATATCTTCTGGTGTGAAATTAATGGTAACTCATAAGCTCAACTTGTTGTTCTGAGATTCTACTCCTTGGATGATAAGGAAGCCAACTCAACTCATACGCTACGTAGGCCAACTACCACGCATATTATAAATCAAGCGCACGCAGCTCAACTTGTTGAAGGGTAAGTTACGTAATAATGTGTTAGTAGTCGTTAAAATCTGTTAGGTAGTTAGTAAGGTAGTTACATATTGAACTGTGTGTAAATATACATGTATGTAATCGTTATAGTAGTTAATGTGAAATTCAACTCAGAGAGAAGTTCAATTACTCTCCTCTGTTTTCCCCTGTTTTAGCGTTCATATTATTTCATGACTTGGTATCAGAGCCCATTAGATTTTTCAAGCAATGGCGACAGATTCGAGCACTAACAATGAAGATAATTCTTCTTATGAAAATCTCTTCTCAAAATCTCTGAACAACACACTTAGTTCATCTAAATTGATCAAGTTAGATAGAGATAACTATATGTTGTGAAAATCACAAATAGTTCCTGTTGTTATTGGAAATGGTCTTGATAAATTTCTGTTTGGAAGTGAGGAAGATGTTGGATCGAGTTTTAAAAATTGAAGAAAATTAATGAAACACGAACGGTTCGTGGGTGAAATAAAAATATTAAAATAAATATTTAATCCTATTAAATATAAAATCATACAACGATCATACATATTTAGATAAACGTATCGAGAAGATATATAATTTTTTTTTTACCTTTTCTTATAATGGAGAATTTTTTAATTGGCGAGATCCAATTTATTGTCTCACGTTCCTCGTTCTTGCGATTCGCAGAATTTCAATCAATCTTCACACCAATAACCACTCGTAGGATTCAGAAGTATGTCTCGCAAGAATATTGTCAGGAATAGAGTGTGAGCTCTCTAAATAACTGAAGAATAAAAAATAGTTTTGTTCTTCCTCACTATGATTTCGACAACAACAAGGGAGTGGGGAGACAAAATATTTTTCTTGCTCTAAATAATCACATACTGTGATTAGGCTAACTTAGCTTAGGGGTGCAACCATATTGCAATCCCTTATATAATATTTATAAAATTTACACATATACACCTATATTGTAAATTGCTGAAATTCGTCATCTCACTGCACTGCTCTCTACGATTTTTACATCTTCCTTAGAGTCAATATTTTATCCAAATTAATCAATCCAAATTGATAAACTAAATTGATCCATATCAATTAATTAATTAATTAATTATCTAATAATTAAAAAATAACAAATTATTTAATTTGTACATTAATTCTGCTCTTCACTATTTTAGTGATGACACCCATGGCATATGAGTTTAGAAAGTGTATATTGGTCCAAAACACATTTTCGGTCTAACTGATGTTATTTCTCATTCATGTACTTATAATGTACTCCTGAGATTGAATGAACCAATATGAATAAAGCTATGAGATTCAAATAACCGACTAATTTATCTTCATAAATTCATGACTTATTTAATCATGACATCATACGACTCCACTATAGGTCTGATGTTGAATCAACTCTCGATTCATGCGCACTACAATTTTCTGTTAGTACAAATAAATATATTTATTTCACGGTCCATAGAATATTCTACGATGTTACCCTTCGTGAATATCAGTAATAAGAGCTGGATATAAAATTATCGTTTTACCCCTCTACTTATTATTTCCTTAACTCTTTTATTGACTGTGAATAAGAAAAACATGTAAGTAAAATGACCCGTACAGTTCACAATGTCTTATTCAATAACTCATGACATCGAGTATGAGGCCCGATTTATTTATTCACACACTCATCAATAAAGTATAAGGTGATATTATTGCTATTACAATCTTACCACGAATTTCATATGTTTGAATCACACAACTCCAACATGGGTAAATCACGATCCAGACAACCGAGGTATTGTCTGGCAATTCGAACTCACTCATTTGGCATATCAAAAATCGCAAGTAACTAGGTCAAGTTTCATATTCACCTCAGGATTAAGGCAATCATGAAAATACCCTTAAGGTGTAACAATTGGATTTAGAGCTAGATAAACGACTTTGCTCTAAACTAATTTATTACTGGTATATTCAACATGTTCCAAAACATGTTCAAGTCAACCGTTAGAGTCTGCACTCTCGTGCCCAAGACCGGCATCATTTGGTTCAACCTAACAGTCATAATTGGACTCGATTGCCCACCGACCCTTAGACTGAGAATAACATTCTGAACTATTTCAGAAGAATTTATCTGGAAGACCCATCTATCTTTCCTAAAAAAATTCAGTAATATATAAATGTCAGAGAAATAACAAAATACTCATAAATAGTGATTACACCCTACTTTATGAACACAATTCCAATAGAAGAGCTTTAACAAAAGATTAGTAATCGCAATATTAATCCAAAATTTATTTCTTGGATTAGGAAAGACTAGCTCTTGTGTAGCTAGTTAAGGTTGTCGATGACCGAGAGAGTCTTGGGAACTGTTCTTCAATATAGTCACTCGAAGGACCTCTAGAAAGCTTTAGATAGAAGTTTCTCACATCAATCACGTGCAAGAATATTGCAAATGAAAAACTCGCTTCAAACTCTCAAGAAAGCGAGTACTTTAATCACATATTATTGCGATAAAATGAGGAATATTGGTGATGCCTTGGCAGCAACAGACAATCCAATAAGTGAACAGGATTTACTTCTGCATATTTTGAATGACCTTAGAAGTTAGTATGATTCAGTTGTTGTAAGTGTTACCTCAAGAAATGAAGACTTGACAGTTGAAGATGTGCAGGCTCTTCTTTTGAGTCATGAGTGTAGAATCGAACGGATTAATGCTGAATCTGAGTTGAACATGAAACTGACCATGAGTGAAAATTTTGTTAGGAGCCATTTTGACAGTGGAAAATCTCAAAATAGTAATGGTTCGTTCAGATGTAGAGGAATAAATAATCAGCAAAAACAATAAGAGAAATTTCAATGGAGGACGGAGGGGAAGAGGTGGAAGAACTCGAAACAGGTTAATCTGTCAAGTCTGTGGTAGAATTGGACATGGTGCATTGACCTGTTACTACAGGTTTGACAAAGGTTTTCAAACTCAATCCAACAATCACAATAGTTCTCAATTTCAAAACTAATAGAATTCAAATTTCTCTCCAACAGTAATGTTAGTGCCTCAAATTGTGCAAACGATCCATCGTGGTATGTTGATAGCACTGCCATTAATCATGTTACAGGTGAGCTGAATAATTTTCACTTTTCTCATGAGTATAATGGAAAGGAGAAGCTGTTTGTAGGCAATGGTAAGACTTTACATATTACACATATAGGTCCACTTTTCTCCTTGTTCCTCATACTTTAGTCATTCTAAAATTGAAATCTTTGCTTAGAGTTCCTCACATTAAAAAGAACTTGATTAGTGTTTTGCAGCTAACTAAGGACAATTCTCTATTTATTGAATTTCATTCTTCTTACTGTCTTGTGAAGGACGAGGCAACCAGGAGGGTCCTTCTTAGAGTGAGACTTAAAAAGGGCCTTTATGAGTTTATGATATCTGAAGGAAGAAGAGTTGCAACACTAACTTGCAAACTCACTGATTCTAAACTTCCTGCATATTATCCTACTGTCTTACCTGATTTTCCTTTGCCTAAATCATGTGTTGTTGTTGACGATGTATCTACTTCCAATAAGTCAATATTATCTCAATCATTACTTGTCCCTTCTTCTTTTGCAAAGTTTGTTTCAGGCTGTAATTCAGTTGAGTTGAGTTAGACTTTAAGATTTTAACATTATATTAAAGTCTTTTTAGACGAAAATCAAGCACGACTGGGCTCATACTACCTTTCTACATGACAAGGACCAATCAAAAAGATCGGCTTGTACGTGACGGGAGTATTAAGAAAATAATCTCACATCGACTAAGTAGAAGTATTTGACTAAAAATATAAACTTAGAGCAACTATCAACTCTCAAATTAGTTTTTAAATTGAGTTAGGCTCTAAAGTTTTAACATTCAAAATGTTGGTCAAAATTCTTCACTCAATCTGAGTAAGGTTTGCTATCTCATACAACTTCGTTAATTTAGAGTTCTTCTTAATAAAAGAGCTTTAAAGTGTATAAAATCATTTTAATTGAAAACACTCCCAATAAATTGATTTATACAGTTGATTAATTAAACCTTACACTAAGGCTTAAAAGATTATGGATTGAAATCGTCCTAAATATTCTCTTGGAATGTCTGGGAAACAACACTCAAAAGTCAAAACGTACCCTTGCATTCCCAAAGCTATATAGTGAGTTTAGAGTAAATATTCCAAAGAACATTAAAAAAAATAAAAATCTTCACCACTTTAATTTTAAAGTGTGTACTGTGCACGTTTCTTTCTTTAAATATTCCTATTAATTCATCTTAAGAGTATTTTTCGAAAATATTTATGTAGTTAAATAATAAAAAAAACACTACTTGCCTACTTGAAAATCATAGGATATCTATTATCAATTACTTAGACCGCGCATGAAACACGCAACAACTATTATATGTATATTTGTGTGTTTAATTGAGAAGATGATATCAGAAATATAGTAAAAAAAAGGTCCAGCAATTCTTATTTATCTGCCTCAATAATAATTTAATATAGAAAATAATCAAAAGGTTGTCTCTTTCCAACAACGCACAACTGGCAGAAAGATCAGGAGAGATAGAGGGAGTGTGAGAGAGATGAAGTGAGCACACACATGTTTCACGTGATTTTTTTTTTTGCCAATGTATCTGAAATATGTTGCCCTATCGTATCGAATGAAGATTTTTTTTTTAAATTACGAACTTCATGATTATCAAAAAAATTATTATCTCAACCATGATCATTGTGTCGACTCGTGTTCTCACACGGCTTAAGATTTTTTATGAAAATTATAAAATTTAGGGAGAAAGATGAATACTATGATCCGAACTTATAATTTCATAATTCGTTTACGAGATTTAACTATCGTTTCAATTCATATTATGAAGAGTCATATCTAAAGTATATCACACATTTTGATTGGCAAGAGATATATTAATTTCTCATTCTAGCATTCGACATGGCTAAGTACGAAATGGACATGAATATTCTAAGGTTTATCTAATTCTCTCTGAATTTAATCTCAATATACGATTTATAATTGTGTGAGAATCGAATCAAATATGTTTTTCAAAATAAATTCATTGATAATCTCAGTCATAATACATTTTTATGTTTTTGCAATACATTGTGAACCATGTTGACAGATCATATAAAGATTTTTTATATAGAAGTTACAAATTTACAGGGCTCGATTAAGAATATTATGACCTCTAGAGCTGATTATTATGTTTAACTCATCATGTCACTAAACTAAGTGAAGTTTACAAATTTTACGTGTCAGATTTTAACTCAAAACTAATTCGTGTTAAGTTGAGTGACTTAGTATATATATAAACACAGATATATCTTCACCCACGATATATTTGTACTTATCTACATGTTAGGCCACTTCACCTAACATCAGTTAGTTTTTGAAGAAAATCTGACATTATATCAGAGTTTGGTTCTCTCATGCCTCAAGTTCGGTCTCTGTATGTCTTTATTTGTACCAACCTCTATTCTACATCGATCGTTAATGAGGATCTATATATGCTTATATACCTCAAATGTCAATTCACCTAATATCAATTAATTTCGAGTTGAAATCTGACATTAAGTATAGCGCATTCAGATTAGGACAGAGACATTAATTATTCTCCTTGTGTGCATTTGCATGCAATATGGCCAATTCCAAGATCATGAGCATGAACAGTCTAAGGGATCTTCTCCTTACTTTTGATTACATTATACGATTTATAATTATGTGAGCACCGAAGATGATTATTCCCAATATCCATTATAATCTCAGTCGTAGCACTTTCTATCACCCACATGTTACATGCCATTGCTGTCGTTTTCTAATGCTAACTATGGAGCTGGTGTAATGCAAATAGCCACTTGTCCAACTCTTACTGGTCCTTCATATTATTGTTCATCTCGGTCTCTACCCACCTAAGTGTGAAAAAAAAACAATATAAATAGCACACTCAGACAATCACTAATGTGTGTCTAGTTAATTCCTCCGCATTGCTCTGACAAAGAAAGTGTTCATCACTTCAACATCTGTCTGCTTCTCACAAAAGACTGCAACTATTTCTTTCTGTAAGCCCTCTTAGTTTCATTTAATTGAGGAGATTTTTCATATTTCAAATTGTTACGGATATATTATCCCATATCGATTGTGAATGAGGATCTATTTGTGTTTATACATCTGTTCAGTCTCTCCACCCAAGGTTAATTGATTTTGAGTTAGAATCTGACATGAAAATTCTTGATGACTCTCCACCGATCCCTTGCTTTCTCAACAAAAACCTATAGAAAAATATCTCAATGCTTAAATCTCGATATACAGATGTAAAACACTTACTTCTAATTTATTTATTTGTTTATGTTTGGATGATGCAGAGGATCACAAATGGCCAATACCTACACCAATGGAACTGCGGAATCAGTAACCAACGGCCATCACTCAACTGAGATGCCAAATTTGAAGTTTTTAATATATGGTAAAACAGGATGGATAGGTGGGCTTCTTGGGAAGATTTGTGAGAAGCAAGGAATTGCCTTTGAGTATGGGGAAGGGCGTTTGGAGGAAAGGTCACAGCTTTTGGATGATATTCGAACTATCAAACCAACCCATGTCTTGAATGCTGCTGGTTTGATTGGTAAACCCAATGTGGATTGGTGTGAATCTCACAAGACAGAAATAATAAGGACAAACGTTGTTGGTACATTAACATTGGCAGATGTTTGCAAAGAACATGGACTCCTAATGTTGAATTATGCTAGTGGTTGTCTTTATGAGTATGATGATGCACATCCTTTAGGTTCTGGTATTGGATTCAAGGAGGAAGATGAAATTAATTTCACTGGTTCTTTCTATTCTAAAACCAAAGGCATGGTACGTAATTACTTTCTTCAGCTTGTAATATCATTATTCATGCATGTTTGGTAAAACACAATTTCGGCTCCTAATGCAGCTAGTTGTCAATCTGACAGGTTGAGGAGTTTTTAAAGGAATATGACAACGTTTGTACACTAAGAATCAGGATGCCAACGACATCTGATCTAAGCAACCCACGTAACTTCATAACAAAGATAAAACAATACAACAAAGTGGTGAACATTCCGAACAGTGTGACAGTGTTGGATGAGCTTCTACCAATTTCAATAGAGATGGCAAAGAGAAACTGCAGAGGCATTTGGAACTTTACAAACCCAGGTGCTGTGGCTCACAATGAAGTTCTCGAGTTGTACAAGAAGTACATTGACCCCAATCTCAAATGGTCCAATTTCACTGTTGAAGAACAGGCCAAAATCATAGCTGTCCCTCGTTCCAACAATGAATTGGATGCTTCTAAGTTGAAGAATGAGTTTCCTGAGTTGTTGTCTGTCAAGGAGTCGTTGATTAAGTACGTCTTTGAACCAAACCAGAAAACTAAGCTTTAAATGGAGATTTACCCTTCAAATGATCTCAATAATTAATCGTGGTTAAGGCGGGAGAAAATTGAGCAAACCTACTGTAATAAAAGCATAGTGATATGATGTTTATTTGGGAATCAAAGTTTCTCTGTTTGTTGTGTTGGTTTTTATTCAAAGCATTATATTTATGATCTTATCTCCGGTCGGCTTCTTATCTTTGAATAAAATATTAAGAAAAAATTCAATTTACACCCTTCAAGTTTGATTGATCGGTAATTTATATCCAAAAATTATTTATTTAGTATCAAATACTCTTCAACTATGAAAATTAATCATTTATACCCCTCTCCATTAATTTCCGTTCAAATCTAACAGATGTTTTTTAATTACATTAAAACTGAAACTAAAAATATTAATAATTAAAAAACACTAATTAAACTAATTTACACTCAAATAATAAAAAACCCAAAAAAAATTCAGACATCGTGCATGCCTTGGTTAATTTAAAGATTCTGATATAAAAAACGTATGAGCTTAATAGTTTTGCAGACCTTGTTCAATTGCAATCAGAAACTCTTCTTCATTTGATGTTAGTTTTAGAAATTGATTTCAAACTTACTCATGAAATTCACATCGTTGCTCACAAATTTAGATTAGGCAAGTATTGGTTAAAAAGTAAGAAAGCTGAAACTTCATAGCTGTTTGTCATTCTACATGAATTTTCTGATAATATCCGAATCAACGAAAATGATGAATGTCTTAATCTAATCCAATATTATTTTTCATCTTCCATTCAGATATATTCTTAGAAGTGTTGCTAGCAACATTCATTAAACTTGTCAAAATTGACAAAACATTAGGGTATGTCGTTTAGTTTTATTTACAAGTTTAGCATCAAATCATATATTTTCTTAACTTCTTTTTTTAACCTTCATCTCTACTACTTATTTCTCACGTCAATTTTTTTCGTTAGAAATAAAAAATTTAGATTCTACTTATTTATAATTATGTAATTCTCTTCCACTCCTTAATTTCTCTCTAACTATTTTTTTTTTCTAAAATCAAATTTAGTAAATTTACTTATTAAAAAAACAGATATTTGCCCAATTTCTTTCACGCCATTTTTTTTCTAAAATCAAAATTTAACAATTTTACTTATTTACAATTAAATAATTCATTGTCTATGCCTTTTAGTTTTATTTACCAAATTACCATCAACATTTTCCCCCCATTTTTTTCCACTCAAATTTTGACAACATTTCACTAAAAATCACATTTTAAAACAAAATTTATTAAAACAAATAACGAAAGAAATTGGAGTTCACACATTGACGAAAAAAATAAGTGAAATCGGTGAATATGAAAAAATATTGATTTAAGAAACAAAACGGCGTACAAGAAATTGGGCAAATGAAAAGATTGTAAATAATAAAATTACTAAATTTTGATTTTACAAAAAAATAGGGTGACGGAATTTGAGGAGATGAATAGAGCGACATAATTATAAATGAGTAGAATTTGATAAATTTTGATTTGAAAAAAAAATGGCGTGAGAAATAAGTGGGAGAGTTGAAAGAAAAGCCATACCTTTCTATTTTTTTCATTTTGACAGTTTTAATAAACAGGAAAAATACTAACATGTTACTCTTATAAAGTGAGAGTGTCTAAATGACTGTTTAAATAAGTGTTTCTTCTTATTCCAAAACACTGATTCATGATATAACCATTACACCAATTCTCTACATTTTTAGTATATCAAAGTAAACTTCAAAATTCAGTAATGTAATTCGCTGTGTAATTCTGATAAAAATTTTATCGTTAATGCTCTGATAAAAAGCATAATAACCACGTGATGTTTTGTAATCCAAATGAAGAGTATAGTGATGAATTGTAACTGAAAATAATAAATGTCGATCGTCTTCATGTGTTGTTGGCCTAGAAAAATGCACTAAAATTTCCACACACACTTGATGAAGAATCTTGTGCTCAGTCCTGGAAAGGTTTAAGAAATCATGGTGTGCCTAAAGCCCTAGGAATTCAGAGAAGAAAGTGAAAGCATGGAAGCCAAGTCATGGAGGGTAAAAATGAAAGTAAAAGAAGTAATTTTCCAAAACGACAGTCTTGGGTCGGATTTCATAAGCAAAATCATGTCATTTTGAAGACTAACGGCGACTTAACGCTATTCACTGAAAATGTTATTTTCAATTCAAAAATATAACTTTAAAGTTAGAAATAACAGAAATAAAACTTTAAGGTAAAAAATGGCAGTAAATGTAAACTTAAAGAGTGTATTTTATTATTTTTCCTTAAAATTTTAATAAATAAGCACTTTCTTACACATAAACGGTAAAATATTTTAATTCGATTAAAATATTAGTTCCATCTTATATATAATTAATGGGCTCTCAATTTTTGTATAGACTTGTTAATTAAAAAAGTCAAAGGACTTCGTAGTAAAATAGTTTTAGAAAAAACTTAAATAGTTTTATTTAGCTCTTAAATCATTGTTTTATTTATTAGGTTAATGCCAATTGAGTCAATATTATTAATCGTAAATTTAAACATTTTGATGTTTTTTTATTTCCGATGATATGACGCGTCAAGTGTATGTTTCTAACACTGATACGTGTAAATAAGTTAAATCAAACATTCTCTATCTTAAGGATTCAATACAAAAATTTTAGTACAAATTTTTTTTTATTCTAAATTATGAGTAATACGTAGTTTAAATTCTAAACTATAAAAAGTTATCTAATAAACTTTAAACTAAATAAAAATAATAATTTAAACTTTAAAGCAAACTCCGTCAATTTTTACAAGAGTATGTTGTTCCAATAAAATCAATCAAAATAAACCAAAACCCCAAACCCGTTTGCCCTCTTCCCCTCTTTCTCTTCTTCATCAATCAAACCAACACCAACCCAATTTCTCTCTCCCTTAGATTTGGTTCTCTCTCTACTGCAAACTTAAAAAAATAACTAGAATCATAATGAATTCGATGTTCAAGCAAAACCTCCCATGGCTGCCAACTAGCAAAAGATTGTTGGCAGCCATGAAAAAGAATTAGTGAACTTACCACAATATACAAAAGAATTAGGGAAATGGGTTGATGTTGGTTTGCTTGATGAAGAAGAGAAAGAGGGGAAGAGGACAAACGGGCTAGTTAGGGGTTTTAGTTTATTTTGTTTGGGTTTATTAGAACAGCATCGTTTTGAGTGTAACAAAATAACGTCATATTGACAGAGGGATGCGCAGAATTTACTTCAAGGTTTGAATTGTAACCTTTGTTTAGTTTAATCTCATAGTGCAGCGTTAAAGTTCCGAATTTAAACTGCAATTTCCCATTGTTTGATGATGAAAAATGAAATTTATCCAAAATTTTAAAGTGCAATAGACTGAATTCGCCAAAAAAAATTATGGGAAAACAACGAGAGACCGAATTATATAGAAAACAAAGAAAAGAAACAAGATGGAGCCCTCCTGGGAAAACAAACGTAGTTAGACAACGATGGCATTAATAGTCAGTTGTCGAGGGAGAAGATTAAGTGATTTGATATTTCCAAGCTGTCCTGCAGAGAGCTAATTTAGGTTCTGAAAGATTAAAATTTATCCTCATAAAATTACAAAACGACTCCTTTGAAATTGAGCCCCCATAAAAAGAAGGAAAAAAAAAGTATACCATACAAGCAGTCTAACATAATGAGATGTGATCAACTAAGAAAAGGAAAAGATATTACCTTAACTAGCATGCATCTAAAGAAGACCAATTTACTAGAGAACCCATTAAACAGATGAACTACTATGTACCACACAAAACAAAGAAGTATAATCAATACCAGGGCAAAACTTCATGTCAACTACTAGCTTTCAAGTTCACTTCGTATCCAATCCTGCGAACAAACCAATGCTTCTACAGTTCTCGGATTCAAAGAACTCCAGTCATGATCAACCACTCTTGTTCTTGTACTGAATGCAGAATCTGATGCGATTTTTGCCATTGGTATTCCCAATACATTACGAGCCATCATAGATAGAATAGGATACCTTGGAGTATGAACTTTCCACCAGTTTAACACGCTAAAATCAACATTTCGAGGAAAGAGAGGTTCATCCAAGTACTTGTCTAAATCCGTCTTCATCCCCTCACTCTGAGTAGTTTCATGGAGGAATTTGTCAAAACCCATCAGTCTATCCCTAGAGTCCTTTACAGAACTAGGTAAACTTGCCAGGTCAGAAGAAGCCAAGGGAGAGCAGATTGAATGTTCATTGTAAAGTGCCTTAACACAATCAAAAACATTATTGATGCGCTCTTGAGCTCCATTACCGTATATTTGCGGATAGTAATACTCAACCAGTTTCATCTTGAATCGAGGATCTAACATTGTTGCAACTGCTAAACCCAAGTTGCACTTTGCCCAATATTCGTCAAACTTGCTTCTCACCTTTAATGCCAAACTACTAACATATTCATCTGAATTCTTGGACCATTCAATCAACTGCAAGTGGACATCACAGAGCTCAGGAAAAAGTATATTTGCAGCAGGAGATTTGCTTCTTTTCATAACATTTGTAGCTTCAAAATGGAGCTTCAAACAATTAGTGATCGCGCTGACCCTCTGCCAGTCTTCCCCAGATGGACAAGTTGTGTAGCCAGAGTCATTTTCCTGCAAAAGAGGAAATACTTCTCTGTATTCTAAAGCTACTGCAAGCATAAGATAAGTAGAGTCCCATCGTGATACATTATCCAGAGATAGGCACTTTTGGCTCTCAATTTTAACTTCTTGAGCTATCTCATTGAACCTGGCTTGTATTGCTTGTGAGCTTTTAACATATTGAATACTTTCGCGAATCTTCGAGATTACCCCACATGCTGCTTCCAAAGCGTCCTGAGCCATCATATTGAGAACATCCGATGCGCAGCGTATATCAAACAGTTGGCCATTGCAATAAAGGAACCTATTCTGGGACAGCCTCTCTCTAATCGTAGATGAGATGTTGTCACTACTAGAACAACTATCGAATGTCATGGAAAACAACTTTCGATCAATGTCCCAATCCATCAAGCTCGTCATGATAGCTTCTGCATGAATGTCTTCTGTATGAGAAGGATCAATCGGAAGAAAATTCAAAACCTTCTTATTCAACTGCCAACCCTCATCAATATAGTGTGCTGTGAGACACAAAAACTGAGCATTATCTGAGTCACCCCACATATCAGCAGCAAGACTGATTTTACCAGGCAATTTATCCAATAGCTCAGTTACCTTTTGTTTCTCTTTTATGTAAATCTCCATGCAGTCAGCCTCCACCCTATTGGACGTCACAAGCTCAAACAATGGCTGTAGATTTTTAACAAAAACTCTGAATCCAACGTGTTCAACCATAGTCAAAGGGTACCCATGCAAGATGATCATGCGAGCAAGATCAAACCGACTTCGCCTCTGATCGAAGTTACAACTTACAGCATTAATAGGATCGTCTCTCATTTGCTCTTGCTCAAATCTGATATTCACAAGATTCATGACATCGTCCTTTTTCTGCGCGTGGTCTACATTGAAATTCGCAATAGCCATTGTGACTTCCTTCTTCTTTTCCCTGGTTGGAATGTATTGAGCTATACCATGGTTGGATCTCCTTTGACACCTAATTAAGTGATTTCTCAAATGCGAAGTTCCACTAGTACTTGATCCACTAAGTTTCTTTTTACAATGCCGACAAACAGCCAAACAAGTGTCACCTTTCTTAATTCTATCGAAATCATTCCACACAACAGATTTCAATCTGCTAGAGTTGACTATTACGGCATCAGACATATCCATTGCTTACGCCTGATCGTCACCCAGAGCTGCACATCAAAGAGATATGGACAAACATGAATAAGAAACTGAGAAAGAGCAAGAGACTAATAATATTATAATAGACACTAATAATAGAGATCTGATAGGGAATTGAAACGGAATAGGAACCACAAAGAAAAAATTCTAAAATTCTAATATGGGTAACCGTGAAATCTATAAAATTTAATGAGGAATCATAAGAATTGCATGATCAAGGATAACAGGTGAACTCTCATCCGGTGATCCGAAAATAATGAGATAAGCAATAGCAGTAACATGATAGAGATTGACATTCAAAATAGCTTTCCAGACTGAAAATTCACAAAACAACATTCCATGAGATTCAAAACATGCTACGGAAGATGTAATCAAGATGGACCAGTTTATAGAATGACAGTTCCTATCATTTTAAACTTTAATATGCTTTGTTTAAACATTGAGGAAAACATATCTTACCTACAAAACCAAAAAGAAATGTAGAAACTTTCGAAAAACTTATCGACCATTGATCTTCCTTCTTACTCAAACTAGTCCAAATGTTCTTAATCACGAACACCCATTGACAACCATTTTAGTTAACAAGCTTAATAGAAGTCCAAGTCTGACAATTAACTGTCTAGTTAACACATCAAAACTCGCAAGTTGGGAAAGCTCCAGAGGAAGAAGGAAGGACCGTTTGTCACCAGGGAATCATGTTCAAGACTTCCCACGGACCGCACAGTTTGATTAGAAGTGAAACTTTTGATTCATCATTTGTGAACAACAGGTAAGCCATATGTTTAGCAGACATGAGATACAGAGAAAACCCCTCCATTGGAGTACAAATTCATGACAGAGAAATGGTAATCAAGCGTAAGACATAAACAATTGGGTCGACCCATCATTCACGAGCGATTTGAAAAGGAGAAGCGAAATCCAGCCTCACCCGGTCAGTCCCGGATAGTTTCAGCCGGAAACTGCTTATCCATCCGACCCGAAGGCACCGGAGCCAGACGGGTCAAGATGTCCGACCTTGGACCAATGGGTCTCGGGTGGAAGGGACGGTTGAAAAGAAAAGGAGGAACAATTACAAACCACGCGAAACACAGAAAAAAATAAACCTCGGAGTCGGAGTCGGAGGCGGAGCAAGCTAGGGTTAAACCCTGAAGATTAGACTTAAAAATTCGAACAAACAATTAAAATTAGATAAAAAAATAAACATGTGAGAGGGAGAGAAATAGAGCATAAAAAGGGTTTTGAGGAACGTACAATGGATGAAGAGTCTGAGCTGAAGCTCGCTTTCCCGGGGACCCGAAGAGAAATAGGGTTAGGGTTCGTAATGCGGGTGTTTATTAGCTACAGAGAGCAGGAGAGAGAGATGCGGGGCAACTACGTAAAGTGAACAATTTGGCACGAAAGCGCGCTCAACGAAGAAGTGGGTACAGAGGAATATACTTAAAACTACCATTATACCCTTCATTAAACTGAAACGTTGGATCCATTAAAAAGTAAATTAAAACATTGAGAAAATTACTCATTTTAGATTTAAAATCGAACAAAAGAAAGCACTGTCATTCTTACCGCACGTTATATTAGCACTTTGTAATAGAGAGTATATCACCTTTAAAATGAGAGGATATATTTTCACTAAACGAAATATGATTTTTAGCGACTAAAATTTAATGCACGAATTAGATTTTGTTGGTAAAAGTTGGTTTCAGCGATCAAATATTGATTTGGTTGCCAAAAGTAAGGTTTTTCATGATAAAATAAATAATTTATCATTAAATTTTGATATTTAGGGGCAAAATTCCCGTCATTCAATTAGCGTCGAAATGTAAACGTCGTTAATTGGTTTTAAATATATGTTGTCCCTAAATTTAGTTGCGGCGCAAAAATTTTAGAGAAAGCGCCAAAACAACATCACGTTTACTAAACTATATATCTAGTCTAACCATCTTGTACAAATGGATCAATACACTAATTTTTTTTGTTTTCTCTGACTTCTAGCCTACTTTCCATTCAAAATACATTTGTGAAGTTATATGTTTACCCTTCATCTCATTTCTCCTTCTTTTTTAATTTTTTCGTTTTCTTCTTCATTTTCTACTTTATTTTCTTCTACGTTTTCTTCTTCATTTTCTTCTTCGTCTTCTTCCTTCTTCATGCAAAAATAAAATATTTATCTATTTTCTTCTTTATGTTCATGAATTTTCTAAGAATATATTTATTTTCAGGAACATTGTTTGAAATTCATTTATTTTCTTTTTTCTAGAAAACTTGAATTTTGGACGAAATTTGATGGGTTTTGTGAATTTAAGTTTTTGTCCAAATTTGAGAGAGAAATTCATAGAGAGAGAGAGAGAGAGAGAATGGAGTTGGTAAATTTTGTACTATATGATGGGGTACACTGGCGTCGCGCCATCGTGTAGTCTACACGATACCTACACTGGCGTCAGTGTACCCACATGAGGCCAGTGTAGCCACTGTGTAGACTACACGATGAGTACACTAGCATCATATAGACTACACAATTGATACACCGGCACTTCTGTCAAGAATACTTTTGAAATTGAAGAATAAAATATAGTTTCAAGTATTTGGAAATTCATTAAAAAAAATTTATGTTTCTAGTCCAATAATTTTTTCGGAAGGCGCAACTTTTGACTCGGGTTGAACCACGTGGCCCGTAAGATATCAAATCGAAGCTTATTCAGAAATCTACACGAACGACGAGATTTACCATTACAGCCTAGTTTCAAGCCTAAAAACACATTGTTCAAAGCACTTTTGGAGGCCTGAAAGTTATTTTGTTCACAAATTTGGTACATGGGATACACGATGGGTACATGGGCGGTGTATAGCCATCGTATAGTCAACACGATGGGGGTACAATAGCATCGTGCACCCATCATGTAGACTACACGATAGGGGCACTGACATAGCGTAGCCATCCGTGCACACGATGAGTACGCTACATCAGTGTAGCCATCTTGTAGTCTACACGATGGCTAGACGACGTCAGCGTACCCCATCGTGTAGTCTACACGATGGCTCTACGATGTCAGTGTACCCATCGTGTAGACTACACGATGGCTACATAGCGCTAGTGTACCCATCGTGTAGACTACACGATGGCTACATAGCGCTAGTGTATCCATTGAGTAGGCTAAACGATGGTTGCACGATGCCAGTGTACCCATCGTGGAGGCTACACGATGGCTGCACGATACCAGTGTACCCATCACGTAGTCTATATGATGGATGCACAATGACAGTGTACCCATCGTGCAGACGATGCCGATATACCCATCATGTAGACACACAATGGCCGCATAACGCTATTGTACCCATCGTGTAGACTATATGACGATTGCACAATGCTGATGTACCCATCGTGTAGATTACACTATGGCTATATGATGCTAGTGTACTCATGGTGTAGATTATACGATGGCTACACAACGTGAGTGTACCCGTGGTATAGACTACACGATGGCTACACGATGTTAGTGAACCCATTGTGTAGTCTACACGATGCTAGCGAACCCATCGTGTAGTCTACACGATGGCTATACGATGTCAGTGTACCTATCGTGTAGTCTACACGATGATAGCGTACCCATCGTGTCTGTACCCATCATGTAGTCTACACGATGCCAGTGAACCCATCGTGTAGTCTACACGATGCCAGTGAACATATCGTGTATGCGATGGCTACACGACGCTAGTATACCCTCATGAATGACACTCTAAAAATAAATTTTCGAAGGATTAAAAAAAGGTGAAATATCGAAGAAGAACTAGAAGAAAAAATTGCCGCCCAAAAAAGGGCAAAACCCCATTTTCAGATCTGATTTGTGGCTAGAACTGGTTCAGATCTGTAAAAGTGGGCAAAAACTCATTTTTAGATCTGGGGCAGATCTGGTTTGTCGTCGGGTCTTTTGGTTTAGATCTGTAAAAATGGGCAAAAACCCCATTTTCAGATCTGGGTCGGGATATGGTTTGGTTTATCACCAGATATGGTTCAGAGATTCGATCATCTTCTTCGGTTGCAGAGATTCGATCATCTTCTTTGTCTTCTTTGACAAGAACACAGTGATAGTCTTAATCGGTTCATTCATGTCTTCTTCAGGCAAAAACACATTTTACAAAGAGAGAGAGCAAAAGCAGAGAGAAAGAGAGAGTGAGGTAGATATCTCGATAAGATGAAGGATAAATATATAAATTCATAAATACATGTTGAATGGAAAATGAACTAAAGGTACGGAGAAACAAAAATTAATGTAAGGATCTTGTTTTTCAAAATAATTAATTTAAGGATCTAACAAAAATACCCTAAAAATTCGGCGTAAATGCTTAATCTTTACCGATGAACGTTAAATTCGTGGTAATTATTACGCTGAAACAGCGTCGTTTCACTAAAAGCTTGCTGAGAATTGATCTTCACAATCTCTTATTGTTGATCAGTCCTCACTCTCAGTCCTCACTCCATCGCTCACTTCACTACCTCTCCAACTTCACTCTCTCTCTCACTGTTGCCCTTATTCATCACTCTCCGTCAAGTTTCCATGCCCTAGACTTGCTCTCTCTAGATCATGGAGACCACTCTGCGGATATCTTCTTCGTCCTCGAGTCGCCATGCCCTAGAGTTACCTTCCCGTCGCCACGAAGCTTGTTTCCTCACCGCCGCCATAAAGCTTGTTGTTGCCTCACTGTTGCCACGGATCTCCCCGTCGTCAAGAAGCTCATCATACCGTGATAAAATCAGCCTCATTCTCCATGTCATCTGAGGTATTTATTATGTTTTTCCTTCTCTTATTTTCTCTGATTCTTTCTTGATGTGACATTGTGTCAATTTCCATTCAGATATTTGGGGGAAATTCGATCTCACATGGTAGGGTAAAATTAGGGATTTCTGGTTTAAAATTGGTCTAAATCCACAGCTGAGGTTGTCTCGTCTCTGACAATTTTTTTTCCATTTGCCTAAACATGCGAAAGGCTTTTATGTTATTCATCCTTTCAATTAGGGATTTTCTTGGGCACGTTTGATCCATGTTTGGTCTTCTCTGGTCTGCCATTCAACAACGCATATTTAAAGTCCATGGCTCCGATGTAAGATTTTTTTCTTCTTCTTTTTTTTTTTCATTTCTTCTCTATTTGAAATTGGTAACATCATTTATTATATAATTAGAATTTTCGTGAAAGATTCTAATTTCTTGCATGGCATCAAATTCGTCTGGTATTTTTGTTTAGTTGCTCTTTTAGATGTCTTACCTTCTAAGTAATATGATAGGTGAAAATGGGGAACACCATTGAAAGAGAAGGTCATTTTTCACTAAAATCAAACTTTTAATTTGATTTTTCCTCTCTTAATGATTTAGATTTATTGACCTATAGATTATCATTTTATTTAGTCACCTGTAGAATCTCATTTTTGTTATAGTGCCTATTCGCAAAGCTCATTAAAATAGCCAGAACATTGAAGGCTGCTGGGGTTGTATTGTTGACACGATTTGATCTTTCTCATCAGGTTGGTCTTGAAAATATTCAGAGATTTCAGACTTCAGTCTTTGATTTTGGGTGCAAAACCAAAGCTAACCCTTGTATAAGTGACTTGTTGATATGGTGATTCGTGGCAATACATGGATGATGAGTCTTCTTATAGTTTTTTAGTAACTTTATGTTCGCAGAGATTAATATATATGCTTCCTTAACAGATGGTGTGACACCTCTTCTAACTAGATCATGATTTTATCAATGATCTGCTAAAATGAGTTAGAATCTACTTGCAATGAAATATTTAAGTTTCATCTCAATGCGGCAGTGGCTGATATATCCTACTTTGACAGCAAAATTAAACTGCAAATGAAATAGAATGTGACCTGCAGCAGAACATGCAGGAGGCTTGCCATGGACAGTGGTAGTGACCTCAATATGATTCTCAACTATCTTAATAGCCTCCTTGCCTGGTATGCTTATAATAAAATTGATTTTCATTATGACTGAATTTTTGCTGATTTTCTTTATTTGCTGATTGATTTGGGTTCTGATTACTATTTGAATTGTGAGACCGATATATATAATGCTATGTGTTTTATGTTATTGGTTCAAGCTTTATAAACTGTAAATTAGAGAATAAAATGACTAGCGTTTTGATCTAAAAGAATGATTTGGGTTTGATTTTTCTTTCGATTGTAAGATTTCATATGTATAAAAATGTAAATGGGAGAGTAAAATGACTTGAGAGTTCAACTTTTTCAGAGTAGAATCACTAAACCATATAATATATATTACATTGAGTACTTGATATTGTTTGAGTTCTGGTAATATCAGTATGTATACACACTTTGGTGAAATCTCAAAGAACCTCTTTCTAGTTCTTTGCATGTTCAAAACTTCAAATTAACTACTTTCAGATTAGAAAATCTTATTTTGTTGTGGTTGTTTTACATGAACGCACCGTGCAGATTATTGAAGAGGTCATGAGAGATGGGATTCCTGGACATTTGAAACTTCGTTACATTTGGAATTTTGTTTGAAACTTCATTACATTTGGAAGTTTATTTGAAACTTCGTTACATTTTGAAGTTTGTTTGAAATTATTGAGAAACTTTGTTATGTTTCCAACATAAGATAATAATATTAAAAATGATTAAGTTCTGAAAAAATTATTATGTATTTTTTTCATTTTTGTATAATTAGGTTGAAAAATAATGATATCTAATAAAATGTAAACTAACTATAGAGAAATATAGAAAAATGTGAATTTGTTGCACTAGAGAGTTTTCCAACGAAACTGGCTTTTAGCGATCGACATTTGGTTTGTCGCTGAAGCCTTTTATTGACGACAGAGATATTCATCACTGAATGTTCAGCGACTGAAAAATATTTTGTCGCCGAAACGTTTAGTGATGCATACTGACCTGGTCGCTAAATGATTTTAACTTCGACAACTTCTTCGTCGCCTAAAACCTTTGGTGACGAAAAAAATAGTTGGTCGCCAAAATCTTTTATGACGTGGCTTTAGTGACGAACTTAGCAACAAAGTTGATTTTGTCGCTAAAGACTTTCCCGGACTTTTTCATACTAGAACCAAGCATGTGGAGCTAGATGTTCACTTTGTTTCATTTGTTGATCAAAAGGCAGACATTTTGACAAAGGCGTTATCTACCCGTTTTCTTTACTTAAAAGGGCAAGTTTCAAGTGAGGATCTCACCCTTCAACTTAGAGGGGGATGTTAAGGAAGAAAGTGAGTAGTCTTAAGCCTACGTTAATATGGTTGAAGTGTAGGTTTACCATTTAGAAAGCTAATTGTTAAACTACATCCTTGAGCTTAGAGTGTTAACTGTAATCGTGTTCTTCCTCTCTCTTATTGTACACTCCTTAACTTTGTAATTGTGCAATATTGGTTGCCAATGATTTGTGATATATATACATTTTCTTTCAGTTGCTTAAGTGAAGACACTACTGTAAGCATATTGAGTTCTTGATTCAATCTCTCTCTCGAATTCTTCTCTTGTTCTCAATTCTCTCTTCTTCACCGACTATGTAATGCAGTGTACATAATTGTCTTTTAATAAATACCACAAACATTTTTTAGTGATTGAGCTTAAAATTTTTAAAAAATAAAAATCATTTGTGAAGATTGTTCCAAGAAAAATAAAAGATAAAAAATATAGTGAAATAGAAAAATATATATAAGTGAATAAAAGAAGTGTAGGATACTGGTGCTATAAAACAAAACATTAAATGATATATATAGAGATATTCTTCAATCCGATAAAATTGAAAGAAAAATGATACATACCGTGAAAGAAAGAAAAATAATGCATGTGATCGAGAAAAAAAATCAAAATATTAAAACAATTAAGGTAAACCCATGTAAACTTCCAATCACTTCATGTTTTTATCTTAAATTCTTACATTTTTACCCAATTCTGCAGTTGTTTTTCAAGATACTTCAATTATATTCTCCCTGATTTTTAACTTCACAATTATGTCATCTCAAGATTAATATCCAATTAAAAAAATTAATGTCCAATTTTATTACGAATATTAAATTTCTATAATAATTAAGTATTTGTAATTAATGTTGGGCAAAGGTGACAAAAAGAAAGTTTTTACAAGATCCTCACTTTAAGTATAGTATGACTATAGATAGATTTACATAATATTGTATAAAAATATTTATGTTGGACTAAAATTATTAATTTTAATCTTATAAAGTACAATTAATGCATTATATAAAATAGTGAGCATAATTTATGTCAAAAAAATATCTCTCTAACTTAGCCATATTTATAGATACTACATATATAGATGTATTGCGGTTTAACTCAACTTAATGAATTTTTTTTCAATAAAATTACTACTTTTGAGAGGTTTCTGAAAAAGTGTGAAATAACAATTCACGACCTTTTGAGCAGTAGAGTAAAAACTTAATCATATGTGTGTCAACACATCATGAAAGGATAATTTTTTGTTTTAGTAATTGATCATTTTGCATGTAGGAGGGGGATACAACATGAGATTTGAATCCTTGACAATGAGGTTAAAAATTTCTCTTATAACCATTTGGAATGAAAAGCCTGATTGACATAGAGAAAATGTTAGGCAACACCTCATATTATCTCACATTGGGGGATACAATAGAATTGTTTAGCTGTCATTCCATTCAATAGCACCGAATAAAAAAAGTGAGATTTGATTTTTTTTCTTCTTCTTTCTAGAGTTAGCCTGAACAGATTAGACAATTTCATCAGATATAAGTGTACCATTTTTTTCAGAGCAAGAAATGATCTAACTCTCGTGCAAAGTAATTATAATATGCAACAATGACCCTTAATTTATTTAAATGCAAAAGTGATGCTATTTAAGTGTAGCAATTTTTTATTTTTGTTGAACTTATTATTTTTCCCCTGAAACCCAATAAATAATGGGTTATTAGGTGAAATCGTTAGTTGAGGCATGCTTACTCTTAATCTTCCAAATCTTAGCGTGTAAAAAATCATGGTGGAATCTGGTGTTCCCTTCATTTTCCCCAATTCCTCAACACACAGTGCTGGAGATAGGAATCCAAAAATGGCCAAGTGGTGACACTCCACCGCTAGCAACCCTATGCCATCACTATAAATGATGAAGCCGAAACTCGTATTTTCTCTCTGTGCTATCATGACCCTTGATCAAAATCACGTTCTTAATCGGCCTGACTTGATGGAAAAACTCTGCAACCTCATGTTTATTTATCCAATTTGGTAAATTGCCAACGAAAATCTTACCCTCTTGTAGAAATTGAACCACTTCCCCACCCGCATTTCTCTCCGTGTAGCAAAGTTTTCGTGAAGAATAGAGCCCAGGGAAGAATAGAGCCCAGGGAAGAATTTACTTTCTCTCCTCTTCAATTCTTGTTCATCTTAATTTAATTTGATGCTTTTTTATGTTTATGTCACACATTGGTTAGATTATAGTTTAGTTTGATGTTTGCCATTTTTGCAGAGTGGGAAATAAAAGAGGGTTCCGCACCATTTTATAAATTCCTTAGGCGGCTAATCACATCTATAAATAGGGCATTCCATAGTTCAAGCAAATTGATTTTTTCAAGGGAGAATCGAAAAATATCTATAACAATAGTTTGCATTAAATATTGGAAAACTATTGTAATATCATTACTCTACTAAAAATTATATATTTAACCTTCAAATTTTAGTCTCTACTTATATTGATATTCCATACACCCAACGGAAAAAGCATATAACATAGGAACCAAAACTAGAAGATGGTGAAGTGACAATTTATGTACTGTTCTTAAAATAGGAGAACTATCTGCAGCACACTCTTACTTTCTCTTTAATTTTTGAATAAAAAATTTATGGTTAAATAGATATTTACGAGTCGTAAATATATTTTAACTTGTTGAGTTTGGAGATGCAATATACTTTGTTGCATATTTGTGTGGTTAATAATAATTTTATTAGTGGTAACATATTATTAACATATACAATCCGCAGGATACAACGTACTATGATCTATATTAATTCTAGCATTGTAAACAATCAACTCAATATCATATGAATGTATGTCTAACAAGTACAAAACGTATTTCATAAGTCAAAGTGAAAATAAGAACATAACTAATTATATGTTTACAAAATAAAAATGTATGCCTCACTTATTCACCTCATATTGATTTCTCAATCCCCAAGAGTTTAGCTACTAGTTATTCTCTATATTGTTATGTAAATAAAAAAAAGATTATTACTTAGTGAAACGCTTAAGTATATTGTAGTTTAGACATCATGCAAGATATACATGTGGTTAATAATATGCTTACAAGTTGTAAACTTACTGTGAACCTAGGGATTCTGTAAGTGCAACATACTCTAATAAATATCAATTCCAACGTTGTTAGTCTTGTTCATCCTTTTTTTCTGAAATAAAAAATATTATTGAGTGGAACAATTAATTTTTGTATATTGTCATGTTGTTATTGAGCCAAAATATGTGTGTGATTAATTATATTAAGTTTAGTTCTTTCATTTACGAGTGATATTAACTAAAAACATTGTCATTAACAATAAATTTTATGTACTGATTTGTGATAAACTTCATTTTTCATTTGTTTTCCTTCTTTTCAAAGATGGAGATTGAGCCTTACTTATTTAGCTCATCTTGATTCCTCATTCCACAAGAGTTTAGCTACTAGTTATTTCCAATTATAATTTTGTTTAATATTTTCTGTATTCATATGTAAATAAAAAATTATAAACTTAATGGAATGCTTAAGTGCATACTGTCTTTTAGACATTGCGCAAAATATGTGAGTGGTTAATAATAAGTTTACAAGTTGTAAAATACTATTAACCTAGGGATTCTATAAATGTAAC
Source organism: Datisca glomerata (assembly GCA_003255025.1). Lineage (NCBI taxonomy): Eukaryota > Viridiplantae > Streptophyta > Magnoliopsida > Cucurbitales > Datiscaceae > Datisca > Datisca glomerata. The sequence goes on from QANY01008030.1 coordinate 360,050, forward strand.
ATACTATAATGAATATCAATTTCAACATTGGTAGTCGTGTATCCATTTTTTCTGAAATGAAAAATATTACTTAGTGGAAAAATGAACCTTTTATACCGTGTTGATATTGAACAAAAAATGTTTGTGGTTGACAAGATTTTATTAACATATGCAGTTTGCAAATGCAATTCAGAATTTCATTAACTCTCAATTTTCATTAACTCAAGTTTAAACTCTGAAATTTCATTAACTCTGAATTTTTTATTGTTTAAATCTGAATTTTTATTATTTACTAAAAAAAATGGAAGAAGCCCTATTCTCTCTTAGGTCTTCTTCTTTAAAAGCCACAAGCTCGATTTGGTCTCGATTTCATCACCAAAATCTAGCGATATTGTTAAACTTAGTTAATAGTTTTCTTAGTTTTGATTTTTTTTCTTTGTTATGTGAATGATATTCTGAATTCTTTGTTTTCTTTATTAAGTAAATGATATATTGATTGTTAATTTTTTTCTTTGTTTTATATTTCATTTTAGGTATTGTTAAATTCTTAAGGAATTATCCGACTGGTTTGAACCTCATTTACCTTTTTCTAGGCTTGATTTACACGTTCAAAGTAGTGACCCAAGGATTGTTGCAATGCCAGAGCAAGTGATATAAAGAAAAGAGAGAACAACGAGAAATCGAATTGGTTTATACATCAAGATAGGGAATGACCTTATCTCTCCCTTTGCAGCTCCAAACAAAGTGCAGAAATTTAGAAGTAAAATCCTAATTCAGATTGCAAAATCCCAATTCAGTAATCGCATAACCGTAAATAAACATCACATATACAAAATCGTGCAAAGAAAGCCAAATTTACATCGCAAATGCAAGATCTCAACTCCGTAATCGCAAAACAACCAGAAATCACATCAAGAAACCACAAAATGGGGACGGGAATCGCAAAATCGCAACAAAAGAGAAAATTTATAAGAATGACTTGAACACAATTTTAAAGTTTCTTCAACAATTTGGACAAACCTAGCCCACGCCCCTTTCCCTTTTTATCTGTTATTTTGTCATGTATGAGTCATTTTTACAACTATAATAATAGAGTCATTGTTACCAATTATTTATATAATGGAGCTACCTATGCCATAAGCCCTAGAATATTTTTCTAAGTATATGATCCACTTGCACTTGAAACGAGCACCAAAGAGGCATGGGTCTTAGTATGGACCTCATTCTCTCAAATGATATGAACCAAGCGCAACAACCCAAGACTGAATTGAGGCCGATATGCCGGATATATGTCGAAGCCGAGAGCCCCACGTATAGCCCAATACTAGCTGTATGGCCTAGTTAATCTTATGTGGAATGTGTGAGCTCCGCAAGTCAAGTCCCAAGGCCCGACAACTTAAAATGATTCTTGTCAAGGCTAAGTCCATACCTTAACTGCTGATTGACATGAGATTAAGGTAATTATATTAAATAAATAAGTTTTGAAAGTCATTTTAAAAAGTAGCAATTTTTTAAAATTTAGGTAAATAATTAAGTTTTCTTACCACGTCATCAATCATTGTTTAACGAAATTATGATGAAACGATTTTACCCTTATTTTTTGTTTACAGATTTTGTATCTGATTTTGCACAAGCTTTTAGTTAATTAAATCACTGATAATTAATGGTTCAAATTTGAATTTGATTCCTGTTGATTCTTTTATTAATTAAATCACCATGATAATTAATGATTGAATCTCCTTTCTTAATATCAGTAAAATTCAGTTAATGCAAGATTCTATCAAACTAATGATATCATCAATACCTACTAATTAGCAAATTGCAAGGAAAAAATTGATTGCCTTGTTTATCTTCATTGTTCATTATCCATAAATAAATCTAAAGCTCCATTGTTGATTTCTTCATTAGAGATTCAAGCATGGAAGGTTTGTTTTTTGTTTCACAATTACTGAGTTATCATCATATTATTCATCATTCTTTTTCATTGATTAATCTATTTTCATGCACTGTTTTTTGGAATTATCAATAGTTAGTTTGAAAAAAAGATGGTTACTGACTGTATATCAACGGTTATAAATAATTGAATACATTATAGATAACTTGAAAGTATATCAACGATTGAAAGGGTAATATATACTAATTATTGAAGTAATAGTAGTAAATCAAATAGTTGATATTGTATAATAAACACATAATATGGAGTTTTGAATTTGTTGACTTTCATTTAATTTTCATAAGCATATATTTCAGGCAATCTAAAGATGGGTTTAGAGTTTGTTGATAGACGAGATCAATTATCCTACAATATTTTGTTATTTTTTTAGTTTTCAGTTGATTGGTTGATGATAGGTGATGTGAGATATTTTTACTAGGGTTAATGGCGGTTTACTCAAGTCAGTTTTTTCCTAAAATCATTGATTGGTAGTTTTCAAGGAATATTTGAGCGGGATTGAAGTAATTTTAATTTATTTTAGTGGTTTTGGTAGAGGGGTTATTGTGTTTTAATTTTCAAAATTTTTAGTAATAATTACTTCCTTAAATCAAGCATCTTTCAAACTAGTATATCATCTACACACCACTGATATACCCGAAAACCCTTCAAAAACACTATATTTAGATTATGATCATTTTAGTCTAAAATTATTGACAAATTAAGAAACTCGCTATTCAGATTAGGGTCATTTTAGTCTAAAATTATTGACAAATTAAGAAATTTACTATTTACCGAAAAACTACTATTCCTTAAAACAACCCCCTAAAGTTTTCTATTCTGTAGAATTTCTCATAAGGTATATGGGTTTTGCATCCATCTAATCATAAACATCCTCAAAATTAAACATTTATTCAATCATAAAACATCAAACAAATTAAACATCCATTCATCGTAAAACATCCACAAAATATTCTAGAATTAAACACCCATCAAGCCAATAGTGTTTGTTCATTGAGTTGGTTGGTCCCCTAGATAGCTTGATGCACCATTTAGAACAATGTTCTACTTGACTTTCTGATTACTTGCTTACCAAGGCATGTCAATCATGCTAAGATTGTGATGCTGATTGTGATTGATACTTATTGTGATTGATACTTGCTTACCATTGGATCAGTAATTGATACTTATTGTGATTGTTAAACTGCTTGTGATATAGAAACCATTGGATTAGCAGTTGATTGTGATGTTGTAGCCTACAAAAACTAAGTATGATGTAAAAAAATAGTGTAATACAACATAATTATGTGTAAAAACACATTGCAATACAAAATTAAGTGTAAAATGGAGGTAGCCGTGATTGTCCACTTCTCCTATTACATGTCCGTTAGTTATATCTCAATTCACCACTTTGTTTACAATTCATTAGTATACCAGCCCTTAACCTACTATTATTTGGCATTGTTGTGGGTCTATGAGGTTAATCAACCTCCATTGTCCTCAACTTTTTATGTGTCCTAAGTTGCTTATGGTAAATGAAGGAATTACTAGTGGTTTACTATTTGGGCCACTGTTCAGAACTGGTCATGGGGCTAATCGCAAGTGCATTTGTCTTCAAATAAGCCTCATTCCTATAGCAACAGTCAACATATGCAAGAGGATCATCTAATTTGAAACACATGGCAGATATGACATGACAACAAGGTATACTAGTGAGCTCTCATTTCTTACAAGTACAAGTCCTTGCTTTCAAGTTCACTACACTTACTGCCCCACTAGCATGAAATACTTCAAACTTTCTTGCTCCTTCCCATACAGGTAGGCAAAAAGCACTCTTTATTTTAGTCTCCTCAACAAGTGCAAATATATTTAGAGCCACATCCCAATTCCACTCTGAAACACTCTCTTTTCTTTGCCATTCACATCATTTAATATAATCTAATTTTTCAGGCATCGTCATTCTCTTTTCTTTGATAACATATCACACTTGGAGAAGGGTGGAAGTGAGACCTAATCTAAGCAACACTAGGCTTTACAAACAATCATTGATGTTCAGACTTTAATTTCTCCATTTTAGACAAAAAATGATGTGGTACTGTTGTTGCCCTAGCACAACTCCACAATCTGTATATGAAGCTAGCCCTTTCAATTCTTATTAAACATTGGCGTACAGAATCACTGCCATGATTCTCGGTTATCCACCTCCACAACTGCATAAGCAATTAGGAATAATAAGTTATTCCTATCTATGCCTTTGTAGTAGTAATTGTCTTGGATGAGGATCTTTGATGTGACACCCCTCCAGACCAATCACTGGTCTACAACTCTCTTTAAAATCCTTCTTACGAACCCCCCTCCCCCCAAAGAAAAATAAAGTCTTTAGAATTTAGGTCTCCCACCTCTACCAGCTTTAATTTTCATGACAACAGAACTATCATTGTTCGCTCGTTGAAGCTCATCAATATAATCTACAGTTGAGAATATTTGTCATTACATGAGCTTGAATTATAAGTGTTTGCCTTTTTGATCCTTCAAACTTACATAGTTGATGCTAACACCATAAGATGTTGCCATATAATATTT
>QANY01008030.1:369541-467427 GCA_003255025.1 Datisca glomerata
AGTTACTTGATGGTGAATTAATCTCAAAGTGGGAGATTGTTAAAATGTGGAGCCTACATATTTTTTGAATAATCAAGGATTTTGGGTATTTTGTATCTCTTTTTTTTTGCCCTAAAAAATCCTCACTATATAAAGGATATTAGGGGGTTGGTTTGTGTTGTGTTAAAAACCTAAAAAGGTGTGAGACTTTATCATTTTTCATTATAGTGAAAACTTGCAATGACTAAATTGAATGTAGTTCTCGCATTGAGAGTGAACCACTATAAATCAGTGAGTTCTTTTGTTGTGTTTTCTCTTTGATTACTATTGCTAGTAGAGGATTAAAGCGTTGGATCCTTAACAACTTCGTGCTAAACTTCTGACTAACACATTATATCCTACAGTTATATAGCAATCAAGAAAATTAAGTTTTCTTATGAAAATGTTAGCAATGGTTGTTCCTGAACTGAGATTCTCTTGCTCTTGTTGCGATTCTTAATATTTTTTTTTTAATTTATGATGAACTGACATTGAAATTGATGACATTTAGAAAGACGTTGGATAGTGTTGGGTTTACTCAACCCAAAAACTAGCTTGAGTGGTGAGGTTTTTTCTCACACTTATAAATTTATTATCAATCGCATCCACAGGAACATACCCAATTTGGGATAACCCCAACAAAAATGCTATGTAATAGCATAGTGCTCAGTGAATTCTATAAGTAGACATTATATATGATCTAAATTTATACGTGATAAATTAATATATTGGGAAAAAACAAACAAACTTCATAGTACAACGTGTATTGATGGTCTAAGACCACGTGTATTTGCTAATTCATAACTGTGATGACACCACGATCTTATAATTATAATTATATTTATGAGAATAAAGTCAATCACAGGAGAGATATTACTTGAGAAAGACTCATAAGAATGAAAAAAAATGATATTAGGACCTTTCGACTTTATCAAATGAAATGTGATCTTTTTGTCAGGAGAGAAAACTAAAATTCCCTCGTGCTAGACTCTGGTCTAGTGAAAATTACTACTCAACCTTGGTCTAGCATTTCACCAGTAAAATTTACACTTGCTAGACCATGCTTAACAAAAATATTTTAGCTAGGCCATAGTATAACAATCACTAATTTTAATCGAAAGAATTTGAACTAAATGGCAACTTAGTCTTTTTCTTTATAAAAATGTTGAATTTCGTTAAAATAAAAAAACGGTCCTAAAATCATTATTTTTTTAACAAATGACTGTTTATAAAAATTTCTCATCATGGAACCCAAGTTTACCCAAGTTTGAGACATAATAGATTATATCAACTAATATATGATGGCTCTTAAATTTTAATCCCAAAGTGAAAGGACCTTCCATATAATATTATTGGCTAAAATGTAAAACGCATCTCTGTCTTTTGATCAAAATGTTTATTATACCCGCACTTTTTCATATTTTTATACCAATGTACTTTGATTAAACTATAAAGTATACTACTCCGTTAGAATTTTTGTCAAAATAACCATAAAGGCACGTGCCAGATTTCCGTTAAGGAAAGTTTTAAACTGATTATTTTTTGGAGAAAGTGCGTGAAATGGAGAAGAAACGTGCCAAACAATACATCCCCAAATTAACTTAAAACCCTAAATTAACATGCAAGCCACACAACCCATCAATTTTGAGAATAAGACAAAGATCGTATTAATCAAGAGAAATATGGAGCTTTAACATTTGATTCCAGAGCTTGGAATCTGAGATTGAAAGTTTAGGAGAAAGTGCTTGAAATGGAGAAGAGACGATCGAGAGAGAGAGAGAGAGAGATACTCATGCTTCTATTCCATCACTTAGATTCTCCCCTTCACTGTTATCTTCCTATTCTTGGTTTACACATGGTTTTGCCATTAGTTTGTCAATTTTCTCTTGTGGGTTTGTTAGTTTTAGAAGCGTAGAGGAAGAAGGAGTTGCTTTCTTCAAAATGGAGTTAACTTTCTCTTAGATTTAACCCAAAAAATCACTGAGATGTATATTTTAGAGTTTGATCAAATTATATGAATATAAAATATAAAAAAAAATGGTAAGAATATAGTTTATATTTTGATCAAATTATAGAAGGGTGTTTACATTTTAGCTAATATTATTTTGGAAAAGTGGGCATCCAAAGTTATTTTACCTGTAAAGATCAATGCCACTTAGTCGAGTGGGAAAAAATCTGTCCAGTTATACAAAAGTTCAAACTTCAACCTTATACTCTTTCTCATTATATATATATATATATATATATATATATATATAAAGGGGGCAACGGTTTTAACGCAATCTCTGCTCAACAGACCTGCCCAGACGCGACTTGGGTGACGTCCCACTCAGTGTAAGTTATTTTATTATCTGATCTCGCTGAACCTACAGTGTTTGCCTCCTCACATGGTGGTTGCGTGTTGGCTGGCCCAAGTTGGTATCAGAGCCATGATTAGTCTTGGTTATAGTACTGTTTATATCCCCTTTACATTAAGCATGCATGGTCACACACACACACATGTTTGAACTCAGTTCTGCATCTATACAATCCGTAGCAAATACTGTAGCCTCCACTTCTGAGGTAACTGAATTAATTGCATATCAAGATGTAAAAGAAGCCTTTAGATAAATGGACAATCCCTAAGGTTAAACCTGACACAATTTATAAAATTGGAACCTTTGATTTCACCAGCCGTAAAATCATTAAAACATTTGAGTATGCCATTCCATTACAGCATAATGATGATGTTTTATATCTGTTGCATTTGCAGGATTTATATCCATTCATGCAAAAATATAAATATGTGCATATAGGATTAGTGAAAATTGCTTTAAAGCCGTTAACTCTGTTAGGACAGAACACCAGCATACAATGCACCCTTAGAGATGGTAGGTGTCTGAACTGGAAAACTTCCCTTATGGGAGCCATAGAGACTAGTTTATCTCATGGACCTATTTACTTTAATATTTATCCGAATTTAAGTATTGCTTTATCTGACAGCAATCTAGCCAAAGTACTTGAACTTAGAGTTCAATCTCATGGCTACTATTATTTACCAGGATCATCTCCCTTTGCTATCCTCTTTAAGATTCATCTTAAGGTTTTAACAACCTTGAATCCGTATACCAGAAAGCAAAGTGAGCAAGGACATACTGTCCTTATAGATACTAATCTATTCAACAGCCAAGTGGCTGTTCCCCGAATGATTCCCTGGTCTGACATCACCTTTCCTGACACCTGGCAAATTCTCCAGGCTATCCCTACCAGACCTGTCATCCGACAATCTTTGGATGATATCATCCAAACTCAACGTGGCAATGTTTACCTTCGTTTTCAACGACCACCTCTGCCTCTGACCAGAAGCTCTTCTAGTCTTAGTCGCCAAACTGTTCCCCCTTATCAAGTGGATCTCCCCGAATCTTCTCGAGCATCTTTAACTGAACCCTCTAGATTAGAGGAATCTGATCATTTTCCCCCCCGGAGGATCAGATTAGAGGAATTCACATAAGTGACAATCAGATTCCTCATGGTGTCTATGAATCCACCATCAACAGAAGGCCTATGAGCCCTACCGCTAGTGACATGCAATTCAACATTTAAATGGATTTTACACCCAATAGCATGTTAAGACAAAGTCTTCACCAAGATTTTATGCAACCAAAATATAAGGATTTCCGAGATTGGTATTTCACCAACCATAATCCTCAACAGCTCTTAGACCTTAAGAATCTGTACTACTTCCAATTAGAACAGAATCAATCCCTTCAGTCCTTCCCTGAATGGTATTACCAGTTCACTCAAAGAGTTAAAATTAAGGATGACCAACAGCTACAGGTTCTTACCAATATACAGAAAACTTGGATTACCACTACTGGTAGAACGTACCAAGCTATTCATCCACCACCTTTATCCTTAGAACTGGCTCCAGGACAAGGAAACCAAAAACCTTTGGTCATTAACCCCTATACTGAGGTACCTGATAAGACCAACCATCAGGATATTGTTAAGGTCAAAGACATTGTACCTGTAACTAAACAGAACAATTACACCAACCTCTTCCTTCAAACTGTAGGAACTCAGTTAACTAGGATAGAGGAACAGGTTTCTCAAATCCAGGAGATTCAATCCAAAACTCCTCCAACTGATAAACCTAAATTAACTATTGAACCAGTTACTCTTAAACCTCCTTTAGATGTCCAGAATTTTAAATTAAAATCTAGTAAGAAGGAGGAAGACTTCATGGAATCCATAATGGACAAGATCAAGAATTTAAAGATCTCAACACCTGATAAGACCACTCCTGAATCATCCTCAGGACAGTTGAATATGATGAATCAGGATGATCTACCTAATCCTGATGAACCAAAGTATTCCCTCTCTCAAATCTTAGATATCCAGAAGAATTTTGATGATTCCATCAATAAACTGTCTTCTAGCTATTCTAAAAGACCCACGACCTGTACAGCTTTAACTGGACCAAGTAGATATTATTATCCCAGGCCTACTCCCCAAGATATTCTTTATGAGGAAGACTTTCTTCATTCTCAGAAATCTTATCATGGGAAAACTATCTATGAATGGAACATAGACGGGAAAACAGAATATCAGGTCTTCGAGACCATCCATCAAATGATCATGTATTCTTCTGTTTGTAAACAGAATGATAATACAGATCACCAGATCTGCAGATTCCTGGTCAATGGTTTCACTGGAATACTGAAAGGCTGGTGGGACAATTGTCTCACTGAAAGTCAACGCCAAGAAATCCTAGATTCTTTCAAAATTCATATTGACCCAATTACTGGTACTCACACCAAAACCGAAGACGCTTGTTATACCCTGGCCCAATCCATTATTCATCATTTCCTTGGCCCAGGAATAGTCAATACTGATAGGCACAGAGAACTCCTCCAAAACTTGAGATGCCCTTCTCTGACACACATCAGATGGTATAAAGATGTCTTTCTTATGAAAGTCATGCAGAGAAGTGATACAAACAATGAACATTGGAAGGCAAAGTTCATTGATGGCCTCCCAAGTCTTTTTGCTGAAAGAGTAAGAAGAAAACTCCGAGATAAGCATGATCAAATGGACATTCCTTATGATCAATACACTTATGGACATCTCATTTCCCTAGTAATAGAAGAAGGACTAGGCTTATGCAATGCTATGAAACTTCAACATATGATGAAGAACCAGAATCTAGACAACAGAAAAGAATTAGGTGAATTTTGTGATCAATTTGCCTATAATACTAAAATTCATTATCCGACCACTTATTCTTCATCCAAGCCTCCCAAGATTTCCGCAAAGCATCCTAAACCGCATAAGAAATACTTTTCCAAAAAGAAATTCAGACATAAAGAACCCAAATATAAACCTCCACCACATCAGAAGTCTCATAACAGTAAAGTCAAAGCTGTCTGTTATAAGTGTGGCTTAACTGGACACTTTGCCAACAAATGCCGATCTAAATTCAAAAGAAAAATTCATGAGTTAGCTCTCGATGAAGAAACTCAACAAAAGATTCTGAACTGCCTCTCTGAAGACAGTTCTACTACCAATTCAGATGATGACGTTGCATATATTTCTGCATCTGAATCTGATTCTTCTGTTACATCTGAACAACCTGATCAACCTTGCTGCAGCTCTAAGAACTGCAACGCCATAACAGAAACCAATTATTGGAAAGCTATCGTTGAGATGAATGGATTAGATCTGAAAGGACCAGGTCTAAATGTTTTAACTAACACTCAACGATCTCTTCTTGCCACAGCTGATCAAATTACTGATCCAGAGATAAAACTCAAGTTTTTAGAAACTTGTTACAAAGAGTATTCCACTTCTAAGATCAAACCTGTAGAAAATTACAGTATGAAAGAATTATTAAACCGTATTCAAAAGGAGTATATACCTCATAAGCCCGTAACCATTTCTGATCTGAAAATGGAAATTAATATTATAAAATCTGACATCCAGCAGCTAAAAACTGCACATCAAATCTTTTCTCAAGAGTTAAATCTCTTCAAACAGTCTACAGCCAAAGGGAAAGTCCATGTAGTCTTCCCAGATCTGCCTTCACCAGATCAGCCAGGTCAAAGTCAACCTTTGACTTCACCAGATCAGCCTTCTCCTAGTCAAAGTCAAAGTCAAACTTTGACTTCCCCAGATCAGACTTGTCAGATCTCACCAGATCAGACAAAAGAAAATAATCCGTATCACTTCCTTCTTAACCAGGTAACTTTTCAGAAATGGTATACTAAGATTACCTTAGTAATCAAACCTGATTTTCTCATAACTGACGCCGTTGTCTTAGTAGATAGTGGTGTAGATATGAATTGTATCCATGAATGATTAATTCCTTTAAAATATTTTCATACAACTACTCAATCTCTCACAAGCGCTAGTGGAAATTCTATGAGAATTCAATACAAAATACCAGAAGCGCTTATCTGCAAACAGGGAGTTTGCATACCTGCCTCATTTGTGCTCATAAAGAATATGACACAAAGCATAATATTAGGCAATCCTTTTCTCAATTCAATTATGCCTATTACCAGAATTGATACATCTGGTGTCCATACAGTTATTGATACTGTTGATATTTCCTTTGACTTCATTACCAAACCGTATACAAAGGAAGTTGATATCATCAGACATCTGATTGATAATAAAACCAATCAGATCAATTTATTACAAAAAGAAATACACTTCTTAACTGTTGACCAACGTATTCAACAACCAGCAATACAAAAGAGAATTCAGACTATTCTTCATGAATTCCAATCTGAAACTTGTAGTGATATCCTAAATGCTTTTTGGTATAGAAAGAAACACATCATCTCTTTGCCTTATCAGCCTGATTTCAATGAGAAGAATATTCCTACTAAATCCAGACCTAGCCAAATGAAAAAGAAATATTTAGAACTCTGTAAAACTGACATTGAATCTTTGTTAACAAAGAAATTAATTAGGCCTAGTACATCTCCTTGGAGTTGTACTGGTTTCTATGTAAACAAAAATGCTGAGATAGAAAGATGATCACCTAGATTAGTGATCAACTATAAACCATTAAATGATGCCTTACAATGGATTAGATATCCAATTCCAAATAAAAAAGATCTATTAGACCGACTTTATGATTCTGTGATCTTTTCCAAAATTTGATCTGAAATCTGGATTCTGGCAAATTCAAATAGCTGAAACTGACAGGTATAAAACTGCATTTACTGTACCTTTTGGCCATTTTGAATGGAATGTTTTACCATTTGGTGTTAAAAATGGTCCATCTGAATTTCAGCATATCATGAATGATATTTTTAATACTTATACTGTATTCATTATCTGTTATATTGATGATGTCTTAATTTTCTCATCATCCCTAGACCAGCATTTTAAACATCTGAATATATTTAATCATGTGATTATTAGAAATGGCTTAGTTTTATCTGCTCCTAAAATGAAATTATTTCAAACAACTGTTAGATTTTTAGGCCACAACATATCTAATGGCACTATTATCCCAATTAACCGAAGTATAGATTTTGCATCTAAATTTCCAGATGAAATAAAAGATAAAACTCAATTACAACGCTTTCTAGGAAGCCTGAATTATATCCGTGACTTTTATCCTCAATTAGCTCAGGATACTGCCCTATTAAATCAGAGACTCCAAAAGAAACCTATACCTTGGACATCAGATCTTACCTTAGAAGTTAAGCATATAAAAGTTAAAATTCAACAATTACATTGTTGAGCTTTACCACATCCGACATGGAATAAAATAGTAGAAACTGATGCCTCTAACCTAGGATATGGAGGTGTTCTAAAACAGTTAAATCTCCAAACTCATAGAGAAGAACTATTAAGGTTCACCTCTGGTACCTGGAAAGGACCAGCAAAAAATTATCCGACAATTAAACAAGAATGTTTAGCAATTGTGAAATGTGTTTTAAAATTTCAAGATGATCTTTTAAACCAACATTTTCTTATCCGTGTTGATTGCTCTGCTGCAAAACAGATTTTCAAAAAAGATGTTCAAAACCTTGCATCTAAACAAATATTTGCATCATGGCAAAACATTTTATCTATCTTTGACTTTGATATTGAATATATTAAAGGTGAACAGAATTCTCTTCCTGATTTTCTAACCCGTGAATATTTACAGGATAAATTCACTCATGAATAACCGAAGAGGCCGTAGCTCTCGTGGGCGCGGACGTGGCAGAATTAATCTGCAAGATCCGAATGATGGGATTTTCTGGCCCTTAGAATTCCCCAGTGTTCAAGAGGCTACTCGTAAGAGTACAAAAGAAGTCATCTTGACACCTAAACAGTATATACTTAACCGAATGACTGAGGAGCGAATCCTCATTATTGAACCGAATGATGAGAAATGGATGTAAGATCCATGGGAGATAAAAAATCGTTATCTCTCCACACAACAGTATCCAACCAGGTTTGAACACTATAGACTATAGATATATTTATGAGGCTATAGTAGTTCAATCTGGAAGCATGGAAATTAGACATACTTTCCATGATTCAAGCCGAAATACCAGCCCAATTACTTTTAGTAAGGCTGTCATCCGCAATTTTATTTCCATTAATCAATGGGGTTTACATCCTCATACTACTACAACAATGGAAATACACCAGAAAACAATTAAATACAGCTACTGAGATTATATTGAATCCTTTACCAATACGTTTTATTATCAAAATCCGATACGCAACCATACATGGTTTATCCATATTTGTCCTGAAGTATTAAACTCAGGATTACCAAACTGGTTCCTCCTTTGGTGGGATAAATTTGGTATTACCATTGAGACTCTACCAGAAAAGTTACAAACTGAATTTAAAGAGTGGCATTCCCAATATGCCCTTTTCCAGAAAAATAGTACTGTTTCCAAAGCCTGGATTTATTTTATCATCCGATTTAACATCCCATGGATATGGAAATGGGACTTGAAATGTGAATACCAAAATGGTATACCAGTTTTAAAACATATCTTTTTAACTAAATGGTAGGACAAAGGTATGAACCCCCACATACCAGAATTAATCAAAATCATCAAAACCCATGCCCAAGCATGTTATGATTTCATTCCTAAACCTGTACCAGAACCAACGAGCAACCCTTTCCTCAAAGCTCAAAACCTAATTAAACAGCAATTTCCTCACATTACTGAACAAGAATTAGCTGTTAAAACCATGGCCTTTGTTAAAAACCAATTCCTTCATGTTTTTGGTTCTGACACAACCTCAATGGCCACAACCAGTACCAATCCAAGTCCATCCAGACCATTATCCATCTCACCTCCTTCTGCCATCACTGATCTCAGTCTGGACATCAGCCAACGTAATGCTTTCAGCATCCTTGCTGGCGAGAGCCAAGATCCTCAGGATGACATACCAGACATGACACCAGACCTGACGACTACAGAGGACCCACCAGAGCCTACAATTGCTGACTTCTGGGATTCCTTAGCCGCAATCATTTCTGATCAGATCGACAAGGACAAAGACCAGAAAGGGAAAGGCAAACTCCACTAGCCTATTTGATGAGTTGTCCTACAGACAACAGTACCAGACAAAGAAGTTCTACAGTAACTCCCTTAGCTGTCCGACACAAACAGTAGCAGACAAAGGAGTCTACAGTCATTCTCTCTCATCCGACCATGTGACGATGCTTAGCACGCCACTCTAGGTTATGTAATTATAGACAACTGTTGTATAGTTACTTTTAACTTAAGTTAAGTTACTTTTTATCTACAAGTGTACTCTAGTTAGGTCACTTTTGTATTATAAAAGGGATCTCTCACCCTTGTTGAGAGGACGAAGCTTTCTTTAATATGAAATAGACTGCTCATGTGCTGAGCTCTTAGATTTTGCCTTACCCTCTCTCTCACTCACTCCCCTCTTATTTTTGATCTGCGCACACCTGCACATATCACGCTGTTGTCACCAGGAGCGCCAGTGCTCTCTAACCGTAAGTTCTTTTTTCCCCATATCATCTGTTCATGAGACCATGTATGTCTTAATGTAAACCGTGTATAACCATGACTATAAACTCTACTAATCATGATCCTGCTGCTAGTCTAGGACACTCAATATGTATCTATTATGGTTGAGGGAGTACTCACTGTACTACAGTAAGGTCAGGAAACAATCAATGAACACTGAATGGGACGTCACCCAAGTCGCGTCTGGGCAGGTCTGTTGAGTAGAGATTGCGTTAAGACCGTTGACCCCTGTAATATTTTTCCAGAACAAAATTGAGGTCAAATACCTAGGAAGAAAAGTTAGAGAGTTTACCATATATGATAAGTTTGAGGAATCTCATAGGCTAGGCACTAAGAAGTAAGAATGCCTCGTAGATTGAATGGCGGACCATCCAAAATTCCAACAAGCTGGTACTAGTAGTATTTTTCCTTTTGTTTTGGCCGAACATTAATTACCCTACGGCCTAACACAACTAAGCAACATTATTATAAACTCCAAACTCGTGTTCTTCCAAGCTTTGAAGCACACCACATTCGTATATCCTTTCTGGTCAATCGAATAAGATTTTTAAAAATGTTTATACAATTGGGTTTTATAAGAGGAGAAAAACTACAAAATATATGCAAATCATACAAGAAAAAAAACAAAAAAAAAAGTGAAGATCTATAAAATATGGCATTTTCAGATTACGGTTATGGTCCTTATTATTTCTCTTTGGATTTATAATATTTTCTAGAGTAAATTACAAAAATCTCCGTTTTAGTTTGCTTTAATTACTTAGATACTTTTTTTTTGTGAATTAAATAGAACGTGTATTGCGACAAAAGATTAATCTACAAGGTGTATATCTCGGGAATGCAAAGATATAAAAAAAAGATCACACTGAGACAACATAGAAAAAATATAAATATGAACTCACCAGTTTCACTAGCTAACTCCTAACTGCAAACTGCAAAGATTTTGTTATGTAGTGAGTAGAGATTAATGAGCTTGTAAAATTTTAAAAATACATTTTTCAAATTGATATTTAATTCTATCTTGATCCAACTGTTCTAGTTTTCAGCCAAATAGAAAGGGAAACAAAAATAATTTTATGCATATGCTCAAACATCGATATACACAATTATAATTCATAATAAATAAAATTACAATTATGTTAAATAATCATAATGACTTACTTATATGTGTATTCATTTCTTATCATAAATAACAAGTGATGACATTTTAGAAAAAAAATTATTCTACGTACATATGTTTTGACTACAATGAAGTTAGAAAATCGTCAATCTTATCAAGACAAAATGCATGAGAGACAATGTAATTTACTGTATTCTCTATTATATCACAACAAACCTCATAACATATTCGCATTTAAAAATATACAAAATCATATTACATACATAGCATTGTTCATAGGGGCTAGTTTAAAATAAAACAACAATATTAAAAACAAACAACAAATTCAGGAATCGGAAAAGACAATGAGAAAATAAAAATCAATGTCAATTCCATAATAATCATCTTTAAGGGGACAAAATATGAAGAACATAAACATGGAGAAACTAGAATTTAAGCATAAACAAGACAATTCCTAGGTTTCCCATTGGACAAAACCCCATCATTGGAATTAGCACCCACAAAAATAACATCCAAATCCTCACAGAACACCCTCAACATTATATGTCTCGTCCACCACGAACTTGTTCTAAGCGTCGACCAAACAATGAACCTCAAATCAAACGTCACCTTTCCACTCTCCCTCTGTTTACCCATATCCTCCACCTGACCCAAATCCACCGGCTGACCCGAATTATTCGACCCTAATTTCACCAGCATTAAAGTACGCGCTTTCGTTTCCAAGGAAAACGGCTCCACAAAAGACGTAGACAACGTATCGTCCTTGTAATCCACGAAGCTCTGTATTCTGTCCAAATACAGTTTTAATTTCTGGTTCATGTTCTCCACCGTCACGTTCGCCTCCCAGTTCGCCGCGTACCCGGTTTTCGAGACGTTGAAGTTCGAGACGGAGAAAGTTTCGAGTCTGAAACTCGGGATTTCTGGCCGTAGGATTAGCCATGTCATCAGGCTCGTGATGCACATCACAATGACCAATAGGATCATTGCGGCGATGATGCCACGGACGAAGCCCGACCCGTTTTGGGTTTGGTATGTTTGGTTGGTGTAATACGCGGCCGGTGGTGGTTGGGCATAGGGGTATCCGTTGTATCCGTTTTGAGGGTACCCCTGGTACGGTGTCGGGTAGCCGGGATGGCCGTGTGGGTAACCGACTGTAGGGGGGTAACCCATTGCTGGTGGCGGTTGGGGCGGTGGCGATTGGCTGGTATTGGTATTTCCCGTTGATGTAGGTGCGGGTCTTGTCTCAGTTTGATCTCTTTTGGGTTGATCGTCCGATGAAGAGGCCATGGCTCTTTCTCTCTCAAGAATCTAGAGAGAGAGAGAGAGAGAGAGAGAGAGAGAGAGAGAGAGAGAGAGAGAGAGAGAGATGAAGGAGAGAGGAAGAGGGAGAGAATGAGAATGCCAATGAATTGGATATGGAAATGGAAGCGCGTAGAGAGAGCGTATATTAATGATCTCAAAATCTATTGTGGATTTGTTGGTTTTTTTTAAGGAATAATTGTTTGTTAAATTTTTTGAAGTTCTATGTTTAGGAAGCAAAATAAAGGCAATTGTTATAGACAGCGGATAAAATCTTTTATGTAAATAGGATAGCACGTGACCTACCTTGTTAAGTACAAATCCAATCATACTAATTTTTCTTCCTCATAATCGTCTCTTTAGGTTAAACTTATTCTTTGTCTTTATCTTACCTCATAAATCTAAGCTTCAATTTCAATATAAATACAATGTGTCTATTGTATATGTTGTGAGTGACCTAGGTCATACTCTCATGATAAATTTGTGAAGTACTCAAATTATATAAGCTTCAATTTCAATATAGATACGATGTGTTGTATATGTTGTTAGTGACATAGGTCATACTCTCATGACAAGTTTGTGAAATACCGTAATTATATACTCATATTTCATACAATAGAAAATTTTTTGCTAATGTACTTTATATAACGCGACATGTGACAATTTGTAAGATTTTGATCATGATATATTATTTTGATGGCCAAGATCTTCATTGTTGATAAAACAAATGCTGAGATGGAAAATAATGTGCAAATGGTGGTCCATTATTAATAAAGAGTCATATCATTTTTTTTCACCAACTGTTTGTCTGTCATTCTATCCAACGAAAAAAA
Organism: Datisca glomerata; assembly: GCA_003255025.1. Lineage (NCBI taxonomy): Eukaryota > Viridiplantae > Streptophyta > Magnoliopsida > Cucurbitales > Datiscaceae > Datisca > Datisca glomerata. The sequence continues at coordinate 382,819 of QANY01008030.1, forward strand.
ACTCCAAATAAATTCTCTCACCTCACTCTATTACATGAGATTGAAGATCAATGATGTACTTGAACCCATTATCTCTTAGTTATGATCTAGGTCTTAATCGTTTATCAACCCACGTAAATCAATAAAATACAATAGAAAAATCAACATCGGTAATAAGATTTTTGAAAAAATTCTCTTGCCTAAATAACACAAATACAATTCTGGGTGAAAAATGACAAAAAAATTGGACATGTATAAATATAATAATTTCATATTAGTACGTAAGAAGGTAGAAAATTGAAGTGTACCATAGTCATATTCCTAAATGAAATGGGCATGTATAATTAATCCATTTGGATTATGTAAACTGTAGGGATTCAGATTTGTAATTCACATACAATATTTACTAAATTAAATATTTTTAAATTTAAATGGGATACTTTATACTAAATATCTAATTCTAAATTTTTATTCAAGATATTGAATCTAAATCCTTAATTTAAATTCTCAACCTAAATCTCCAATCCATGAATTTGATAAACATGCAATTATCTGTCGAAAAAATTAAAATAAGAATTCTTTATAAAAAAAACGAATAAAGCTTGATTTTTCAACCCGATTGAATTTAGGTCATATGCAGCAAAGCAACTCCATTTTTGGAGGATAATATAATTGATTGTCGTCTGTGGAATTTGCTGTCTAACCCAATAAAACGGTCTAGCGTTTTGTAGAGGGTTATTTTATTTACTTACTTGGAAAATTGAAGTTAGCACCTTAACCAGAAATTTGAGACAGCTCAAGTTTCACTTAATTTTGACAAAAAAAAACTAATTAAAGCATATAAAATCCATCCCATGTACTGAAAATTTGATAATAAAGACTAGAAAATCAAAGAAACTACTACAAAATTATCAGGGCAATGCACAATTATGAAATATAGGAATGATGAAACTATAAGTGTGGAAGAGATTATTTACGTACAAATATTATTTGGCGTAACTAAGTAATTGATCAAATTTTAAGTGACCAAGTGATGTGGCAACCATTTATAGATTAGTGTTTGATGACTCATTAAAATGATTTGACAAAGTAACATATAAATGGTTGTCACATCAATTGATCACTTAAAATTTAATCAATTACTTGATCGGTGTAAAATTACTCCTCACATACCACATGTTACTGGAGAAAGACTATGGTTAACAGTGAACGTGGCTTGACAATCTTAATATAGGGTCCTCCGGTATACGAGTACCATTTTTTCTAACACAAAATTAGTACATGGACAATAAATCAGTTCATGACAATACAAATTGATACATGCAATTTCGATACAAAATTAATATAAAACAATACAAAAATGGTATATGACAGCACAAAACTGTTCCTTATACAATACCAAGGATTTTATCCTGATACAATAGACAAGCCCCTTAGACCTTGTTTAGCAATTAGGATAATACTAGATAGAATTGTATACTAAATTAATCAGATTAGATTGTATTGTATTGTATATTAAATAGTGCAGTCTAATGTTTGATATTGTATCGGTTAATAAACTACACTACTAATACATTGTTTGGTAAATGGCTAGTATTGAATTGTTAGACAGTCCTTCATCATTTATTCCTAAAACTACATGTTATCTTGTATTACTAGCAAAGAATATTTCATATTTTTAATTAGACAATATATTCTATATTATTAATTGATACATTTAATTCTTAAATAAAATATGAAAAAGGTCTATCAAAAGAAAATTCAGACTCTAAAAATTCTAGCATGACATCATCACATTTATATTCAAAAAGTAAAATATTCTTCTAGTTTCATTGACAGAAGAATTTGAAATATTTTATAATCATCTAGAACGAATATTTTAAAACCATCTTGAATTTTCAAAGCTTTCTAATCTAAAATCCCCCTTTGAAAAATAGAAAAAATCTAATGTCTCCTTCTTCACTGAACCTTTCATTCCCACATCTAACGGTTCCTATTATCCCATTCTGAGAAGGGGAGGAAGAGGGGAGAATAAAAGTTCACCAGCAACGGTTGGCCTTGTGGTCTCACGGGAGGAGCTCCTTGGTGGGAGAAGGTTGTGATGTAGCGGGGTCTCACGCACACTGAGATAAAGAGGAGAAATGGAGCAATGATTTTTTTTACATTTAGTTTCGCCGAGTCCCAGTGATCAGAACCGTATTAGTACATACATTAATAATAGTATTATTTAATCAAATCGTATTAGCTAATTCAGACAGGCTATCAAATCAAACATGAGACAATACAAACATGTATTATTCAGTATTTTAGTATTGTCTAGTATTGACGGCCAAACAAGGCCTTACTGGTCAAGAAGTCAAAACAGTTAATTTAGTCACACTTATATGGATTTGTGATTTGTCTCCTTCATGCAAATATAAAGGTCATTTTTATACTAATATAGTGGTACCTGATGATGAAATTGGTTGGAAAATTGGTTGAGTTTTCCTCTTATACTAAGTGAACAGACAAAATCTCGCATGACACAAGTTAGGATCTAGATGAAAAATTCCATCAAAGAGAAAATGATCAGAACTGTAGAAAGGATCAGACGATTATGATTAATTCGACAGTGACAAGACAATATAGTGGATAAGCTGAGCATGAGAGCTCATACCTGAAAAAGATCCCATCAATAGGAGGCGCTCGCTGACAAAAAATCCCATCAACCGAAAGCATAAGGGGTGTGATCATTCCTCCCATTTTCTTATTATTAATTTGCCACCTTCTTGAACAAGGCCTATATAGAGACTCGGGTAATAAATGATCAGGGGAGAATGATTTTCAGTGGAATCTGAGGGATACAATCCAAAAAAAATCTTTACTAAGTACATTGTCTTTTCTCTATTCTCTCTCAAAATTTTTTTAACGTAGAGGATAAATCCTTTGCAAGAGACATATTTAACAACATAGGAGACACATACCTACATGAAATACAAGAGAATATCATAGTGCTTGTGTGGTTTTCTTCCCTTTAAGGGCTTTTTATGTAAATTATGCTGTATTTATTCTCTCATTCTCTCTTTAAATTATTTTCTTTATTATTCATTCGAAAAGGATTTCTCATACAGAAAAAATCATTTACATTTTGATGTTTTTATTGAGAGTGAGAGAATTTGAACTGCTTCCTTTTGGATAATATTTTATGGAAATATATATCATTGAAAAGATACAGATGTATTGAAGAATTTCGTAGAACTCGATTCGGAGCTCCTGAACAAAAGTTATAATAATTTTCATGAAGGTTATTCAGGAAGGCAGACTATATAAAATAGACAATTTTGAAAATTATACTGCGTCAATTGGAAGCCAAATACATGATGAATTATATATCATCGGAAACATGTGAAAATCAACTTCTTAAAGAATTTCACAGAATTTAGTTTGGAGCTTTCAATCAAAACTTATAACACGATAACGTGCAGAACTGTTAGCTTTATTTATTAAGCTTCACCAATACATTAATACTCATGTGACAAATCATATGTCACTACAAAGCTACAGAAGTCAGTTTTTTGAAATTCTTTACGGAATGAGATTTGAGATTCTTGAAGAAAGTTACGATATAATCGTTCCCTACTCATTCCATTAAGAAAGTATATATGGTGTTCTTCAACATCATTGTCGCAGATATTTGTGTACGAGAAAAAGAAAAAGAAAAGCAAACTGGAGAAAACTCTATCAATGAACTCGTAACAAACGATACGGAAGAAACTCTATCGATAAACCCGTAGTAAATCAAAATATGGTCATGGTCCCACAGATAGAGCCTCAGTCTTTGGGAGTGTCTACGGACATCGTTCTTAGAAGAAAATTAAAATGAGGTCATGGTTCCATGGAAGGAACCCAAGTCCTTGGGAGTGTCTACGTATATCGTTCTTATAAAAAAATCAAACTGAGACCATGATTCCACAGAAGGAGCCTAAGTCCTTGGGAGTGTCTAAGGACACCGTTCTCAGAAGGAAATCAAAACGGGACCATGGCTCCACGGAAGGAGCCTAAGTCCTTAGAAGTGTCGACAGACATCGTTCTGAGAAAGAAATAAAAACTTCAAAATAGAAATGTCCTCGTCTAACGGATCAGATGATGCTAAAATAACTCATAACAGAAACTGAAGAAAGCAAAGATAAAATATTTTTTGAAAACAACTCATCAGACGATACTGAAACTAAAGGCCAAAATAGGGTCATGGTTCTTTATTTGAACCTAAGTTTTCATCTCAAAAGAAAATGGGTAGATCATAAGTCATTCTCTTTAAAGAAAATTAAAGTCTTATCCTTAAGAACGGATTTTTTTCACCATCGAAAAGATATTTGTTCTCTAACAAAGATCTAAGCCACGAGAGTGGATTATGCTACAAAAGAATCTTAAACTAGAAATGCTTGACAACATATTTTACTACAAAAATAGTTATTCTCAAGAGAACTGGGAGCCAAAATTTTCTTAAGTGTTTGAGAACGGATTCCGTTGAAAGCTTAAAGTTAGTACGGGAACAAATGTTGATCTCTAAAATTTTGCTTATGTCTTCGAAAAAATAATGAAGTACAAAAAAAGGAGTTCAAAAGAAGAAAAATTGCAAAAACAAAGCGATTTTCATTGATCGAAGTACATATACAAAGGAAAAATACAAAACGAGAAAAGGAAAAAGGAAAACAAGGAAACGGGAGAAACTCTGCCAATGAGTCCATAGCAAGGAAAGAGGGAAAATTTCTACCAATGAACGTGGTGCATCAAACTTGAACCCTTATGATGAAATTAAGAAACGGTACACTCATTCCTTACTCAGTTCAATAAATTATTATGTTATTATTCTTGTACAACATTCTTGTTACATATCTTAACGTATGAGAGAAGGGAAAGAAAAATGAAAAAAATGGGAGAAACTCAATTAATGAGCCAATATTGAAGAAAATGAGAAAACTCTATCAATAAGCTTGTAGCAAAATGAAAGTGGAGAAACTCTACAATCAGTAGTCGTTCTCCAACCATTCCCTGTGAACGGAAAAAAATGACAACGGAAAAAGAGCTACGCAGATAAAGAATAAGGAAAATTTGCTAAGTCTTGAAGAAAGGGAAATTACAAAAAAAATGCAAAAGGATACGGTTGCATCAACGGTAACATTTTTAATAGAAGGGTTGGCAGTAACATCCTCAACATGAAGATTAACAACGGCCTGCCGAATAGCTGATTTAAAAATAGTTTTGCGTGTTCCCAAGAAATACTACGTCGCATGACCTTAAGAAACACGTGAGAACAAAAGCGGGTAGACTTAAGGTCAAAATAAAAAAGGCAAATCATTACACCTCAACGAATAAAATTCCGTTGAGTGCAATGGGGTCCAATGAACATATAAAATCTCGCATGACATATGGCAGGATCTAGACCAATGACTCTATCAAAGAGAAGAGGATCAGAACCGTAGAAAGGATCAGATGATTATGATTAACTCGACGGTGGCAAGACAATACAGTGGATAAGCTGAGCATGAGAGCCCATACCTGAAAAGTCCCATCAATAGGGTGGTGCTCGCTGACAAAAAATCCATCAGATGAAAGTATGGGGAGGTGTGATCATTCCTCTAATTTTCTTATTATTAATTTGCCACCTTCTTGAATAAGGCCTATATAAAGGCTCGAGTAATAAATGATCAGGGGAGAATGATTTTCTGTGGAATCAGGGGATACAATCTCTCTCAATAAATAAAAATTTGAATTTGAATGAAAAATAGATCCAAAATATCACAATAAATAAGTACAATTAGATAAATCAAAATCTTTATGATTATATATATATACATATATATATGCATGATGCAATAGATCCAGTATATCATTATAGATAAATACAATCAGATAAATCAAAATTTTGTGATAAACATAGTTAAAAGATGAGATATCAAGCTATCTCTCTTTCGTAATTTAAATCAAGCTATTGTCCAAATACATTGTACTCAAGTCTTGAATTGAAACTGATGAAGATAATAATTATTCTAAAAATTTTAAATCTTGAGAAAATCTATTATCAACTAAGTTGATTTAAAAAAAAGGTGAAAACTCTATAATAATAAACTAAAAAAATTATGTATATAGGATTAATAGCGATTCTAAAGTAGGGAACCGAAATTGAAGGAGAACAAGGTTTAAGATATTTAAAAAAAAACAGAGGAAAAGATGTAAAGAGAAAGAAACAAAAAGAAAAAAGAAAGAGAGAAGGAAATGTTAGAAGAAGGAAGAGGGAAAGGAGCCACCACTGCCACTCCGATGCTTTTTGGCGACACAAAACCTGCCGGTCAAATTAGCAACTATCATCCCTCCAAGTTTCGACCAATTGAAGAGCAAGTTTTGACACGAAACTTGGAGGGATGATAGTTACTAATTTGACATGAAACTTGGAGGGATGATAGTTGCCACCCAAACTCATGAAACTATTTGGGTGGCAATCCTTTAGTAAGTGGATCCGTAAATGGACTTTGTTCCGAAGTTCTCTATAGAGAACTATCCACTATGAACTCTTTACTTAACAAAAAGGAACTTGATGTCTATATGCTTCGACTTCGTCGAGCTCTTGTTGCTATTACAATAGAGAACTGGTGATTTATTGTCACAAAGTCACTTGAGTGGTTACCGCCCACTATAGGCGGCCATATGACAGAATTCCGTAACCATATTCCGTGATTGGACGCCTCATAACATGCTATCTCTATTGCCATGGTGGAAGAGACTATAAGAGATTTTTTAGCACTCTTTCATACTATCTTGGTATCCAGCAAAATCAGAGTCAATATATCCAACGATCACAATCTGCTCCAATCTCCAATATGTGAGCATGTAGTATTTTATTCTATGTAAGTAAATATGGATTTATGCCATGATTTCTTAAATATTTACCCATCATCCCAATCACGTATGCAATATTCAGACGTGTACAAACTTGAGCATACATTAGACTCCCTACTACTGAGGCATAGGGAATCTTATGTATTTCTTTTTCCTTAAAATCATTCGTAGGGCACTGATTGAGACTAAAACTGTCTCCCTTAGCCACATGGGCATCACCTGATTTGCAGTCTTGTATTCCATATCTTTTAAAGACCTTTTCGATATAGTTCTTTTGTGATAATCCAAGAATATCTCGAGAACGATCTCGGTGTATTTGGATTCCTAATACAAAAGACACGTCACCAAGATCTTTCATCTCAAAATTCTTGGCTATCTTGGTGTCGTGCAATAAGCCTATATCATTGCTGGCAAGCAAGATGTCATCCACATATAAAACCAGAAAAATATGCTTGCTATTACAAAACTTATGATATACCATCCTCGAGATGCCTACTTGAGTCCATCGATGGATTTCTTAAGTTTGAAAACCATATTCTTTAGGTTTCCCGACACAAAGTTTTCTGGTTGCACCATATAAATCGTCTCTTCAATGTCACCATTGAGAAACATCATATTTACATCCATCTGATGCAGCTCAAGATTGAAATGTACCACCAATGCCATTATAATCCTGAAAGAGTCTTTCATAGAAACCAGAGAGAAAGTCTCTTTATAATCAAATTCTTCATTCTGTGTAAAGCCCTCTGCGACAAGACGAGCCTTGTATCTTTCCACATTACCTTTTGAATCCCTCTTGATCTTAAAAATCCATTTGCAACCAATGGATTTCACCCCTTTTGGTAATGGGACAAGATCTCACATATCATTGTCCTTCATGGACTTAATATACTCATTCATGGCATCGATCTAATTCTAAGAGTTAGAACTTTCCATAACTTGACGAAAGTTGATCAGGTCATCTTCCATTACTCCAATGTCTACGTTATGTTCTTGGAGAAATAAATATAATCATCTGGCACTACACCTCTCCTTTCTCTAGTGGATCTCCTTAATGGCATAGGTTTTTGAGGTGCCAGAGTTTGTTCTTCTGGAATAATTTCTTGAATAGAAGGTTCTCTGATATTGTCTTGATATGTTGTGTCATGAGCAATGTCAATGACGCATCCTTGATCAATGCTAATAACAAATATATGAGAATATCAACATATTCCTTCTGAAAGACAAAATCCCTAACCGTATCTCCCCCACAAACTCAGCATCCTCAAAGAACCGGGTATTTCCCGTCTAAAAAATTGACCTAGTTGTGGGATCATAAACTTGTACCCTGGATCTTTCAGAGTATCCAACAAAATAGTATTTCACCGTCCTTAAGTCCAGTTTCTTTTCACTAGGCCTATAAGGCCTTGCCTCGGCTGGACATCCCCAAACATGCTTAGACTAGGTTTCTTGCTGGTCTAAAGATCATATGAGATTTTGGCAGTCACTTTAGTTGAAACTCTGTAAAATATATATGATGCAGCCTTAAGTGCTTCACCCCAGAGTGATTCTGATAAGGTAGAATGACTAATTAGACTCCTGACCATGTCCTTAAGCATTTTATTTCGTCTTTCAGTAACACCATTCATAGTAGGCGAACCCGATATAGTGTACTATGGGGTGATAGGACATTCTTCTAGGAATTTAGTAAACGGTCATGGACGTTGTTCACCTGAACGATCATATATTTCATAGTATTCACCATCACGATCAGATATGACACTTTTGATCCTTTTGTTGAGTTGGTTCTCAACTTCCGCCTTAAAATTTTTGAATACGTCCAATGATTGTGACTTTTCATGGATGAGATATATGTAGCCATATCTTGAAAAATCGTCTATGAACCTTATAAAGTATCATTGACCATTCCAAGCAATCGAGGAGAATGACCCACAAATATCCATATGTATAAGTTCTAAGACATCCTGAGTCCTATTGGCTTTAAATCTCCTTTAATCGGTTTGTTTACCCTTTATACTATTAACACAAATATCAAAATTCGTGAACTCTAAGGGACCGATAATTTCCTCTGACACAAGTCTCTCTATTCTTCGTCTAGAGATATGACATAATGTCTTGTGCCATAACGCAGTCAAATTCTCACTGGTTAATTTTCTTTTAGTACCTCATATACTGATTGCAGGAATTCATTAAATGAGGCAATTATATCAAGTAGATAATGATTATCGAGACATGATAAAAAAACCAGAACTAACCAAATTTGAATCATGAAAAAAACTAAATTTTTCGTCTCCAAAAGAACAAACTCAACCAGGTTTTTACGAAATTGTAACAGATATCAAATTCTGTCTAAAAGATGATACAATAAAAGTTTCATCAAGATCCAAAATAAAATCTAGTTTTTAATAATAATCTAAATTTTCCTATTGCTTCAACCTCAACTGTTTTGCCATCGTCCATGTAGATGTATCTTTCAGCATCATTTAGCTTTCAACAATTCAGGCAGGCCTGCATAGACATACTGATGTGAGTTGTTGCATCAAAATATATCCATCACGTATGTCTAGGAATTGAACTTTAATTAATCTCGGAACAAATTAAATTAAAAAGCATACATTTCTTAGCATGCCAAGCGTGATAGTTGGTGCATTGCTTCTTTCTATGCCTTTCAGCTCCATAGAAGTAATAACCATTGCATTTCAGGTCAACCAGTTTCTTTGTTGTTTCTTATGTGATGTTGTATCTGAAACAACCTTATCCATTTTCTTTATCTTTCCCTTGCCCTTATCCTTAGAGGTAGAGGCCAGGTAAGCACTCTTTATCTTATCATGTTTCACTCTTTCCTCTTCCTAAACACAATGTAAGATGAGCTCATTCAGAGACCTTTCTGATAATTATAACTCACCTTATCCTGGCTAAACTGTGCCGGAAGGGATATCAAAACCAGATACACAAGCAAGTCTTTAGAGAGTTCAAGCCTTAGTGCTTTCAACCTTAAAACAATGTGAGACATTTCCATAATGTACTCTATGATATTGCATTTACCTTTATAGCTCATTGAAATTAGGTCTGATAAGAGCATACCGATTTCTGCCTTTTCGTTCTTGACAAACATACTTTCAATACCTGCAAGGAAATCATTAGTTGTAGTTATCTTTCAACTATAATGCCCATGAATGCTTCTGAAATTATTTTCTTCATGATCAGCATACACATGTGATTTGATCTCTCCTACCTTTTCATATCCATCTTTTCGTCAAAGGTACTCTTATCCATAAGAGGTGAAGGAGAATCAATCATTAATGCAAGATCAAGATCCATAACTCCAAGAACTATCAAGAGATTATTTTTTCAGGACTTGAAGTTTGAGCCATTTAAAATTGGAATTGAATTGATATTGGCCGTGATATTAGCTGGAGTGATAACTTAACAAAGAACAAGAAAAAAAAATAAAAGAAGCTCACATAAGTTCCAAATAACAATAATAAATTCAAACAAAAGTAAAACTCATCTCCAGACACTGAACACTCCATTAATATTTTGACTTTGACTAAAATTATTAACTTGTAAGTGATGTATTGGTGTAGTAATCAAACACTGATGATAAAGAACATATCGAACAAGAAACCGTCCTTTGGGCTGATTTATTGTTCACATGTGAAATTGAATAATCATCACGTATTTATTACCACAGAAGCACGTATAATTTGTCAAACAATCCGTGAAATAAAATTAATTTATCAAATAATCCTTAAAATAAATTTAATACAACAATAAAACAAATTTTTCTATTCAGAATAAAATGAGGGGTTGGGGTTCCCCAGCTCTTCCTTCGCCACACTTTTCCTTTATGGATATGGGTTTTTCTTTATGGTTGTGGGCTTCCCACAGCTTTCCAAAATTTTTTAAATATCTGTGAAACCCTAGTGTTTTCACCACTAGTGTCGCGGCCTGGCCACAACACCCCCATGGATCTAAAAGTTCAATTATGATTCTCAATGATTCAACATGAATTACTCTAATACCACTTGTTAGATAAAATCTTTATCGGTATAAATTGTATCTTAAAAGCACCAAGAACTCGTGTTAAACACACCAAAAAACAAATAACTGTAAAAACGGAAGCGTACATGAATTCATGACAGTAGGATTACAATTTAGAGCTAAGCAGTTAGCCTTCAAGAGCTACACGATTAGGGGTGTGCACGGCACGAGACGGTTTTTAAGCCTTTTTGTCTCGTCCCGATTAGGACAAGTGTTGAGGGAAATCTCGAGCGGGACTGGATCGGACGGGGGTTGGATCAGGTATTTTGGGTAAAAATTTAAAGGTTAAAAATTAAAATTAAAGTTCAAAAGATTCAAATGTTAAAAATTAAAAAATTAAGGGTTAAAATTAAAAAATAAGGGTCAAATTTAAAAAATAAAAATGTTGGGCTATTTATGAAAAATTGGGACGGGACGGGATAAGTCGGGACACAATTTGTTCTCCCGTGTCCCGTCCCATCCCATCCTGTCCCGCCAAGAGTAAAAATCTCGTCCCGACCCGCTCGATTCAGGACTTTTTTCAAGACGGGATGAGTTTTTTTGGGAAATTATTACACACCCCCTATAACGATTCTCTATCAAAGAGTCACATTTGATTAAGTCTCTCTGTTTTCTCTCTAACGATGAGATATTATAGAGAATATAATGGTTATCCTTAATCGTGTGACTTGGAGACCATAACCATTTATAAATAACATATCTATCATCTTTTGATATTTCTATTTTAGCCCATCATAAAATTAAAAATTATTATAAAGTCTCTACACATCCAAAAGGTCGACAACCTATCAGATACATCAAAATCCAAATTATCAAAATCTTAGCCAATCACTTTTAATTGGGTTTAACCTTATTTGGTAGTCTGCAACATATAATTATTCATATATAAGTTTACCGTTTGATTAATGATCCAACAAAGAACCCTAACTAGAATTATGGTTTCGAATCTATATCATGTATGATATCCATGAAATACTATGCTACTCTATTTTAATATTTTTTGGTATTGCTATCGGGCTTGTATTGTTAATTATAAGATTAGTATTTTACTCTTTCTCATCTGTAGGGGTGAAAAAATTATTACCGAACCGAAAATGATCAGTTTGATAAGTTATTTAAGTTACCTCAGTTCGGTTCGGTTCGGTATTTCTATCGAATCGAATTGAAGTACAAGTAAAATAAATCATACACACACACACACACTAAGATATTTGTACAAACCCTAAACACACCATATACAATTACACTGCCTCCCCTCTCTTCTTCTCTTCGAAGCCATTCCCTCTCTCAGAATTCTCTATCATTCCCCTATTTTCTCTTCGATCTCTCTCTCCTTCACTCTCTCTTCTCTTTGATCAGCTTGGTTTTGGAAATCCTCAGATCTGCTCAATTTTGGAAATCCTCATATCTACTCGAGAAGGTGGAGTGAAGAGGCTGGCTACTAGAAACCTCATATCTGCCCGAGAGGGTGGAGTGAATAGTACCCTCAGATCTGATCGATTTTGGAGATTGTGATTGGTGTAACAGATATGTTCGAAGATAGAGAGTTTGAAGCACACCACAATCTTATATCTAATTCGATATGCTCAGATCTACTCACATCTAAGTAGATCTACGCAGATCCACTCAGATCTGAGTAGATCTGAGTGTCACAAATAGTCCTACATTTGTGTTTTGGAGAATTTTAGCCTAGGCCTTTAATTTCACTGATTTCTTTTTACTGATTTTGTAACCCTTTAGTTTTAAATCACAGTTTTACTGTGAATTCTTTTTTCTGTGGATGTTAATTGTTCATGGAATACTAAGTTTAATAATTTTTTTTGCAACTTTACCACATGAATACTAAGTTTAAGAATTTTTTTTGCAACTTTACCGAACTGTGAAAATCAAATCGAATTGAACTGTGAATACATGAATTCATCTATTTAAAAAAATCACATTAAAATATCCAAATGAGTGATATTTCATTACAAATCATAAATGGGAGATGGTATAATGCAAGGGAAGGTAAAATTATTTACAAAAGTTGGAAAAAGTAGAATATATATATTGGGTTAGTCTTCTTTTTGAAAAAATGATAATAATATGCAACCTACATGTGTGTAGAGCGTGTGATCTTTGGAAAAAATAGTCAAGCATGCAATATGTTAATAGATCTTCAATATTCCACATAAACAAAGTATGTGGTATTTTTTAAAGATTAAAATATTATAAATAGCTTCAAAGAATAATAGTTGAGAAATGAGCAAATACTTTCCTCACGAGAGAGGTGAATTTGGGCTAGTTTTAATCGTTTATTGAGATTCTGACAGAACATATGTCACCTAACTGTTAAGCCTAAAAAAAGAAAAATTGATTGATAAAAAAACCAAGTTTTAAGGGGTGGATTAAGAAAATGACTGGAGAAAAAAGTAAAAGAAATGGCAAACTAAATAACACAGACGTATTTAATTAATTACGTTGATAAAATAGTTATGATTTATGCCCATATTATTTTTGTAAGTAAATTAATTAATTCGACCATTTGCACAATTTTTTTCTTTGACTTTTATTGCAAACCGGACATCATTTCTATTTTCAAAGTTCTCCCTAATTTTCTTTTTACTTTTTATTATTCGATCTGGTCCTTTAAGACAGACTAGATGATTCAGGTGCCGTTTCATACTCACTTCAATTTCTTCAAGTAATATCCAATAATAAAGTATGAAAGTGAGCAGAAATCTTTTAGTTCACAATAACCCAATTGATACAAATCTCGGCAATATAAATATTGACCAAATCACCGTAAATAATTATAATTGATTAAATGATATATATATATATATATATATGTCAAATCATGTAAATAATCGATAAATCATTAATATGTCAAATCTTGCCGCAAGATTCAAAGGCCAACTAGAAGCTTCAATTATCCTCTCTACCTCATTCAAGAAGTTTCAGTCATCATACCCTTTTCACTTCACCAACAACATACCCTTTTCACTTCACCAACAACATACCCTTTTCACTTCACCAACAAGCTTCAAACACAACAGGAAACGAAAATTATAATCTAAAAAAGAAAATAACAATCAATTTTTCCTTTTCCCAAATTATTTTTAAAATAAAGGGACAAAGAAAAGAAACTACTTCTAGACCCCATTGTTCCTCTATCATCGAAAAGAAACTACTTCTAGACCCCATTGTTTTGTTCCTCTATCATCGAAAAGAAACTACTTCTAGACCCCATTGTTCCTCTATCATCAAATTTAGACCCCAATCCAACTTTTAAGGACTTCATCATTCAATTGTATTGGTTTGGTGTACGATCCTTACCCTGTACCATACCACATTGGAGTCTTTCCCCTCCCCCCAACTTTCTCCTACCACCTCCAACCAACATGTACACAGGAAAAATATGGCCACGATCAAATAAAATAGCTCCGAATTCTAATCGGAATTTTTACTGGGTCGGGCAATCGGACCCGCAGACGACCTGAATCCCTTTATCACACGATCATAAACGCAACAATGGAACTCTGCCGTCTCCTTGGCTCCGCTGCAGTCCCTGCAAACCAATGAGCTATTATCCACCACGGCTCGGCCTATAGACCGTCCGCTCAGCCCCATGTTCAATAAATACCGTTCTCTCTCAAACTGCAGATTTCGGATCATTTGGTTGTACCCGAACCGATCCACCACCGGCGAAATGAACTCCGGGAAGATTTGGTTGTCTATCTCATGGTTCCGCCTGAGCAGTCTCATATTCTCCGGCGGGTTCTTGTTTGGTCGGTCGGACTTCACCGCCGGCCAGTGGTAATACCTACTGCCTACATTGTCGAGGCTCTTCCTCCTCCTCCCTCGCCCAGATCTTTTCAAAACTACGAGAAAGAAACAATCCTTCTTGCCTATGAGAGCACCAAAATTAACCTTACCAGTGATGGGGATTCGCCGATGAATGATCTTGGGGGAAGAGGAGTCGCTGGTTTTCTTACAATCGGCGAGGTAAACCGAGAACTGGTTAGGAGAAATGCCGATCCTCGAACTCAAACAAGACTGGAATTTTTTGAACTCCATTGATTCAGAGATTTCAACCTCGTTCATGCTGATCTCCCGCACGCCGTCAAAAAATACGACGGGGAACGAGTCCCCGCCGGGGGCCTCTCCCATCTCCACAACTATTTCCGTCGAAATATCGTCAGATTACGGCTATGGAGGAAAATAGGTTTCGAGCAAATTGCAAGAAACAGAGAAAGCAAAAGGCACATAAGTAACGGTGGGAGGAAGTGAACAGTCTAATAGGTGAGGTTTTTATATAAGGAGGGCGAAAGAGATATAGGTGAGGTTTTGCCGTTTCAGGGACAGTTTAGTAATAAGAAAGGCGGTGGAGGCCACTTATTGAAATCGAAATAACCAATGGGAAGAAGTGACTTGGGGCCCAAGAAATAGGGAAAGGGTAGCAAAATGGCTTGGACAGAATCAAACAAAAATTCAGTTATTGGTCGGATATACCCTGCGTAATGGCCACAATTTACTGTAATGACGCTTAAGTTGAAACAAACATGTCACCTCTTTCGCATCAACATGTCTAACGTACTCTTGAAATATATACATATATGTGTGTGTGAAATTGTAGGGTCCAATGAGCCCACTGTAATAGCACCGAATTGGGCTATGTAGGACGAGAACACTATATCAGTTGAGATCTTTCGTGCGCACAGTAATACTGAAAGCCATTAATAACTTTGTGACGGGGTGACCATGGATTAACGAAGAAGATAAAATTGTTATCATAAAGGAGCATGACTTGAATTGTGTGTTTTATGTTGTGTTTTATCAAATTATATTGATTTTGAGTACTGCAAAATGCTAGCTACAACAAGTGCAATTGATATAATGACTTAAATCTCTCTCTGTATTATTCAAGAAAATAAAATTGTGCCACTGTAATTCTCTCCCGAAATTATAACGTACGTTTGGCAGAAAAAACAAGTATTGCATGTTACAATGCTGAGCGGATAAGTAGCCTAATTGAAAAGATTTTATTCGTTCATTCTTCCTCTTGCTTCGTTTGGATGAAAATCAATATCTAGACTTGAGAAAACATGACATGTAGTTCAATTGGTCATAAAGTGAAGATTCAACCACTTGATATATTGTTCAAACCTCAAGTTGTGTAATTCTCACTCTTTGACAAAAAATAGTATTTAGATAGAGGGAAAATTTAGATTCATATTTTATAAAGGCATATTAGGAAACATACCACTAGTGAGTTGTTTGTTACATGGGAAAGTTTGGTCTTGTAAAAGAAAATAGAGAGGGGGGAATGACACCATGATTTATGTGAAAAACTCTTAAATGGAAAAAAAAAATCACGAGAAGATTTTAATAGGATTTCATTGTGGAGAAATAATTTATAAGGTTAATGAGTGTTCAGAGTTGTTGTCTCTTGTTTGGAGTTACATACTGCCTGTATTTATAGGTCTTCACGTAATCTGATACATTTTATTTAATTCTATCTAAAAATAGGATCAACAGAATATTTCCTAAATCTAGCTTGTCAACAATAACAACCAAGTGAATCTTGATCGTCTGATCAATCAAATGGTCTTGATTAGCTTCTCTTTAGATTCTCATGCCAGCAATCCATGTACTTTCGTCTGATTGATCTATTCTTCATAACCGTCTGGTTAATCATACGGTTCTCACTCTATCTTCTCTTTGATGGAGTCTTCGGTCTAGATCTTGTCACGTGTTGTGTGAAATTTTGCCTGTATATTGACCCCCCATTACACTCAACGAAATTTTATTCATTGAAGTGTAATGTTGATTTTTTCTGCCATTATGACATATCATTACTCTCCACTTTTTCGGGCATCATTTATGGCTATCTTTTTCGTATTCTTTTGTCGTTTCATCTTCCCACTCAGAAAACACCTTACATGCGCTATTCTAGAGCAATCTTTCATCTTCCCACTCAGAGAATGCTTTACACGATTCATTTCAGAGCAACTCTTTATCTTTCCACTCAGAGAATGCTTTACATGTGCTATTCTAGAGTAATCTTTCATCTTCCTGCTCAGAGAATGTTTTAAAAGATTCATTTCAGAGAAAATCTTCATCTTCCCACTCAGAGAATACTTTTCATGCGCTATTCTGGAGCAATCTTTCAGCTTCCCGCTCAGAGAATGCTTTACATGCGCTATTCTAGAGCAACCTTTCATTTTCTGTTATGTCTTTCCGTTCCTTTCACTATGAGCTCATTGATAGAGTTTTTTCTTTTCCCTCTCTCGTACGTTGAGATCTGTGATAAAATTCTTGTACAAGAATAATATAATAATTTATTGAAATGAGTAAGGAATGAGTGTACCATTTCACAATTACAGCGTAAGAGTTTGAGTTTGATGTTCTGCATTTATTGGCAAAGTTTCTCCCATTTCCTTTGCTATGAGTTCCTTGGAAAATTTCTTCCGTTTTATTTGTTGTGGGATCATTGGAGAGTTTCTCCTATTTCCTTTGCCGTGGGCTCCTTGGAGAGTTTCTCCTGTTTCCTTCGTTACGGGCTCCTTGGAGAGTTTCTCATGTTTCCTTTGTTGCGGGTTCCTTGGAGAGTTTCTCCTGTTTCCTTTTTAGAGAAGCTTCAACTTGGTATTGATAGAACTTGATTTGAGCATTTTTACTAAGTATTTTTTGGGGACACAGTTTTTCAAGCTGCTATTTGACAAGCCGTTGTTAATCTCCATGTTAAGGATGCTGCTGTCAACCTTTATGTTGAAGATGCTGTTGTCAACCCTTATGTTGAAGATGTCATTGCTGATACAACCGTAGCCTCTTTATGTTTTTATTATTTTTCTTTCTTCAAGACTTTGCAAATTTCTGTTTTCTTTATTTTCCTTGCTTTCATATTTCTCCTTTTTGGTTATTTTTAAGTGTTGAATACTCTTTCTAAGATTCAGACATCTTGAGACTTTATTCCTTTGCAATTCTCCATTCTTTTTAGATTTCTTGCTTTTGAAATTTCTTTCTTTTTAGACTTCTTCCTTTCAAATTTCTTTCCTTTTCGAAGTACTTTCTTTTCAGAGTTCTTCATTCTTCCTTATTTTCAGAGCTCTTTCTTTTTAGAGCTCTTCCTTTTTAGAATTTTCTTCTTTCTAAACTTCTTTCTTTTTTGTTTTTTTAGGGGGTAGTGTTGCAGACACTACTCCTCATGGACTTAAGCACTTAGTGAGATCAGGGGCCCATTTTTGTTTTCTTTAGAAAGCAAAAGTTTTCATGGACATGAACTCTTAATGAGCTCAATGTCCTGTTTCCTTTAGAAAGTAAAAGCCTTCATGGACATGAACTCTTGGTAATCTCAGAGGCCCGTCTTTGTATCCTTTAGAAAGCAAAAGCCTTCAAGGATATGAACTTTTGGTGAGCTCGGGGGACTATTTCTGTTTTCTTTAGAAAGCAAAACCCTTCATGGACATGAACTCTTGGTGAGCTCAAGGGCCCGTTTCCGTTTCCTTTAGAAAGCAAAAGCCTTCATGGACATGAATTCTTAGTGAGCTCAGGAGTTCACTTTCTTCTGATAATGATGTCCATAGACACTCCTAAAGACATAAGCTTTTCGCAAGCTCAAGGATCTTAAACATCCTATAGGACTCTTCTCTCTTTGCTTTTCCCGTATAAATATCTGCAATAAGAATGTTGAACAACATCGTATATAATGTCTTAAAGGAATGAATAAGGAATGAATATACCGTAACTTTCTTCTAGAAGATCGAATCTCATTATGTAAATAATTTCAAATAATTGACTTCCATAGCTTTGTAGTGAAGTTTAAATGTGTTAATGAACTTAATAAATGAAGCTGATAGTTCTGTACAGTCTTCTTTCCTAAACATCCTCCATGAGAATTTCCATAACTTTGGATGGGGATCTCCAAACTGAATTTCCTAAAATTCGCTGAGAAGTAGACTTTTGTATCTTTTTGATGATATAAGATTTATAGTGTAGTTGACTCCTAGTAAATTTAATTTGATTTTTGAAATTGACCATTCTGCATATTCTACCTTTTCGAATAGCCTTTATGAAAATCGTCATAACTTTTTGTTGTGAACTCCAAAATTGATTCCATAAAATTTCTCAAGAAGTAGACTTCTATATCTTTGTAATAACATATCATTCGCTATGTGTTCAGCTCCCAGTTGACAGAGTATAAATTCCTAAATTTACTATTCTGCTTATTCTTTGTTTCTGAACAACATGTACTGAAAGTACCATAACTTTTGATAAGGAGCTCCAAATTGAATTCCGTAAAATTTTCTAAGAAGTATACTTTCGTATCTTCCTGATGGTACATGATTTACAATGTAATCGGCCCCAATTTTTACAGTTTAATTTCTGAAGTTGACAGTTCTGCATAATTTTCTTTCCGAACAACATGTATGAAAAGTGCCATAACTTTTGCCCTGAAGCTCCAAATTAAATTCTGAAGAGCACATATGAAAACCATCATAAATTTTGATCGAGAGCACCGAATTGATATCCGTAAAATCTTAAAAAAAAGTAGACTTCCTTATCATTCTGATGATATAAGATTTTGTCATGTAATTTTCTTCCAAAAGTTTTCGTTTTTGTTGTCATTTCCGCTCCCATTTTCATTTTCTACTCTCTTTGCCTTTCTCGTAGTGGATAACCGTTCCTGTTGTCACGATTTCTCGTTGTTAGGACTTTTTCCGTTCTACGTCCGATAATTCTAGCTTTTCGATTTCATCTAACTCATCGGACGACCATCGAGCCCAAGCAGACATAAGGATGAGAAAAAGACATTGCAGTAAATTTGTTGGTTCCATTGAGAAGAGGACCCAGACAGATACTTCAAGCTCTTCCCACTCAGAGCTCGCACTCCCAGCATCCCCGATGCGCATATTGAGGCTTCCTCGAATTCTGATCCTCTTTTTCCACCAACTCATGCTATGCCCGTTGTGGGTACTCCCGCTCTGGGAAATGGTTCCAGGTCCTAGAGCACTGCTGCTGGTGAACCTCTATCAGCTCTGTGGAGGTTGAAATGATTTTCCAACGCTCCCGTTCCAGAATATGTGAGTTTCCTTGACGATTCCATGGCTTCTCACATTGTTCTTTGCGGCATTCATTCTGACGGTGATACTAATAGCATGAAAAGGCTTGAGGTATGATTTGATGTAGGTAAAATTTTCTGTTCTTTTCTCAAGATTTTTTTCGTTCACATTGTTTTTCCATCCTTTATTTTCCTGCACTTTTGCGCAGGAAAAAGAAAAAAGAGGATCTTTGAACATACATCGGTCGAAATTTTATTTTTTCGTTTATCAATCAAGAAAGATTTTTTTTAGATAACCTTAAATTCAAAATTTGAATCCTAGATTTGATTTGATTTAAAATTTAAAATTTAAAACAATCTTACCATAACAAATTTTTGATAAGATATTTTATTATTTAAAATACGACAATATTATCATTTCAAATAAGATATTTTGAAATTTAAAATTCAAAATATAATTTAAGATTTAGAATTAAATTTAAAATTCAAAATTTTATTTTACATGCATCAAATTGATTTTAACAAATTCTTTTTTCGACCTTTTCAGATCTATTTTTCTTTATTTCAAATAATAATGGCGTAAAAGAAATAGGCCAATCATAACGTTAATCGAATAAACAAGGAACGAGTTTACTCTTTTTCACTTCCGGTTCCGTTGCAATGTCGTTTCCATTTCGGTTTCCAATTTGTTTCCATTTCCAGTGTCGTACCCGTTGCCATTTTCATCCTCGTTGCCACGACATTTCCACTGCTGTTGCCACAACATTTCCCGTTCTCAACGTTTCCCATTCTCAACGTTTCCCATTCCCGTTCTCACAACGTTTCCCATTTTTAACGTTTCCCGTTCCTGTTGCCACAACATTTCCCGTTCTCAATGTTTCATGTTCCCGCTGTCACAACATTTCCCGTTCTCAATGTTTCAGTTCCCTTTCTCACAATGTTTCTCGTTCTCAACATTTCTCGTTCCCATTCTCACAACATTTTTCGTTCTCAACATTTCTTGTTCCTGTTGCCACAACGTTTCTCGCTTATGGTTTTGCTTCAGCTTCCACTTTTACTTCCATTTCTACTTCGGCTTCCATTGTTGAGGGGGCGTTTGATTTAGTTTTGAGCATTTTGGAAGGAATTTCTCGAGATTTTTCTCTCGCTCTCAATGAAAGCACCAAATGTAAAGGAAAAAATTCACCATTTTTGATAATCGGTCGTGAATTTCTTACATCATAATATGAAAATCAAGAGAACAATAGAGAGAGAGAATAATGACACCATAATTTACGTTGAAAACTCTTAAAG
This sequence comes from Datisca glomerata, assembly GCA_003255025.1. Taxonomy (NCBI): domain Eukaryota; kingdom Viridiplantae; phylum Streptophyta; class Magnoliopsida; order Cucurbitales; family Datiscaceae; genus Datisca; species Datisca glomerata. The sequence goes on from QANY01008030.1 coordinate 404,054, forward strand.
GGAGGAAAAACCACGGGAAGATTTTGATAGTATTTCATTATAGAGAAAGAGCTTACATAGCTAATGAGTGTTGAGAGTTGATATCTATTGTTTGGAGTTACATGTTGTCTCTATTTATAGACTTTCACATAATCTGATACAGTTTACCTATTTCTATCTAAAAATAGGATCAACAGAATATTCTCTGAGATCTAAATTGTCAACAATAACAACCAAATGAATCTTGACCGTCTGATCAATCAAATGGTATTGATTAACTTCTCTTTGGATTGTCATGTTAGCAATCCATGTACTTTCGTCTGATTGGTCTCTTCTTCATAACCGCCTTGTTGATTCTACAATTCTCACTATATCTTCTCTTCGATTGAGTTTTTCGATCTATATCTTATCACGTGTCGTATGAAGTTTTGCCTGTACATGTCTAATTCTTGGAAAGTGATAGAAGAGTTTGTTGGGCTATATAAGTATTTAGGGGAAATTTGGGATTGCTAGAATCTAAGATGGATCTATTTCAATGTAAAGGAAAACACCCACAAATGGGAAGGTATCTTAGTTCCAAGAATGCTTAAAAAACAACAAATACTTATTTTGCCAAAATTACTCGTTCATCAAACCTCATCATCTTCTTCCTTATCTCTCTCTTTGCTTTTTCTTTGTTGCTCTCTGTTAACTCCGTTGCCTCTCTCAAAATAGTAACAGCTATCTTCTTTGATTTTTTTCACCAAATCTCATCTTCCTTTTTCTTTTTCTAAAATTGATGACAGTAGTTTTCACAAGCCACCATATTTCACCCACTCTTAGACTGTTGTAGTTATATGTTAGCTTGACATTATGGTTTGTTTTTTAATTAAAAATGTTTTCCTTTCAATTAATTATGAGCATATCAATTAAATTTTTTTTTTGCACTGACTGAATATACATACCTTTGTTTATTTAATTTTTATTATTTATTTTACTGCGTTAATCCAATCTTGTATATAATCATCTTAATCGGTAAAAGTAGAAATTGAAATTTTTTATGAATTCTCTTAAAGATTTAATAAAAAAAAAACAAAGTAATCCCATTTCACCAGCATCTGGCTTTCCCGCAATTTGATTCAAGAAGTCATTTGAAAAATAAAATTTAAATAACGTTTTATTTTAAAAAACCTAGCGCAACTTTATTTTCCGAAGATATTGTTTTATTTATTAATAAAATTAAAAGTAATTATATCAAATAGACAAATTTTGAAAGTCAATTTTAGAAATAATAGATTTTTTTTCAAATTATACGTAAATAAAAGATTTTTAGTGTCACGCTATCAACCAGCTGTTGACGAATTTGTAGTTAACGATTTTAACCTTCGATTTACAAATTTTATAATCAGGTCCTTGCATTTAATTAAATATTCTTGAATTTATTATATTTCAATTCAAACGTTATTTCTATTTCTATTTTTAATTAAATTAAATGATATTTAATGATTGATTCTAGTTTCCTTTTTTAGGTAATTCTGATAAAAAAATATTCTCGTTTCAATGATTTATTCTAATTCTGATAAGGTAAGTAGCCGATGTTTAGTGTCACGTCATCAACCAGTTGTTGATAAATTTGTAGTTGACGATTTTAAACTTCGATTTATAGATTTCATAATCAGTTTTAGTGGAGTTTTTACATTTAATTAAATATTTCAAAATTTATTGTCTTTCAATTCAAACTTTATTTTTTATTTTTTATTTTTAATTAAATTAGATAATAATCAATGATTGATTCTAGTTTCCTTTTTTAAGGTAATTCTAATAAGGAAATATTCTGATTTCAATGATTGATTCTAATTCTGATAAGGTAAATAGCAGATTTTTTGTGCTACGTCATCAACCAGCTATTGACGAATTTGTAGTTGACGATTTTAAACTTCGATTTACAGATTTCATAATTAAACTTGCATTTAATTAAATATTTCAGAATTTATTGTTTTTCAATTTAAACGTTATTATTATTTTTTTAATTAAATCATATGAATTAATAATTGATTATAGTTTCCTTTTTTAGCTAATTCTCATAAGGAAATAATTTAGTTTCAATGATTGATTCTAATTCTGATAAGATAAATAGTAGATTTTTAGTGACACATTATCTACCAACTGTTGACGAATTCTGATAAGGTAAATGTTAAATATCTAACATGTTATCTACAGATGAAAGTCAATTTCATAAAAAAATTATTGAATAATTAAAAAACCTGCTCTTTACCTAAATCGATTGATAACCTGTTATTTTTTAAATACTCGAGCAAGAAGAATGAAACCCTATAAAGCATAGGAGAGAGCCATATCTGATTCTCTTCCTCAAAACATCTAAAACTGTCAGAGTACAATTGTGATATCAGATGCATCGAAAAAATCTGGCAGAACTAATATTAACTTGACTGCTCATCCGACATAGAAAGTGATGAATCATATCAAACACTTAGAGCGCCTAAATGTTAACTCATTTGTATAATGCAATGTAAATGATTTTTTTCGGTATGAAAACCCCTTTACGAATAAATAATAAAGATCAGGTTTTGAAGAGAGAAATAGAGAATAAAGACACCATCATTTACGTGGAAAACCTTTAAATGGAAGAAAAACCACGGGAAGATTGTTGATATTCACTTGTGTCAAGAATTTTACACAGCTGTTGATGAAAGAAGAGAGGAGAGGAATGGCAGTGCTTTTAGTTGAGGTTTGCTTAGGTGTTTTCCTCGCTTCACTTCCTTTTACATGAGCATGTACTTATAGGCCTTATAATTATAATAATAATAATAAAAAGGGGATGATCACATCCACTATGCTTTCGGCTGATGAGATATGAGATTGCTTTCAGGCGTGAGCTCCTTTACTTTGCACATTCCTTTCAGCTAATTTGTCTTTAACAACTTAATCAGTCATAGCCACTTGGTGATTCCTCGTGGTTCGAGTCAATCAATTACAACCACTTAACTGTCAGTCTGAACCCTGCTTTCTGTTCTGATATTCTGTATTGTCCAGGAGGTAATGATTATCCGTTCTCGAGATGTCGGTTCCCGTTCTGGAAGCGCTGATCTCCCGTTCTCGAGATATTGGTTCCCCTTCTGTTGTTCTTTTCCTTTCTGGGAGTGATGGTCCCTAGTCCTGAAGCGATAATCACCCATTACAGAAGCGATTGTTCCCCGCCTTAGTATTCTTTCTCGTTCTGACGAGTTCTCTCGCTTCAGCGTTCTTTGCCGTTATGACGAAGTTTCTTGTTTCAGCGTTCTTTCTGCACACGTGTCTTGGGTGATTTTTTTCATGTTCATGTAATAAACCAGATCTTCATCTTCATAGGCTAAAAGCTAGGGTTAATGTCTCAGAACAATGAAATTTAACAGAAAATGAGATACATGCATACCTTTAGGAAAGAGAGACGAAGCTAAAGCTTAGATTCTATCTCCCGGTCCATTGATAAAAAAGTGGGTAATCTTTTAGTTTCAATTTACAGTCGGCTTTTACTGACAAGAAACCATAGCTATCGTGGTTCTTCCAATAACGAACCAGAAGTTCGACTGAGGCGATTTTCGAAACACCCCCAGCCGAGGGAGTGGCCTAACAAGTTGTTAATCTTGGATTGTCCGCTGTTGAGCCGAAAACAGTGGTTTTAGGCCCAAAAGGCCCACTTTCTCTGTTCTTGAGATTTTAATGTAATAATGATAAGGAAACTGTAGTATGTATGTCATTTTTTAGATTTTACTTACAAGAATAATTTTTATATTTTTTTAGATACAAGAATGATCATTTTAAAATTTTAGATATGAGTAATTCCTTTATCACTTTATATATTCTTTATTTCATTCACAAAAATTATTAACTCTAAAAATAAACCTCAAACACCATTAAAACTATTAAAAATTAAAAAAAATCATATTGACATTTATGTTCTTAAATCTAACGGTACCCCTGAACTAAAATCTTATATCCACCTCTATTTACGTGCAATAAAAATGATCGAAAAACTAGAGGTCCTTTCGTGCACATGACATAATGAAAGCCATTGGCAACGTTGTGATTGGGGCAACCATGAATTAACAAGATGAAATAGTTATAATAAAAAATATGACTGGAATTATGTGTTTTATTAAATTATATCATTTTAGGTAAAGCAAAATACTAAAAAATATAATGATTTAAGTCTCGCTATATAATATTTAAGAAAATAAATTTGAGTCATTATAACTCTCTCCTTAAATCATAACGTACGTTTGAGTGAGAAAAAAAGTATCGCATGTGATAACACTGAGCAGATTAATAGCCTGTTTTGGTTATATGTTAGTTTGACATTATGGTATCTAAAATGTCCCTTTTTATTTTTAATTGCAGGAATGGTCGGGCGCCCAATAAGAAAAAAGGGATGGGTAGTCATTTACCATTAACCCCTTAATGAAAAAGGACTAAAAAATGTGTTACAGTACGCGTGCAGTAACTCTACGCGTGTACTGTAGCGTGCAGCCACTCCACGCGCGTACTGTAACGTGGGTGACACGCGGCGTTTAACGGAAGAAAGAAAAGCGGTTATACGTATCTAATTTATGGTATCTAATGTAAATAAATTTGATATGTATGATATCTAATTTAGACACAATATCGTCTTGCAATTTTCTGAAAAAAAAAATTACAAGATTCATCAAGCAACCCAGAAACACATGAAAAAATCAGAAAAATCTAAGATTCAATAAATAATCAGAAAAAAAAAAAGCTTAGATCCAAGAACGAAACATTAACAATACATCAGATCTGTACAAAGCAACTAATTTTAAACCCCAACAACTCATTAATAGTTAATTTATAATTTTTTTTCCAAAAACTCAAAGAAGAACAGTAAGGGAGGGAGGTCGCCGATGAACAGCACGCAACAAGAAAAATAGGGGCAGAAAGACACCACGAACATCAACGAGCAAGCGGCAGGCTACTACCCAAAACTCTTTAGGTCAAAACTCTTTGAGGAAGACAATGACAGAAATAGACATATTTTTTTAAAGTCAATACCCTCCAAAAGTGTGAATCTTACCATTTTCGACATTATGGTTTGTTTGTTTTTGCTCAAACTGTTTTCCTTTCAATTTATTATGAGCATATAAATTAATTATAATTTTATTCGCACAAAATGCTCATATGTTTGTTTATTTAAATTTTGTTTTATTTTAGTGCTTTAATCCAATCTTATATATAATAATCTTAATCGGTAAAACTAGAAATTGAAAATTTGTACGAATTATCTTAAAATTTTGAAAAAAAAGAGTAATCTCATTTTACCAGCATCTTACTTCCGACTATTTGATTCAAATATTATTTCATTTTAAAAACTTAACGCAGCTTTACGTTCCGAAGATAGATATTATTTACTTAGAGATAAACTTAATTACTTGCTCACTAAGTTACAAATAGTATTTATTTATTTTTTATCAAAACTTGTTCTCTAAGTTTAAACAATCAAGTCAATATGCAAATTTTTTTCTTAGTTCGATTCATCTAAATGCTTTTTTTAAAAAGATTACACAATCAAACATGCAAAAATTGAATGCTAAAACCAAAATAAAAAAAAATGTTCGAAAACATAACATAATTCCACATAAACCATCGAAACAATTTCATCATTGCCAATTTCTAGCTTCTAGACATAAAGGAATACAAAACAAGAGCTCAAGGAACAAAATTTTATCGCAAAATTTCAACTTATATTAACTTATTTACTTACATTAAAATGAAGTTGCAGCTTCTACTTTTGTCTTCTACCATGGCCTAAAACAGTTGTCTGCTTCTCAATCCAAAACTGCAAACAATCAACCTTCAGAACGCCTGATAATGCTCACCGGCAAAGCATTTCTTTGAACAGTGACCTTCATAAGGTCGTAGCAGTTCCGATCAAAATACACTGCCAATTCTTTTCAATACTCCCGTTGCTAATAAAAGTTTCGATATTTTCACGACACCAACAAATCAACTGAAGCCACGTATTACAAATGATAATAAAAAAACTACGCTCTAGAATGTACATCATGGCGTATTCAATTGGCAATATTGATATAATCTACTGATGAATATACCTGGATTATAACTATCTTTCTAGCTCCGTTTCGCCACATCAGGTAATTGACATCTTACATTCTTTAGCTGATCAACTGCATATTGAACTCTATGCTTGTCTTCAGTCGTCATGCTAATTTGTGCCGAAGACTGCATAAGTGAAGCAAAACCAAACAAAAAAGCAGATTAGATCTTATTTCTTGAAAGCCTTCTACTTTTTCCTCAATATTTGGCATTTAACGCTTGAAGCTTCAGGCAAGAAATCGAACCTGCAAGGATAGTATTTCTTGCAAAATACGATCAATCTCTGACTTAAAAGAAGCCATAATGGTCCGGAATTTAGGATCCTCATTCAACACTACAATCACGGATATAATTGCATTTGTCCTGCTCGAAATGCTTATAGAGGTGAAATTATGAGAAAATCCCCAGAAACTACTTTCAGCGTTGAACGAGGCCATTGCTTCCAATACAAGATTTAGAAGTTTGGGACTTCTCTCAAACAAGTAAAAGCAAGGATATAGATAAAACCAACACGCAAGGAAACGATCAGCCACAGTGGCGTCAGTATCTTTGGGAATGCTCTGCACAAAGGAAGATGTTGTTAACACAACAACATCATGAATCAACACTAGACACAAGAGAAGAAAGATAACGAGTTTGTAGCTTCAGAAGACCTATTTAATAGGAATAAACTAGAGCTATTTGATGAAAATGCACTTAAAAGGCATCTCTTCCTTAAATCAGGATAAATGCCCATGCCCTCGCATAACATATTGGAGTTACGGTGAGCACAATCATGAAGAAATACTTAAAAAATTTATTGAACAATTCTATCGTATATATGTCAATTATCTGAGATGAGCATGGCAATACGTAGATACTTACATGGACCATGTCAATTAGATATCCTGGAAGGAAATTACTCAGTGTCAAGATAGTCTGTCCAGAAAGTCTTGAAGGTTCCGAGTCTAGCTCAACAAGCATCCTGAGCAAAGCGCAGGCATTGTCTAAGGGGCGCTTTAGTGACTGAACAAGAACAACATCAGTATTAAGGGCTAGATTATCAAAATTAATTATCCAAAGAAATGGTACTTTTTTGCAAGTAAAAGAAAAGGAATCTCAGAACAAAACCAAGCATGTTTGAGGAATAACATAAAACGAAAAAAGTTAGTTGTCAGAACTCAGAAGGAGATGTTTATCCAACTCACTATTTCGTCAAGTATAAATTTCTCTAGTATTTGGAGTAAAAGGAAACCATCACCCATCCGTGACAGGTACGGGCAAGTAATCCTCGTGATTTCCATAAAAGCTTGACGATTTGAGGTCTTCCCATTGCTTTCTACATCACTAGAATTCTTCACTGCAGAAATTATTAAAGCATCGTCATACCAAAGGAGTCATGAGCTAAGAAAATACATCATCTCATTTAGTACAGTGTGAGTTTTTCAATGGAACACAATAAAAGTTATTCAGATTGGACTTCTCATCTTATAGTTATCTGCCATGATAAAAACAGTTCTTGCTAGGGAAAATCTTATTAAAATAATTACTAAATGTTGTATACGAGAAATATGTAAAGAATCCACAACGGTAAAATCTTTACTGTTACATGTAAATATATATAAGATGTTCTATTAACAGTTAATTGAAACCAATTTGATCAAGAGTAATGAACAGAAGTAATTTTTTGGTTATCTAATGAAAATATGATCAAAATAGTTTTTAAACTAAGATACCATATTAACTATCCGAGTTACCATGTAGAACTTTGTAACGAGAAAGCAAAGTCACGAAGAAACTAAGTTGGTGGCTGATATCAATATGTCCATCCCTATAGGCCGAGTGCAGTACATGCACTAATCGAATTACAACACCTGGGTCCAAATCTGGACCTGTGACAGGATACATCAGAAAAGCAATGTTATCAATATGATATGTTCACCTCAAAACAATCAGTTGCATGGTTAAATACCATACATAATCTTTTTATTTTCGGTAAAGGTAAAATATGTGAAATGTACCATACAGAATCTTCAACTAACTTTGATCTAGTATGGCCATTTAAAGCCTAAAGATGAATCTTCCTGACCACCTATATACTGCCTTAGCTTACCCAACTATCTCTAACGTTCTTGAACAAATATTCATATTATAGAGGGTTGTTTACTATTTAACCGGAAACTTTCACCCTCAATGAACTTAAACTTTTTTCAGAGTATCAATAGCTCGCTTTACCGAAGTATAATAACCCACTTTCAAAAGGAGATCCATTCTCTCATGAGTTGCTTTAGAAAATTAAAAAACAAAAAACAGAATAGCAGCACACTTTCAGGATCAGTTTGTTTCTTAAGAATTCATGGAAGATCGTCGACTTATCTTGTTTTCATCTATTAATTTTCTTTTGGGGAGGGGGCTTTTATCCCAAATTTTGGTTATTGACCAAAAAGTAGATGACAAAAATAAATCATGTATATAACTTACAGGTGCAACAGCATTGAGTTATAGACTTCAGCAGAAGTGAATCCAAATTTGAGAAGTAATAGAGGGAATTGATTGAGAGTTCCTGAGACTCTCTGGCCAGGCTTACAAAAGGACCATAGTGTATGCTTCCTGAAAGATAATAGGAAGAACAAAAGAGGGAGTAAAGGTGCTTTCTAGTGCACTAATAAAACAGTTCATAATATTAGATCTTACCATCACCTCGTTGTACACAAAAAAACTCTTGCAGTGGGATCTGCAAGTTTTCATACTCCCATCTTAGGGAAGGGTAATATTTTGGGGAAGCATATTGTCCAAGGCGATGCATAAGTTTCAACACAACCTGAAAACCCAGAGCAATTTAAAGGGGTTGACATATTAATACGATTAGAAATAACAACTAAGCGAGACTTTTAATCAGGTCCATACTATTAGGCTATGAACTACAAGCATTTTGAAGCTAATAATTTAATTATTGCACAATCACTAACTTTTCAGAAGAAAGCATGATACCCTCAAATAGGTTGCATTCTTGTCTCCTAGCAGCATCAACAACGAAGGAATCTCTCTAATCCAGGCTACCTGATGCTCTAGTAGTTCTAAATTGTTAGGGTCTAGAAACATGTCATGTATCTGAGATAAATGTAAGACAATAAGAATCACAATAATAGCAAAAAGAGGGAGGAGCAGTGACAAGCTAAAGGCTTGCAGGTTCGGAAGAATTGCTTTCGGATATGTACATATACGCGCTTACAGGAAGTAGCATCTTTTCTATTGCAGAAAGGCAAGCCAATTTGAATGAAGAGTCTGGACGACTATCTTTGAATGCAGTGGTAAATGCCTGCAAGTATTACCTCAGCAATTTAGCTTGTGATCCTAGGTTCGGAAAGCTCTTCAGGAACCTCTTTCTAACAAAAGGTAAACATCAACCATTTTCAAACGCAAAAGTTAGACCTGAAGTAGACGCAGCTTCCAAAAACTTGCCACTTGTTTTACGAGTTTTGGGATAAATTGGAGTAGGGAAAGAGCATGTTTTTCCCAGGGTCGTTTGCCTGGACGGCTGTCATTCCAGTTCTACAAAACAATACATCAAAGTAAAGTTGGTAACAAAGCAATCACCACTCATCTATAGTCAGACAACATAATCTTTTACGTGAACCCATTAGAATGCCTTAATAAAATTAAAACTGTATATTATATTAAGCATTATGCTTCCTTGTCTTTTAGAATGTGAAGGAAAGAGCATCTCAATGATTTCTGAAATTAATCGGCGTGTCTCCTTGATAATATTGGTCCATTCCATTAAAAAACATATTATTTTGTTAGACTACTCTTGCAGCTTGAAATTTCTTCTTGAACCTTGCACGAAAAATTACCCACTACTAGACACATAAGTTCCTCTTTTTTAAGAATAAATCACTATCTAAATAACACTGAAACATTCTGGTGCAACATTACCATTCCAAGCAGATCCTTCTCTATGAATTCTAAGAATATCTCCAACAAAACATCAGGAACGCTGACACATTCGGTTGAGTACAAAAATATCTCTGTAAGGAGAATATTCACAACAAAATATTTGTCATTGTCCTGCCGAGGGAAAAAAGTAAGAGAGTTAAAGAAAGTACAAATATTTGTCATTGTCCTGCTGAGAGAAGAAAGTAAGAGTTAAAGCAAGTCAAGTCACAAAAATATAGAGCAGGCCCATTTATTTAAGAGCATTGTACAACCAAAGCATCCAATTCAAGTAATTAATTCTCAGAAGTCAACAAAAGATTAATAAATTAGTGATTGATGGACTCCTATAATTTGTAGATAATATAGGTCGATTGATATTCAACTAATAATTACGATGCTAAAACATCCAGCAGGAGAAATTAAAATCTCATATCCATTCTAATATTTATCACAATCTAAAATGTGAAGAAGAAGATGAAATCACATGCACTACAAAAAAAGTTTGTCAGGAAACAACTGCAACAAAAGCATTTTTGTCCACTGCAAACAAGGAAATATTAAATGACAGAAGAATGTATCTTTGAATGAGGCGAGCAGATGTAAATAGACTTTTGGAGCAAAAGCTAAAGTTCAATACAATATATTCAGGCAAACCTTTTCTGGAAGATCATGAACTGGATTGAGGGGAAACACCGAAAATAATTTCTTTAACAATAATAATGAGATAGTTCCATCCCACTTTAGATCAGGCCTTCCCCAAGGAGGTCGTAACCCTGATCCACCCTCCTTGTTCACGTAAAGAAAGAACCCCACTATGTGATCCAAGCATTGAAGGATATACAGCATACAGTGGAATGATTGTCCATCTAGATGAGCTGTATTCTTAACTACTCGAACGAATCCTTGGAAACAACCAACTAAAACTGGCAGCAAGTCCTTCAGTCTCTTGTTAATGGTAGACCTTCCTATACACACAAAGGTAGCAGGTCGAAGAATAAGAAGTCTTGTAGGAAAATAAATAAAGAGATAACTGAAGCACAAGTAATATATTTGAGAATCATTCAGCAAGATAGTTATAGTAAAGCAAGAAACTAACAGAACGACTTATTATAGACAGTGTGAGCAGTTAACCCCCACAATGCAACTTCTCCAGGGAACTATGAAAATGGCATTACATTTTAAAATTTATATATAAAGAAAATCAAGTAGAAAGTAGAACCTATATTTCTTGATTGGTAAACATTGAACCCATATTCAACCATCAAATTTGAATGTTTACACATTATATGGATGTAAAGAAAAAGAAGAAAAATGCAAAGCTAAAAAGGAATGGAGAATAAGAAATCCGTCCTAACACGGAAATGCTACTTCATGTGCCAGTTTTTTCTTCATATTCAAACCTTTACCCAAAAAGCAGGTTCACCAAACGCATATTCCAAGCTTACATGATTTTGAGAATGGTTTTCAAACGAAATTTCAGAAGAATTATACTAAAGAACATCTTCGGATATTAGAACTTCTTTTGGAAAACAAGAATATTTCTCTCATTCACCTTTTCTGAAAAATCGTTTTCAAACAACTAATAGTCAGGCTATAGTAACTGGCACCCAAGAATTTTGAAATTGGGCTAGCATCTATATCGCCATTATTAAACTAAATTCAATTGAAGTGGATAAAGATTCTTCCACATACCAGTAGAATCTATGAGCTCCCAAGCACTTGGCACTTTTCTTCCAACATCATCCTATTGAATAGAAGAGAAGTTATAAGAAAATGGGTTGTAACATTATGGACTTGAAGTACATATTAAGAAAATAACAAATGCATAATTTCCGAAGCATTCACGTAAATTACTAACTAAATTGTATTTATGTTGCTTAAGTAGGTAATGGTGATTCAACCTACAAAAGCTATATCCAATGAACATGGACATCCAAATCCCTGCCATCAAGTTGCATATCCATCATTCCCTAGGATTTTCTTTTTCTTTCTTATACTTACTAGGTCTTACAATAATATTTTCATTTCAAGTACCTACTAGATATCTAGTATATTTTGAAGTCAATGTACCATGAAGCTTCAGCAATTACAACAATTGTTTTCTATTTTAAGGGGATAATCTAAAGCTATGAACTACCCAAAACAAAACTACACAAACAACTGAAAGTTCACAATGACTTCCGAAAATGAATTGTTTTTATTCCCATCACCAAGTTTGGAAGTACTACATGTTGCTTAAAATGGTAGAGTTGAGTTGAGAATACTATGCATTGCTGCTCAGCAATATATTTGCTTACTCTACTCGGCAGTTCATTGACTTTCATGCAGCAAATTACAAAATGAAAATATAATTTGAGCCCCTCTACAGATGAATCATAGTTTTCTCTACCAGTAAAACCAAAAAATTCAAACTACAAAATCCCCAGTAAGCATCTACAGATGTTGTAGTTCTACATGTAAAACATATTTAACACATAAGTACCAGACTATCTCACTTGAAATGAGGGAATGAGATACAGCTCAATGATGCCATTACTCAAATTTTATAAAACTAGAGTACAAAGATAACAAAAAGAGCAACAAAGAAAAGGGCAATATCATGAGGAAATAATGATTAGAAGTTACATCATCAGATGAAAGAACTTCTCTTTTGTTGCACGGCAACAGCGACATGCAATGCACCAACCCAGCAAGCACAGTCTTTAGCTTGCTCTGGTCCTGTAAACAGATATGATTCTTCTGCAGAATTTCCTCATAGTTTTGAAGAATCTGATGGTGAAGAAAGCAATTGCACAGAGATTTTAAGGTAATATCAGAAAGAGTCAACTGACCAACTCAAACTTAACTAACTGGATCTAAAATGTATGTCGTAAATATATATATATGTCACAAATATATAGAAATAGTAAAGAAGCATATTAAATAAACAGAAAACCTACTGAAACTGAGATAAATAATCAATTATTGCAGTATTATTAACTTGAAGTAATGAGTTAATATGTCAGCTATTATCCGCTCAACCTACCAAGGACAACAATTCTATTCTTCAACAGGAACCTACTAACCAAACACATATAACATATCCATCACAGCAAAAGGTTTTGAAAAGCAAAGTATATTAGTCAAATATCTATTCCCTAGAACCATCAATGTGGAAGATGAAATACAACTCGTTAAGATTTTACACTCTCAATCAAGGGTATATGCAGCCAAGCATTATATTTCCATTAGTTAGAAAGCTGATGAATCAGTGAGGACCAACAAAATTTTCAACATTAGAATCAAAATACCACTTGATTCCTAATCAGCAATGAACAAAGTACAGAGGAAGAAGACAACTTAAATTGGAATGAAAACTGAACAAATATTAAAAAAAACAAAAGGAGATGAGTTATATCACATGAATTCAAAGGAAGATAAAATTATTAGACAATGCTTAATTTGTGAACGTTGCACCCTACAAGCTCTCAGTCTTATGCATTTAATGCTACATATCTGGTCTGAAATTTTCATTATTTCTTATTTGAAAAAACAAGGAAAATAATGATGGAATACAAAAGCAAGCTGAGACTAAGAGAAATTGTATGTGCCCTGCTTTTCTACTCATAAAATTTGAACCCAGCACCTCACCAACCTGATCCTACCCATCACTAACAGAATTAAGTCCAAGTAGAGAGTTGAATTAGATTGATGATTGGGTTAAAATATGCATTTAGAAATATAAGTTTCATTCAGCAGTGTACCAATAAAAAAACAAAATCATTCAGTAGGCTTAATCACAGATGATATCACAAAAAAAGACGGACAATCAACAATAGATCCAATCTATACATAAAAAAACTCAAGAATCTGACATACATGAGAGAGTGCTTCATCAATTAAAGACCCTATATACGTCAGAGAAAAATTACGAGTTCCAAAACTTCAAGAATTCGTTTAACGTACCCTTTCAGCGTAAAAGAAAAAGGAAGGTGGATTATACTGGAGAACAATTTCCAAAAATTTGAAAGCCATCAACCGAATTTCAATAGAAAAATGTGTCATTGCGTTGAAAATATAGGCCATCAACAACGAACTGAGCCATTCATTATCCTGGATAAAAACAGGATTATAAGTACATAAAAATGAAAAAATAGTTGAAAACAGATAAAAAAAAAATCAAGGCTGAGATGGACACATAGCAAGATATGAAATAGCAGGGATGAAACAAATACAGTCTGGACAGAGGATGCAAAGCACAATCTTATCTGAAATAGTAGCCCATATCTCAAAGAGATTTTTTCTTCATCCATGCAAAACTGACCCTGCTAATTTTTTACCCCTCGCGCAGTTGATGCCTCTAGCTCCAACAATTTATTGGAAACTTTCAGAGCAACTATTTTTTTTAGATTCACAACAAAAGAATCGTATTTACAGAATTACTTTATAAGGGTAATTCCATGCCTCGTAATCTCTGACAGAACTAGAAGATACAGAAGAAAATGAACGTAACCAGGTGTTACAAATTTAAAATCTATGAGAAAACCACATACCGCTTGTTCAAAATCCTAAAAAAAAAAAAGAAAATATGGTATTAAAAGGATTAAAAATCCACTCAAAGATTTATAGAATTTCTCTCCACTCAAAGGTTTAATCAAGAAAGATGATCGCAGATCATATATCAATGTCCATAATCGACAATCCCTGTACAGTTCCAACAAAAAAAGCCCCAAGTGGTACAAGCCTCGCCAGAAAAGACCCGAATTTACAAACAGAGAATTCCACAACTAACGTGAAAATGAACAATGGAAAAATATATGCTCATTTGTCTCTTCCTCATAGCAGCAAACAAAGTATCTATCTGTTAGGCATGATGAAGCCCCTTTTTCTATAATTGTCAATAGTTAAGTTAGCAATTAATACAGAAGACCACATAAGCAAGGCATCTTTCAGGGGAAATTTTTGGTCTCAGACAATTCTCCAGGGAAAAGAGTAGACTCCTATGAGAGTGTTGTAGTAAGTCATGACCAATAAAACTCCACTTTCAGAACCCCCCAACGCAAACTGTCTCCCTGCCCCCAGGCTCTAGATTGTAGGAGTATAATATATTAAAAAAATAACTCATCATTCCCCCAGTCATTCAAAGCCCTGCAGACTGAGAGATTCAAACTGAAAAGGAAAGCCAAAAGAATACCTCTTTACAGCCAGGGAAAACAACCGACTTAAGAAGTTGATAAAGTGTTTCTCGGACTACTTTATCATCATCACCGATGCGTTCCCGCAATTTTTCTATAACAACGTATTTGTGCAACTTCAATTCCGCAGGATGTTTATTCAACACAACTTTTATACCCAGCAAGGCATCTTGAAAGAGAAGAAACGCATGTCAATACGTGGTTGGTGCTCACAAGGAAAAGAATGATATGGATTAAAGCTTAGGCAACATGCACAAATCAGAAGCTGTGAACAGTGACTGTTGACTGACAGCATGTACTAGAACAGTGACTGTTAACTCAAAAATTATTATTAGGATTATGATCGTGAGCAAAGGGGTAAAACCATCGCCAAAGTAGATATCATCAACCGCCGATGTTTAAACATCTCAAGCTTGATGACTCCTTCAATGTAGCATCAACCATCTTTTGCTTTCTTAAGCTTCAGAATTTACTGGTTGTTGCAGAAAATGAGTTGAAGCTTAAGTTGTATGTTGGAACTTGGTTTCCACCTCGTAAAATGATTTATCACAACTTCCTCAATTTTATGAATCCTATTCCGAAGATGGAATGCTAATATTTTTATTGTGACTAAACATTTTCCAACTCCCCTTAACAAAAAGAATGATTCTATCAATGCTTCATGAATGCATTAGGCAACCGACATTCCATTCCACTATGTACATAAAAGAAATACCTCTACGAACTTTTGAGTTGAAGTGTGAGGTACGCTGAAGAAGCTCTTTTAAAGTCAAACCCTTCTTGTCAACTGCTAGCCCCTCCTTCTCTGCTGCCACGCTTTGCTCAGGCAAAATAATTGCTGCTCATTGTGCACATAAACTAATTCTCGTCAATGTAATTCTACAATGTTATACCATAACTAAGTAGCACAAAATGCCTCCATTTTATTCGTTCTCCAAGGAAACTAAATCTTCTGAAATTCATAAAGAACAAAAAATTATCTATCCATTTATTGTTTGCAACAAAGGCCTGTTTCAATTCCTTTACCTTTAAATTTAACTTCAGTGTTCGTTGCGTTTTTTGGAGGTGGCAATTTCCTGCCAATCTTCCGCTTTATTTTCTGCCATAAAAAATGTTCCACCAGTTAGAATGACTGCAAGCCAACCAGAATCTGAAACGAAGAAAAACTACCCATTTAATGTCTGAGAAAAAAACAAGTATATTTACTTTGAAGTCTACACCGCCTTTTTGCTGCTTCTTCGATTGAGCTTTCGAGCGCACCATCTTTGTTCCGTCTACACAACGAACAAGAATGGAAGCATTTAATCTCCTTAACTATTGTAGTAGAATACAGTGTAAGCAATACAAAGCTAAGTTCCAAGTTCAACTTCGAAAAGTATATACTTCCGGGAGAGAGAGAGTACCTGTCACAAGGTATAATAAGGGTTCGGAGAGATTTTGGAGCGATGAGTACCTGAACAATTCCCCGCCGCTTCTTAGGGTCTGTTTGTAAGCCCTGATTTGGGTGGAATTGAAATCCTTAATCCAACAAAATATTTTTCTGCTGAAAATGGGCTTTGATGGGATTTGGTGGAGAATATCATAACAAATGAGATGTTTTTCCAGACATACCCTATTTTGTTGAAAGCAAAACGCTCTCTCTCTCTCTCTCTTCCCTTAAAATCTTGGTTCCAAACGGACCATTAGGAGGGAAATACGAATCCCCCCCCCCCCCCTCGGTGGAAAAATAGGGGTATAGTAGGTAATTTACGTCCAAAAAAAGCGAGCACAACACAATTTCAACAGTTTGTTTTAATGGAAAAAGTAATATTGTCAATTGTGAAGTAATATTTCTTATTTAATTTATCGCGAAAAATAGCATTAACGAAAAATATAATCTTTTAACTAAAAATAGCAAAAAATAGCCAAACTAATATATGTTTTGATGAAATTACTCAAATATATTATAAAATGTATAATTTTATAATCATTGAATCTGTCAACATTGCACACTAATATCAGAGAAAATTTTTTAAAGTAAATGTTAAGTGGTGGTCAACGACGACTCAAGCGTCAATATCTCAAATGATCATAGAATAATTTAATTATTGAAGTTTGATTTTTTGTAGAATTGTCATCATTAATTTTCTTGCAAAGATAAAACATATAAAAATTCGTAAGCAAGATTAACAAGTGAATTTGAATCCTTACCGAAGAGTCTTTAAAACTTAAATATTAATTTTGTTTGAACTGAAAAATAGCAGAGTTAATGACCATATCAAGCATCATATGTTGGAGCACCAGATATCACCCTCAAGCCGTCATATTAAGTGGATTCAGATCCTAAGTAACTTTTAATAAAAAGTTAAATATGAGTCATCTAGTTAGATCTGAACAGTTCAGATTAAATATTAAAAAGTAATTAGTATAAGTATTTTTTTCTAAAGAAAGAAAATGGTAATTTTATTTATTTTCCATGCTAATTTTCGTTAATACAAATCCAAAAACCAAGACTCGACGTGATATTCCCAAACTGCCCAACAAGGGGAGGCTGTTTTCTCCGACCTAGTCAATAAGAATCTGAAAAAACAGGAACTTCCAAATCGAGGAGGAAATACTGGGAGCAGAGAGAGAAGAAGAATGCAACAGCAACAACAGCAGCAGCACCAAACTCAGGGGGCCGGTGCGACGGTGGGTTCCAACGGTGCGGGTCCCCACTCAGGTGCTTCTACTGCAGAGGCGCCGCCCAGGCAGGTGGCGTTAGCGATGGATAGGCTGGGGCACGCTGCTCGCCTAATCGCCGACATAAGGCTCGGTGCTGATCGTCTTCTTGAAGCCTTATTCGTCGTCTCCCAACCTCATCAAAGCACCAAGCCTCTACAATTGTTCCTCAAGGAAGATGCTTCTATGCGCCAAAACCTCCAAGACCTACGTTCCACTGGTAACTAGTGTGTTTTCTTTTCCTCTTTTCGGTTATTTTACTAGTTTCTTACATATTATTAAGTTGGATTCTTAAAATTGCAGCATATTGAATTACGCTTGACGATTTTTAGTTGAAATTTGCACTTCACGATTCGATAAATATGCTTGCTTGAATTAAAGCAATGCTTTTTTAGCTGAAATGAAGGTGCAGATTTTGACGAGTGCCGACTTGGAACTTTCTTTTGGTTCTCGTTTTGTTAGGAAGGCAGCTAGAAGAGTCTGGGGTTCTCAGTGATTCTCTTCGATCAAGAAGTAACTCTTGGGGCCTGCACATGCCCTTGGTTTGCCCAGACGGCGCTGTTGTTGCATATGCTTGGAAACGTCAGCTTGCTGGTCAGGCTGGCGCATCAGCAGTTGACAGGACCAGGTCGGTTAAGAGATCTTGGGTATGCCAATGCCATTAACATTTGTTCTCTAGCTTATCTTGCCGCATCGAATGTGCTGTTTGAATTTAGTTACAGCAGTTCATTTTAGTTTTCTTCTCCCTTTCTCTTTAATGGCTTTATGGTTGTTTATTTGTGGGAATTTTGTAGATATCTTTTTCAGGGTGTAATGATGAAAGTGTCTGCAAGTCTCATACTTCAATTGTGTGTGAACCCTGTTTAATTTCAAATGAAGCAAAGTCAAAGAGCATGACATTGTCTAATTAAGAGTCTAGTGCTTCAAATTTGTGGAAATACTTGAATGCAAATGAGGTACTTAGATAGCCTACGATAAATTCAGATCTAGCCGATGCCTCGGTCACATGATAGTGGACCTTGTCATCATGAAATTGATTGTCATAGTACTAACCTTAACTATTAATGCTGGTCCAACCTGAGAATTATTTGGTGATTCCTACATTGTAGGCTGGCTTTAAAGGCCTTCACTGACCAGAAAAGGCGGTTCTTTCCTCACATCGATGGCGAATCAAACAGTCGCAGTTCTGAACCTGCTTCAAAGAAGCATTGCATTACTCATGTATTGCCAGCGCAAGAAGAACTTAGCAGTTTTAGAACACTAATGGATGTTCTAGCACACTTGGAAAAAGAAATGCCAAGCTTAAAAATTTTCACCTATGAGAGATTGGACTGGTTGCAAAGAGCTTCTACATTGCCCTCATCAATAGGTGATGCTTCCATCGAAACATTGAAGGAAAATAATTATCATGGTTCAAATAAATTGAGGCCGGGATCTCTTGGTGCTGTTGCTGAAGATAAGGTTGCTGTCATTGAGTTGCTGTTTCCTTCTGTCTTTAGAGCTGTAGTATCAGTACATCCGGTTGGTTCTTTGAATCCAGATGCGGTAGCTTTCTTTTCTCCAGATGAGGTAATCTCCTTCACAACTTTATATTTTCTTCTATATTGTCCTATCCTTTGAGTGAGATAAATGTTCTTGAGGATTACTAAACAATGTGGCATTACTTTTGAGCTTCGGGAATCCTATTGTCTTACTGCGTGATGGCTCGTGCTTGTGTTAATAGTACAGTGTCGGTACCATGTCTTCTATTCCTGGACGTATTTGTTTGGTAATAATCTTATTATTTCCCTCTCTCTGCTTGGGGTTATTTTAAATCTAAGGACGTAAATGATCTGAACTGAGCATATTGTTGAAGTTTAATCTAATTTGTACTGAGTCAAGCGTAATTTAAGTATACTAACCAAGTAGATTGGATTTGTATTATACATGGCTTGAATCTGTCATTTTTGTAACTTTGCATACCAAAAATGTCATCTTTTATTTATGCAAGATATAGCTTTACATATTGAGATTGTAACATTTATCATGTATATACCATTTATTCCTCCGTGTTATGTGTTTCTTACCTAATTTCGTACCAATATTCCCTGACTTCAGGATCTGATAGAGATATGTTGAGCTCAGAAGCTTAATATAGTCCTATGATCCACACATCCAAATAGTCTTCTTTAACATGCTTTCTGTAATCTTACTCTGTCTTCTTATAAAAAAATATTCTTACTTTCCCTTCGACATTGTCTGTTTTGTATGAGTTCCTCATATTCTAAGGGAAGCTACATGTATCATGAGGCAACATATTTACTTCTTTGTACTTTTTTCAGGGAGGCAGCTACATGCATGCCAGAGGTATTTCAGTTTATCATGTGTTTAAACACATTACGGTAAGGGCCTTCACTGCTGGTTGTGTTTGTCTTTAGGTGTTGAAGCTCTACTCACCCTTTTTCCATTTTTCACTTTCGGTGCGCAGGAGCACGCCGCTATGGCACTGCATTATTTTCTTGGAATCGAAGCGGAATCTGCTCTATATCCTCTTTTGGTACCATCTACATTAAATTCTTAAATTATTTGTGCGTAATTTTTTTAAAAACTTTTTTCTTAGACATGTCATACTTTCTTCCTTGATTTGTTTGTGTAGCTCTGGGTCTGCAGCTATCAGAATTTATTTAAAAAAGTTTGCAGGTAGATATTTTGCAACTTGTAGTTTCTTATGAACTCGATATGGCATTTAGAGTTACAAAGTACGATGTTGTTTGTGCAGTAAATGTGTACGGCTGCTATCAATGGACAATCCATCATCTTTACCACTGCCTCCCGTGATACGTTCTTACCGGCAGTCTTACCCATCCACCATTTCATCAGCTCGGAAAGACCGGAGTTCGGATCTCACTCACGCTTTCCATTTCGGTTGTTTTTCCGATGAATCCTAGTCCGAAATCCGTTAATTGAGGTAAACCTAAAAGCGTCAGAAATGCAGTAATGAAAATGGATTATTTTGAGAAGCTTCCATTGCAGCTCTTAGATTTTTCTGGCAAGCTTGTGACAACAGAACAGAACCAGGAACTGTAGAAAAATTTGTTCCTTCCATTTTGAACTCTGCATGTGACAATAGGAGCACTCTTATATAGAATCAGTAATCATAGTGCTCATATCAATGCACGTGACATCAGATTAATCTTACACCTCGTTCGTAGTTTAGAGTTTTTTTTTCTCATGTATATTCATGTAACACATAAGTAGTAAATAACTGATTGGTAATTAGAGGATTTTGTCAAAGTCTCTGATGTTATAATTAATTAAATATCTGATTTGTATGTTAAATCTGCTCTTTATATTTTGCCAAATGTCATGGCAGCTGATTAGTCAAAATGAATAGCCCGTTCATTCCGTGCGTAATTGAATCCAGATTTATGTTATGGTATCTGGGTAATTGGACGCTCTAGTCCTGAAATTTTATAAAAACGGATAATTTGTCTTAGTTTTTAAAACGTAAATCATGTCGTCTCAAAACTTTTGTAGTCTGTGTTTACTCACGTGACTATAATTGAAGCTTAAATTACACAAAATCACATGAAATTGAGGCTTAAATGACACAATCTATATTTGTTGAAGATCGTGTAATTTAAGCCTCAATATCAATCACACACATAATTGTTCTTTTTGGAATTTAAATGTTCGTTTTCAACTTTTTAAAATTAAAGTATCCAAAAACTCAAACGAGACATTAGGTAGTGTATCTTAGACAAATTAAAAATCTGTCATTTGGACAAAGCATGATAGTTTGTAATTATGGTCTTGTTGTACAACTGTCTCATTTATACAAGAGTTGTTGTACAATTGGCTCATTGACAATGATCGTACAAAAATAAGACATGACACCCTTATAAGTTAAAACTTTTATGTGATTGATCAGTTAAACACAAGCAGAGACTGATTGTATTGCTAATTGACAAACTCTAGAGCATTATTGGCAATCATCTTTTGTTGTCATTTGTGAGGTCTCCTAAATTCAACATGGTGGACTCAAGACTTGAATGGTAAAAGACTTCACCTTGTTATAATCATAGTTTTTGGCTTCATTAATACAAAATACAACATCATGTTATTTGTCTCCTAGAAATACTCTTCATGTTTTTATAGTGTTTTATGTACTAAAGTAATTATGTATTAAAAATCTGTTAGAATTTGGTGCATCAAACTTTTTAGTGGGTAAGTTGAGGTTATTTTAGGGAAAATATTCTATGATATTGCTAATGTGTGGTTATAAAACGGGTTAGGTGCATCTATTTCGATGGAGGGTAAGAAGTAGTTTTACCCTAAATGAAGCATCTTATGGTAATGAGGCTATGCCCTGTGAAAGAGGGTAGCCTTAAGATATGAAAGATGACTCTATCTAATGTGAAGATACCCTGTGATATTAAGAGCCTAGTCATAAGACATTGTCCATGCTGAATACAGTTTCCAAGCTAGTGGGATTACTCAAGTCCGATTGAGAGTATTGACTTTTGTCTAAGCTAGATATAGTTTCCGATTTATGATTTCATGTGTGTTTTGTTTAGTTTATGGTGTAATGAAATTTGAGTTTGATGGTTATATTAATGTTGAGTATGAATAAGATATTCATAGACGTAAACAAATTGATTAAACCAAGTTAAACATATTATTTTATTGACGCTTATTATAACAACATATTCTAACTTAGTTATCATATAATTAAAAATAATATAAGAAAATTAGTACTATCTCAAGTTGAGATGAATAGATTACGGAGTTTTCCCAATGATCGTTTATTTGAGCTAGATTGAAGAACACTTTGTTCGATGATGTTGAATACAATAGCAATTTTAATACATTCGAATGAAAATTTCCATGTCACAATAATAGTACCTTACTGGGGTGGAGAGAAAAAAAAAAGATAGAAAATAATGGAAATAAAAAGAGGCTCTTTTTCTTTACTCATGTTTGTCAATGGAAACCAATGGCAGACACTTTAGTTTGTAGACCTAAACTGTCATAAAATCTAGACGGTTCAGATTGTGCTGAACTGTCAAAGGTAAAGAAGATTTTTGTTTGTTTTTTAAACATTCAACCTGAACCGTTCAGGTCTGACTGAATGATTCAGATTTAACTTCCCTCTACAGTTGCTTAGCATCTGCATCCATATCCATCTCAAACAGCCTTTGTTTTACTTTAGGAAGTGGAAATTCAATTCAATGTGTAATATTCATTTCCCATAAACAAATTGATTTGGATGAATTCAAAACCACATAAAAAGAAGCACCATAACTATCATCTTTTTATATCTACACCACCATTAACAAGCGAAACCCAACAGTTTTCACTTCCTACTTTCTCTCTCTTATCATTTAATCTGTTCAGAGAAAAGTATTGCAGCTGAAGATCCAGAACCCTACAAACCGAAATATCTTTAAAGCATCTGAGAAACCTCCAACTAAATACCACCACAGAAACAAACAATGGGCACTAAACAACATTCAAACACTATACAGCTATAACGAGAAAGTCCGAATGGAGAAAAACAACGAGTACCTATCTTAACGACCATCCGCGGAAGTGAAAGACTCAGCTAACCCTATCGGCCTTGGAGGGATACTACCCTTACTGTCTTGTAGATCAATATAACTGAAATCTTTTCCTTCTGATTCTTGCCATCCCTTCACCATTTGGTCAAGGGGTAAACTGTAGTCAATTCCAGAATACTCCTCGGCGTCATTGTCAAAAGGTTTCCATTTTTCAACGAGCGGGGAAAGGACGTTTACTGCATGGCCCATATCTGGCCGTTGATTAGGCTCCCTTGCCGTGCAATGTCCGGCTAATTCAGCAATCGCTATTATGCTGTCATATGTATCTTCTTTGACATCCAACGTTGGATCAATGGCAGACATCAGCTTCTCTTTGTCTGACTTTATATGCCAAAACCATGCTGCTAAATATTGGCTTTCCTCGGGTCGATCCTCGTCAAGTGCCATCATTCCAGTCAGTAGTTCCATTAGTACCACTCCGAAACTAAAGACGTCTGCTTTAGTTGTGATCTTTCCGGTCACTGGATTAATCAGGTCAAGAAAGTTATAGTCAGTGTAATTTTACTCATTAAAGAGGTGAAATAGACTTGAAATATTTACACATAGTAAAAAAATATAATTGCTGAGCATCGTTATTGATGGGTTAAAACTTCAAGAGATTAAGTTACCATAACAAGAAAACATTAGAGCCTGTAATAATACTAACCGCAAAGATGGTTTGGTTTCAAATATTATGACGTAAAAATTGCAAAAAAATTATAGGTTTGAAGAGGTCAAGAAATGGCCAAAATTTTTTGAAATTGCAAAGATGGCCGAAATTTTCAAAATTTTCAGCCATGTTTTTGGACGTAATAATACTATACGTAAATCTATTATATGCGCTCTGCACGTCACAGTTAAAGCTTAATTGATAAGTTGTCTTCACTAGTGATAATACATTATATACCATTGGTTCAAAGATTACTAATAATCAACTCAAGAAGGTTGACGAGATAGCAAAATAAGTAATCAATTAACCAAAAGTAGTAAAATAAATTATGTAGTTCAAGGTCATAGGCCATATTTCCAATTATTCTTTTCCGCTTTTTAAGCATTTTTTCGACCATTTTCGTAGTTAGCCCAATTACTATCAAAAAGTTAAGCTAAATGTTTGATAACAAAGAAAACAGTTAGACTAAAGACATAATGTCCAACTGCCATAATGATAATGACTCTCAAGAACAAGCTGATTAAAAAAAGAAGATGCTTTGAAATTTCTTTTACCATATGGAGATACAGGAAAGAGATTCTCTCAGAAAGATAATTAATACCCTTTTTCTGTCATGAATAGGATTCATTTGCAAACTTGTTCTAGTTTTATAAAGCTGGTAAATCCCTCTTATAATATTGGATTTGGGAATTAACATCTAGCTAAAGACATAAATAATAAGCAACTTGGAGAGACTTACCGGCATATTCTGGTGCCAAATAACCAAAAGTCCCGGCAAGTCTGGTCACGACGGATTTTTCACCATCAGGTGCAAGTTTGACCAATCCAAAATCCGACACTTTTGCTTTAAAATCATCACCAAGTAAAATATTTGAAGATTTAAGATCACGGTGGATGAAACTCTGGTGACCCAGAGTATGAAGATACTCCATGCCTCTAGCAACATCCAAGGCAATGTTTAACCTTCTTTTCCAAGAGAGAGGCTCCAACTTCAAGCTTTTCCAGTGGAAAAGATGCCTACTGAGGGCTCCTTGAGGCATATACTCATAAACAAGAATCCTTTCGTTCCCTTCGATGGAATATCCTAAAAGTGATACCAAATGACGGTGCCTTACCTTTGAAAGCACTGCGATTTCAGATTGGAATTCATCCAAGGCTTTATTGCTAATCACTCCAGCTTCCATTCTTTTGACTGCAATTATTGTCCCATCATCCAATTCGCCCTTATAAACTACCCCAAACCCTCCACGCCCAAGCTCGTTCTCTGGTGCGAAATTCTTTGTCACGTTTCTTAGAACTTGAACTGATATGATGAGGTTTCCAGCTTCAATGACATGAGATTCGCCCGTTCCACCACTCGTTCTGCTCGCAGAACCACTTCCTGTTAGTGTAGACGTACTTCCGTAAGTGTTACTGCCCGCAACAGCTATCTTAACCAAATTATCCGAATCAAATGGATCTCTTGGATGAATGACAAGTGAACTTGGAGCCTGAAAGGAGTGTTTTCTCTTCTTACAAAAATAAATGGATAAAGGAATCACCAGCAATGCAATTACAATAACACTTGCAACAGGAACTACAATGGAAACTAAAAACGAAGGTACGGAACTCTTTTTTTGTGCTCGAGTATCAGAGGAATTAGAATTTGAGCCTGTTGGTGGAGAAGTCAGAGTTTCGGGAGGGGATTGTGAACCTCCAGCTCTGGGAGAAGGGGATGTGGATGGATTACCAGTTAAAAGAGGATTTCCATCAATAACAAGCTTAACAGAGCTACGAAAATCGGGCAACGGAGGAGCAATGTTATTACCACTTACATCCAATACTGTCAAAGATCTTAAGGTAGTCCAGTTTGTGGGGATCTGACCATTCAAATTGTTGGTCTGAAGTGCAATCTGGACAAGATTCTCCAACTTTGCGACTGAAGGACTCAGCGTTCCGCTCAGATTGAGCCTTGGTAAATTGATAACAGAGACTTTTTTAGTAGAATCACAGTTTATCCCCAACCATCCTTGACAGGGGTCATTACCAGACCAAGCAGAAACAAATCTTAAAGGGTAATTCAATCCAGCAAGGAACTCTATAAGCGCCATTACTTCCGGGGCGCAAGGGATACCGGGTGTGAACTGACAAAATGAATTCGAAGAGAAACTAACTTTAGGCGTTTTAAAATTTGGAATTGGACCCATGAAATGGTTATTGTTCAAATCCAAATGTCTCAAATTCATATCTGCTAAGCTCTGAGGAATTAGGCCAACAAAATCATTGCCGTTGAGATTGAGATCCTGCAAAACACTTAAACTCCCAATGCTTTCAGGAATAGTACCTGTGAATTTATTCCCATGGAGCCATAGACTGTTTAGAGAGGTCATGGTAGTGATTACCTCAATTGAACCAGTCATACCATCACCACCTTGATTATTCAACCAAAGCATCTCCAACATCGTACCGTTAAAACTGGCCGGAATCTGACCAGACAGTCTATTTTTCGAAAGCAACAGGACGGTTAAAGACGACATCGTACCCAGAAAATCCGGCAACGGGCCGGCCAGATTACAACTCGTACAAGTAAGATTGGTTAACTGAGCTGAATCTTTCAACCCGATTGGGAACATCCACCCAATACTACCGTTCAAATTATTGTTATCCAGTGCCAGAACTTCCAAACTATCAAGGCCAGTGAAGAAATCATACGGAATCGAAGTGAAATTATTGTAATCCAAATAAGCGTACCGTAAATTCTTCAGGTCACTGAAAGTTGGCAATGGACCACTGAGATTATTCTCCTGGAGACCTAAATTTGAGAGCAGAGAAAGCTGGTTGAAATTCTGAGGAAGAGGACCCACCAATCCCAAGCCCCGGACCTGAATCTGTGAAACTCTGGTGCCGGAACAGTAAATATGGGGCCATTTGTTACCACATGGGTCGCCGTCATTGGCCGGCCACTTCAACAGCTCCGGGTTCAGCAGCCCGTTTTCGAACTGCCTTAGAATAGCTAGGTCATTTGGGTCTGTTGCACTAAAACCCACTGACAGAAAAGTGAGAAGAATCGCTAGAAAAAGCTCTTTCGAATTGTCTTCCATGGTAGATCTGTTACAATGCACCATGCTTCAAAAACCTTCATGTGTACACTATTAACGGAGGTTTCTGCGAATACCCATGGAAAATCCTGCATATCACATCACGGAATTGAGATTATAATGCAGTCCGTGAAGAGTGGTGAGAGAAGTCAAAGATCCGCAAAGACGATTAAGAAAGTCGAGATTGAAGAGGAAATTCGGACCATCAAAGACGGATCTTTAAGAGGGAAATTTTCAACACCCCAGTTAGAAATGTGAGGAATTCAGGTTGTAAACTGAAGCAGAAGATGAAAATTAGTAAAAAAAAAAAATCTTGAATGAGACGTACCCTTTCGGGGAATTTACGTTCTGGTATGTGTGTCTCAACTACATTCTGGGGGAGGTGGCTTGCCACGCACCATTCCACACCTCCATTTTTTTTTTTTTTTTTCTTTTTTTCTTTTTTTTTGGTCAAAGACACACCTCCATTTTCTTTGATCACGCTTTGAGGTGGCTGACTGGAGTACTGGAAACGTCGTGTTGTTTTAAAAACTACAAACAAACAAAAACAAGTTCGTGAAGTGCACGCTCTACTTGATTGTTTTCAAAAATTGTTGTGAATAGTAATTACACTTTAGAGGCTATATAGGGTACATGGTCTGTTTTTATGCCTATTTGAATGTAAATTAGATATATATATATATATAAATAGTCTATACACCGTACATAGACTATACCTTAAAATTTTTCTTGTTGTTAAAATTTTTTTAGAAAACTTTATACTAAAACAATTTCTTAAATATTACTCCCTAATAAGAATAAGAGGGAAATTTGAAAACAAATAAGAATTGAGGAATATGAGAGTTTCTTAAACAAAATAAGATATGATAATAATTTAAAAATGTTGAAATCTTCATCAACATTAGATCTTATACCATTAAAAATTATTTGTGTTATCAATGACTTATTTGTTTATAGTTGGCGTTAAGATGTGTTTTTCATTGCTTTAAGCAATCAATGAAATAAAAAATTTAAAATTTGAGATTAATAAAAATATTTGATTATAACATTATAATTACTCGATTAGTGTAAAACTTGAAAGCTGAAAAAATACCTTCAACCCAAAACTCATTTAAGAGACTTCATATAATCATTTAATATAAAAAAGAAAAAAGAAAATAAGCTTGAGATATTTGAGTTGATAAATTTGAAATTGAAGGTAAAGCTTATATATAAGGCATACCTTTAAAATTAACTCAATATTTATTTTATAAAACATGTCACACATCAATTTTAATATGCAATGAACTTATTATTGAAATAGAAAAGTTGAATGCATGTAAATACATCAATATTAATAAAATTCGTGTTGAATTAAGAGTTCATTTGTTTTTACATAAATCAATACTAAGTTTATAAACATATATTAATGAAAAGTTTGTTCTTTTAACG
Organism: Datisca glomerata; assembly: GCA_003255025.1. Classification (NCBI taxonomy): domain Eukaryota; kingdom Viridiplantae; phylum Streptophyta; class Magnoliopsida; order Cucurbitales; family Datiscaceae; genus Datisca; species Datisca glomerata. Next base: position 432,684 of record QANY01008030.1, read on the forward strand.
CCAAATGTATGGAGGAATGGATTTTAAAGTGATTGAAGAAGCAAGTTGTATTGTAGTGAGAAGGTTTTAGGTCGAATCACAATTACTTTCTTCTCTGTATAACGAGGAATCCTAGAAGGAAAAGCTTAAGTTAGAGACAAATGTTTGACCATCTGACTTTTTTCATTAATTTAAGAGTTAATTTTATAAATACCTCCCCAATTTTTCAATTTTTAAGTACATCTCTTTAATTTTAAAATCTTTCTAATTTTTCTTTTAACTTTCATCAGTTATCAATTATACCCCTTCTGTTAATTTCTCCATCCTAGATCCGTTAAGTTGTTCTCGTGCATAGCCCGTGATCATCTTTTGGACACTTTTGCCCTCCAATGGCAAAACGCATAGTTTTGCCTAATTTTTTTAAATAAAAATATTTTACGTCTTCCATCGCCTCGTCTGGATTTGCATCTCCCACAGCTTTCAACCGGTTTGCTTTACCAATTCCTTAACCAAAACACTGTCATTCTTAATAAAAGTGATCCAAAAAAATATTTCAGCCACGGCAGGATGGTCAAACCAGTTAAAAGCACCAAGAAGCTCAAAACCTTCTCTAACCATTTCCTGAAGCTCCTCGTATTCCTCCCGTCTATTTTCTGGGTCGTATCGTTTCCCAAAAACGCTTACCATAATTTTGTTCAAAAACGCAATCTATACATGATTTCTTAAGAAAACAGTTCCATCAAATTTCCGTTCATTTTCTATGTTGCGCAGCATATAAGCGCATTCTAGCTGGCGACCTGTTGCGTGGGAAAGAATACGTCGAGGTGCGAAGAGGTGGGTCGAAGCAATCCGCCACAGAAGTCGCCGGTAAGTGCCGTCGGGAGCAAAGCCAATAGCTCGGCCAAACATAAGACTCTTAGCCGATTGCTTAAGCGGGCGGTCGGCGACGTAGGGATTTTGCGAGTTGTGTGAGGGTCAGACGCTACAACAACAGGTGTGGGCCGAGGCTGAAAGCCATGGGAGACGATGGAAGACGCAAAATAGTTCTAATTCAATTATTTTTAGGTTTATTTTACTAAAATACAATTCTACATTTTGTAGAAATAAACCATAACACTAATTTTCACTTATCCTAACCCCTCGTCCACAATCAATTCAAAATTAGCTTGTGAAGTTATAAAAAAATCGTTTCACGAATTTTAAACGACGGCTTGAAAAAAATAAGATGATTACACGAAATATCACTTATTCGTCTTACTGTTTCTCTCTCTCTCAAAATCGCAGCATCTTTCTCTCAGCAAACCCTTGAGTCTCCATCTCCCACAGCAAGGAAAAACAAGGTAAGTTTTCGAGTTTATGAGTTTTTGTTCTGGATTCTGAGATGTTTTTTCTGAGTTTCTAAAGTGTTTTTTATGGATTTCTGAGGGGGGGGTTCCTGGATTTCTACATTTCTGTTTTTTATTAATGTCAGAATCACAATAAAGTTGATTTTTTTGTCTGGGTTTCTGAGTGTTTTTTTTCTACTGAGTTTCTTAGTATTGTTTTCTTGGTTTCTGAGGTGTTGGTCTTGGTGGGTGTCTGTTTTCTTGATTACAATAGGGTCGTGTACATCTCGTGTAGACTACACAAGGGTTGAACAAGTCTCTTGTAGGCTATATGAAGACTACACAAGGGTCGTGTAAGCCTCATGAAGGCTATATGAGGAATATATCAGGATAATGTACCTCTCATGTAGTCTACATGAAGATCGTGTACACCTCGTATGGTCTATACGATGATTACACGAGCATTGTGCGCACCTTGTGTAGTCTACACGATGACTACATGAGCATCGTATACATTTTCTACAGGTTATGACTTCATCAAAGATGCAACTAAGATACATCAGTGATGTTAACACAATTTCAAAAGTAAGGGTCAATGCAAAGTGCAATCCCCAATGCATAGGAGACTATCAAGATCAAGCTGATAACTCATCAACTCTCCCTATTTAAGGAGACATGCTTTGGCCATCTCCTTGATCTCCTAGCCCTGAAATTTTCAGCAACTGTCTGCCACTAGTTGCTGATCAGGAAGGCTGAATATGTCAATGGCACTCCATCTGGAGGAGAAAATCTAGTTTATTGTCAATGGGGGACCACTGTGCTTCTCCAATAAGGAGTTCTCGTTGATGAACGGACTAAAATTTGGTGAATCATGGGATGAGAAGAAGACACGTGGCCCCAATAGGCTCTATGATCTGTATTTTTCCAAAACCCAATCAATAAGCATGGCTGAGTTGGAGGAGAAGTTTAAAAACTCTGAATATAAGTCAGATTCTGATGGGGTCAAGATGGCTCTGATTTATTTGTTGAAACATTTTATGTTGGGGAGGGCGTAGTGTACCCTAATTGAGAATAGATGATTGGTTTTGGTTGACGACCTTGAAGCGTTCAACCAATATCCGTGGGTAGAGCTCTCGTTCTCTAAAATAATGAAATCGTTATTAGTTGTAAAAAATACAAACGTTGTTTTCTGTTATCTTAAAGATCATAAAAAAACACAGAAATCCCCCACTGTTGTTCATTGGTATTCACTCAATGGATATCCATTTGCCTTACAAGTACAATTTATTTAATTCTACATAGTGATGTATTAAATTATTTATGTGCTAAATACTGAATCGCTATCTTTTGTTTAAATATAAATGGGTATTTGAAACTATCCCTTTGGTGGGTAGTTTGTATGGCAACCAGGTTTCGACCAAGGTGCCAAGGATTCTCAAGTGGTGTCCGACCATGATAGTATCGATTGAGAATATTCAAAAAAAATTGAAGGAGAATGTATGTTGACAAGGTGAATTATGTTGACAAGGTGAATTATGTTGACAAGGTGAATTATGTTGACAAGGTGAATTATGTTGACAAGTTAATGACAGGCCGTATACAGTTGAAAAATTCACGAACAGAGGGCCCGAGAGCCATGAAAAGATATTTAAAATGATCCTGCTCATCGGCATCTATGTGTGTTGTTTAATATTGTTGTATTAAAATCGGCAGAGTGCACAGTGGACAGGATGGGCACACGAGGTCCGTGTAACCATGATCTAGACTACACGATGACTACATGAGGTCCGTGTAACCATCGTGTAAACTATACAATGACTACACGAGATCCGTGTAACCATGGTATAGACTACACGATAATTACACGAGGTCCGTAAACCATCATATAGACTACACGAGGCCTATGAACAATCATGTAGACTACACGAGGTCCGTGCGACCATGGTGTAGAGTACATGATGACTATACAAGGTCTGTGTAATCATCATGTAGACTACACGATGACTAGACGAGGTCTGTGTAATCATCGTGTAGACTACACGATGATTAGATGAGGTCTGTGTAATTATCGTGTAGACTACACGATGACTAGACGAGGTCCGTGTAACTATGGTGTAAACTACACGATGACTACGCGAGATCTGTGTAACCATGGTGTAGACTACACAGGGTCGTGCAACCATGGTGTAGACTACACGAGATCCATGTAACCATTGTGTAGACTACATGAAGCTCATGTAGTACTCGTGTATACATTATGATGTCAAAATAAAAAATAAGTACTTTGATTTTTTTATTCTAACGTGTGACAATATGCTGGGAGCATCCTATAGTTGTCTTTAGGAGACACTCGAACTAATTCCAATGCATATTCCCTAGCCCTCCACACCTTATGGCAACCTATATTGACACCAAAATCAAGCCGAACATTTTTAATTATGTCTTTTGGCTTATATATACGTCCGACCCCGTGTATTTTGACCGTATAAAATGACCAATCAATGAATATGTAGCATGCTGGTGTTCATGTCTTAAAACATCAAATGTGCATGCATGTTTATTGATGAACTTTGTAACTTTGAAGTATGGACAATTTTTCAATTTCATGGCTCATAACCTTCATTGGTATGTTTTCTCAACACATACAAGTATCAATATTGCATGGCTTGACTTGAAGATCTGAAACTAAAAATTTCTTCGGATGACCATCATACGAGCAACTTTAAACAGCTCGACTTTATCACTGTACAAATCATCCATATATTATTGTGTCTGTTTCAAACTGATTCAAATCATCCTGTTGCTTACTGAGCTCAGGACGTTGTTCATTCAAATCAGGTTGTAATGGCAATGGACAAGTGGTATCGGGATTCATCACTTGTATTCAAGTCTGGAATTGTTGTATGGTTATCTCCACTGATGGCTTCGTCATGGCCACCTTCACGACCATCGTGTAGTGTACCCTACACGATGATCATGTAGACCTCGCTTACTGTAATAAGCCCTACACGATGCTCATGTAGTTTCATCATGTAGACTACACAGTGATCGTGTAATTCTATCGTGTAGTGTGCATGAGGACTACACGAGTATCATATAGTGTACACGAGTAGTAGACGATTATCTTGTGGTCATCTTGTACGCTACACGATGACACTACACAATGATCATGTAGTCCTTGATTAGTGTAATATATGGTACACGATGCTCGCGAACTGCTAATAAAGTTCCTAATGCACCACATAATAATCGTGTAGTGTACACAAGGTTTACATGGGACTCGTGAACCCTGCGTGTAGTCTACACGAGGCTCGTGTAGTACTCATGTAGACATCGTTTTGCACTACACCATCGTTGTGGTGATCGTGTACAATAAATGAATTTCAAACAACGTTCCAGAAAGAAAAAAATAAATAAATATTTTCAGAAAACTCATAAAAGAAGGAAGAAGACAAGTAAATATTTTCAAAAAGAAGAAAACAAAACTTATACATGTTCTAGAGAGAAGAACTAGCAATCATTTATTGTTTGCATGAATAAGGAAGAAGACGAAGAAGGAAGAAGAGGAAGAAGAAAACGAAGAAGAAGTAGAAAAAATGAAAAACGAAGAAGGAGAATTTGGATGGGGTGGGTAGAGAGATTTTGAGTATTAAATGAGTAGAACATGACATTTGATTGGACAACTTGTAAGAAGGGCAATGGGGAAAAAGTGAAAAAGTGAAGGAAAAGTGTACCAAGGATTAGGGTAAGCGAAAATTAGTATTAGGGTCAATTCTATAAAATAATTAGCGTAAGAGTCTACCTTAACAAAAAACTATTTTTTAAGGCAAAACTCTACGTTTTGCCATGGGAGGGCAAAATTGTCCAAAAGTTGGTCACGTGCAAACGGGTCTAGGATGAAAAACTTAACAGTGAGTGATTGATGAAAGTTGAAGAAAAATTTAAATATTTTAAAATTGAGCGGAATTACTTAAAATTTGACAAAAGTTGATGGGGGTACTTATGAAATTTACTCTTAACTTAAAACATTAAGAAAAACATGAAAAAAAAACACTCGATTTTATGCTACAATTGTTTTACAAGACATCAAAAATTTACATGTGTTTCCTTATTCAAATCATTCTCATCTTTTATTATTTTTTTGTGTACTAAAATTGACATGATATCTTAAATGAAATATGTTTTGTTTATGCCAGATATGAAGCTAAAAACCTCTCAATTTTCAATATAATTTCACTAAGTCTTAAAAATGATTTTTTGAATCCCTTAATTTTGATGAAAATGTAACACCACCCCCGTATGTTAATTAATTTTGACTTTAATCGGATGCTGAAAAATGTAAAAAAAAATCACGTAATCATCTTATTTTTATATAAATATCACATTTTTTATGAAAATATCTAAATCTAAACAAACCCATTTTTTGGTGTTAGACTTAGATCACAAAAGATGCAATTCTCAGACATAGAGCGAAAAAAAAATACACTAGACACTAAGAACCCTGATTTTTTGGGTGATTAATATGGTGCAAATACAGACATAAGATCAGATAAGTTCTGCTTAAGAACATTGACTGAAGTCATTAACAACAATTTTTATGACTTTTTATTCTACTTTATATAAAGTTTTATCATGCCGTGAAATTCACGGCATGGATATTGGGCTATAGTAGTCCTTAAATTATATTTGGAGTAATCTCGGCCACACAAAATCCAGTAGGTAGCAGGTTTTTATTTATTTATTTTTAATTTTTTTAAGGTTCATCAAAAATACGTAGTAGAATTCATCAAATACGTATTGGGGTTCATCATGCGGGGTTCACCAAATACGTATAAAATAATAATTCTTCGAGGAGTTCATCAAATACGTACTGGAGTTCACCAATTACGTACTGAGATTCACCAATTATGTATCAGGGTTCACTAATTACGTTGTCGAGTTCACCAATTACATAGTGGAGTTTATAAAATACATACAAAAAAATAATTATTGGAGGGGTTCACCAATTACATAGTGGGTTCACCAATCACGTAGTTGGGTTCACCAATTACATAGTGGGATTCACCAAATACGTACAAAAAAATTATTTTTGGAGGGGTTCACCAATTACGTAATAGAGTTTACCAATTACGTAGTGGGGTTTACCAAATATGTACAACAGAATAATTCTTGGAGGGGTCACCAATTCCGTAGTGAGGTTCACCGATTAAGTAGTGGAGTTCACCAAATACGTACAAATTTTTTTTTTGGAGCGGTTGACCAATTATGTAATGGGGTTCACCAATTACGTACTGGTTCACCAAATACGTACAGAAGAATAATTCTTGGAAGGGTTCACCAATTACATTGTGGGGTCCACCAATTACGTATTGGGTTCACCAAATACATACAAAAAAATAATTCTTGGAGGGGTTCACCAATTACGTACTGAGCTCACCAAATACGTACAGAAGAATAATTCTTGGTGGGGTTCACCAATTACGTAGTGGGGTTCACCAATTACGTAGTGGGGTTCACCAAATACGTACAAGAGAATAATTCTAGGAGGGGTTCACCAATTACGTAGTAGGGTTCACCAAATACATACAAAATAATAATTTTTAAAGGGGTACACCAATTACGTACTGAGGTTCACTAATTATGTAGTGGGGTTCACTAAATACGTACAAATCAATAATTCTTGAAGGGGTTCACCAAATACATACTGGGGTTTACAAATTACGTACTGGGATTCACCAATCACGTAGTGAGGTTCACCAATTACGTACTGAGGTTTACCAATTACATACTAGGGTTCATCAATCTTTCCCCGCGGTTTGTCTAACCAATACCAGCAGTTGGGGGCCCCATACCGACGGTTTTGGGCCTACTACCGACAATTCCTGGCATATTTTTCCTTTTTTGGTGGTTTTGATGTTTTTCAGTGATATAGCATCAATACAATATTTTTAGGACCTTTTTATGATGGTCTTTCAACAAATTCAATTTTTTAAAATTGATCAGGGTATATTAGATGAATCGTAAACAAACTTATTCATAAACGCTTAAGAATGTATTATTGATTATGTTGTTATCATTTTACAACAAGTATCAAGTAAAATAATTCTTTCCCCACTATATTTTAGAAGAATGCCTCGAAGAATGATTGATTTTGTACGTGAAATATTTTGGTGAACCCCTCGAAAAATGATTAATTTTGTACGTGGAATATTTTGGTAAACCCCTCCAAGAAATGGTTAATTTTGTACCTGGAATATTTTGATAAACCCCTCGAAAAATGATTAATGTTATACGTTAAATATTTTGGTGAACCTCTCAAAGAATTATCAATTTATACGTACTGGGGTTCACCAAATACGTACAACCTAATGACCATACTTAATAGGCGATTCACATATTTTTAGCTCCTAAACGTCATCCTGAAAGTGCTAAACGCCATCTTGAATGTGCTAATCGCACTTCAAAGTCAAGAGCTAGTTTTATTCCTCCAATCGCATGTTTCATCCCCAAACGTCATGTATAAATAGGCGATTGCCAGTCTCCCTCCCAATCACCAATTTTTTTGTCTAATCACGATTTATATGGCTCTAATCGCCATTATTCACAATCAACCATAAAATTGATATTTTTATAATTATTTATCGTACACTGAAAAAATCATTGATAAAAATAGAAAAAACTCGTTATTTCAATACAACTATTCATAATACTCACTTATTAAGTGAAATTAGATTAGATTAATTAATGATTCTTGATACAATTGAACACGTATTCATAAACTCGTTAAAAATTGTCATTGATAATGTTGTTATGTTTTTGTGACAAGTATCAAGCGAGATGAGTTTTCACCATATATAATTATAGGTCGTGATGTTATGATGGTTGGTAAATCCTATTTATCGATTTGACGAACACGATTAACCCTCAATGTCGGATTCTATCTATAAATCGAATATCTCCACTAAAAGTTTGAAATTGAATATCGAAATTTAAAATTTTAACATTTTATTTTATAAATTATAACCCCATAAAATTTGAAAAATAATTTTATGTTTTAATTTATAAGCATATAAAAAACCCTAAAAATTAAAAGAGATGGAAATTATGAAAAAGCCCAAAATTAAGACCGAAATATCTCCCAGGCCTCCGAAAGTGCTTAAATTGTGTTTTTTGACCCAAAACTAGAGTCAACGTGTAGATCTATGAATAAGCTTTGATTTGATATCTTATGGCCTGCGTGGTTCCACCCGAATCAAAAGTTACGGCTTCCAAAAGTTGAGCTGCGCGTGCCACGATCCAATAAGAAGTATTGAGACCAAACACCATTAATTATCAGCGATTCGCCAATCACAAATGATGTTTGGGTCTTGATGGCCGCGCCCCAAATGCATGAGACAAAGGCGTTTGGTCTATGTCGATGGACACGGGCCAAGTGCCTGTTACAATGGCATTTTTCCAGTCATGAATGGATATTGAGGCCTGCTGGTTGCGTTTGGACCCCAAACTCCTTAAACACAAGCGACTGGCAATGTAGTGATGACGTTTAGTCATTTTCACAAATTTCTTATTTTTATACACTTAGTCATTTTTATAAATTTGCTTATTTTCAGACACTTAACTATTTTCAAACACTTAACCATTTTCACAAACTTTCTTATTTTTACACTTAACAACTTTCACACACTTGGTTTTTTTTGCACATTGAACCGGGATAGCAATTTATATATTCACACACTTGATCATTTTCACACATTTCATGTACTTGTCATTTTCATGTGGTTGTTTTGCTACACTTGGTCATTTTCATATACTTAGTCATTTCATGAACTTAACTATATTCACACATTTGATCATTTTCACACATTTTCCCATTTTTGCCATTTTCATGTAGTTGTTGTGAAACACTTAGTCATTTTTATACACTTAGCCGCTTATATACACTTAGGCAATTTTCATACACTTGGGCATATTTTTATACACTTACGTAATTTTCACACACTTAGGTAATTTTCACACTTATATTCACACACATGGTCTCTCTCTCCCTCTTTATCATGGACTTAGTGATACTAATCATTTTCACATACTTAATCAATTTCACACACTTAGTCATTTTCAAATACTCAACCATTTTCACAAACTTTCTTATTTTCACACACTCAACCATTTTCACCATGTCTAATTATAGATCGTGATGTTATGATGGTCGATAAATCATATTTATCAGTTTGACGAACACGTATAACCCTAATGTTGGTCAATTTTCATATACCTAGTCAATTTTATTACACTTAGTCATTTCTAACATATACTTTTCATAAAGGTCATTCCATTTCTTCAAGCTCTCTTCAAAAACTTCACATACTTAGTCATGTTTACTTTCTTAACTATTTACACACTCGATCATTTTCACGTACTAATCTCATTGTAAATCTTTATGAAATAATAACTTGTTATCAAATGACAAAAAATGTAATTCAGACTTTTTAAAATCATTCATCGGTATCACTACATATGCATATTCTTTTTCCGTTGCAAATCCCTTCTATTTTAAACTCTATAAACACACTTCTAACTTACTTTCTGGATATTACAATACAAATACAATGACAGAGAATATTTAATAATTGCTTTAGTTGCATCATTTCATTCCAAGTGTAATGTGTCACTCATATCCAATATGTAATTTACTATTCACAGAGGTTCTTTCATTTCTTGAATTCACTATAATTTAAAAAAAGAAGTTGATAGTTTTAGGAATATGCATATCTCCAAAGGTTGGTCATTGGTAACGAAATGATCCACATCAAATGTCTCGAAAGATTGGTCATTCAGTCTGGCCTCCTTCATTAGAAACCTGCATTTCAACAATGTTCTACGCAGGCACATAATAATTGATAACAAAAATCCACAATAACTTCTCAAACAGATTCAAGAAAACAACTTTAAATTGACAACTCTCAAACCCATGTCTATACATAACTACACAAAATATTACACTAGAAAGTAGCATAACAATATGTGAATCCCGATACTTTTTAATGACTATTTCAGTTGTACCATTTTATCCTCTAGATCAAGTTGTAATGTGTGAAGATAGAACATCCATCTCTCTCCATCATGGTCCATAATAGGAAACTGTGATTAGTACCTGAAACCAAATATCATAAAAAAAACATGAGGGATTCAAAAGGATCCTGAAGCCAAATATCACAAAAACATACAACAAAAGAATGATGAAATAAGACTAACCTCCCAAGCAGTATGATCATATGATAACACTTACATGTTGATTTGTCGCTCCCAAGCAGTGTGATCATATGATAACACTTACATGTTGATTTGTTGATATATTAAATAGAGTTATATAACAAATTAAAAAATAAAGTGACATTTGAAAGCATGTGTATAACATACAATCATTAAGACTATATGCATAACATCCTTTGTAAATCATGTGAAAATATTAAGACTATAACGAAGAACTATGTTGAAATTCATTGACAAAAAACACACATAAAATTCGACTAAAACCAGAATCATAAAGCATGTAAGAGATCACTCATCCTGTAAAAAGGTAAAAAGAATCACCGAATAGATGAGCACCAAAGCGAACCTAAAATTTCAGTAAAAAGTCTAAAAAACAATTTCCAGTTTGTTTGTAATTCTTTGACCTTTCTTTGAATAAGCTACTCTTACAACTAGTATAATTGTTAAAATATTAGACATAACTAATATGTTTCCGGTCAAGATTAACATGCCCAATTTCTCAAATACAAAGAATATAACAAAAATTGCAAGGAAATGAAATTAATGTGAACAAACAAGTATACAAACATGAAGTGTTATATACCATCAAAAACTAATCTTGCTTCATCTATATCACCATTTTTAGCATGAAATCCATCAAATCATTATTCAAATATAGACGTGAAGTGAACAAGGACTGACACGGTTAAATACTTATGCTCATACATGAGTAAAGCTAAAAAAACCAACACAGTAATGTCCTATTACGTTTGCAACTACAGAATTAGACACAAGCAGTAAAATAAAGAAAGGAAAAGCAAAGAAAATGCCAAAAAAGACAGTCCAACTATTCAAAATGTTTGTCCAATCTGAACAACACCATTACCATTGAACATTACTTCAGTAACAAGCAGGTTGTCCTTCCCTTCAACTGAACAACATCATCAGAATCAATTTGACCAAGCTTTTTCAAAATCCGCAAGTGATTGTTGAGTTTATCCCGAATCAAACCCTCTACTGAATGGAAAAGGTCTCGAACAAAGCTGGAAATCCGCAATCAATGAAACCTAAACAAAATCAAATGAAAAATAAACCAGATTTACAAAACCCTAAGAAATCGCGATAGAGAGGGGTAAAAAGTAAAATAATAGTCTTTGTTTTCTTATTTTAGCGCATCCAAAAAAATCTGAAAAAAATTATTTAAGTAAAATCATAGAAAATTTTATATATGCAACCAAATCGTGAAAATAAGGTTGAGCTTACCTGGTCGTATAAATGTGAAGCTGAAACTGAGAGAGGCAGGGGATACAAAGAAATGCATATCTGAGATGAGAGAGGCGAGTGAGACAAAGAGGGCCAGAACGAAGATGAGAGAGGTGGGGGAGATGAAGAGAGGCAGATCTGAGAGGATAGGTGGGGGAGACGAGGGGAGAGGCAGATCTAAGAGGAGAGGTGAGGGAGACAAGGGCGCTGACTTGCTGAGTTTGGTAGTTGCGAATGAGGAGAAATAGGCTTTGCTCGACAATGGAGAGAGCCTGAGTTTGGTAAAGAAGAAAAAGAAATCGTGCTTGCTTTCACTGTTTGTGGTGGAGATTGGAGGAGAAATCGTGTTTGTCGATTTTGAGGGCCCTAACTTTTGGTTGTAGTAGAAGAAAGGGAAAGGGAAAATGGAGAGATGAAGGAGGAGATGGCAATTTACTCTACATGTTTCTAAAGAAAATAAAATTAAAAATTATTTAATGACTGGGATTAATCTAAACATATCTCACGGCTAGGATTAATCTCAGTATTGAAAAAGGACCCTACTTTATATTGCTTGGAAAATAAATAAGATTAAACAGATTAATTACAAAATTTTCTTTGTCGGCAGGAGATATTGTGGTTAGGGAGTACATTTAATTAATTAACTAATTAATTGCACAATTCGTGGTCTATATACCATACCATCATTTACAATTGTATAATCCATATTGTTTTTTCCTGTTTGGCTTTACTTCTCAAAAGCAACCACTGAAATCAGACCCAAAAAAAAAGTCGGCAAAATAACCTTTAGCATGAAGACATATTTACGAACTTCATCTAGAAAACAAGTCATTTTTATTAGGTTAAAATACGATAATTCACAGTTGATATCTCGTGTTTCGATTAAATTTTACAGTATATATACAGTACACGCGCAATATTTATGTATATGTAAACATAAGTTCTATACATATCTATAGATTTTATGTTCATGTATATAAACAATCTATGTACTCAGTTAAAAATTATTTTAAAGTTCAAAGACTAAATTGACTAAAAGTAAAGTTCATGGACTAAAATTTTAAATGAGTTTAAAATTTTCAGAACTATGTTGATTAAGAATAAAATTCAGGGACCAAAAAATAAAAAATAAATAGTACTTAAAAGTTCAAGGACAAAAATATTGTCTAACTTATACTTTAAATTTCACCACAAATATTTTTTTTTAAAGAAAATGAAGTTTGATTATCCAAACAGAGCTTGGAATTTTTAGATAAAGGTTGAAAAGAAAATGCTTTTTAAATATATGATATTAGAATAATAATAATGGTAATGCATCCAGCTAGCTTGTTCACGAAATTTGTTAAAGATTTTGTTTTACGTATAATTAGACTAATTAAACCAATGATTAGACTCACATAATAAAATAACCCCCACCGCAAAAAAAGGTATGGTCCAAATATCCATTAAATCTTTTTTTTTAGTATTTCTATGGGTTTAGAATTCTGAATAATGACGACCTAAAATTTTGGTAAAGCATGGCGGTGCAAAAGTGGGTTTTGATTTAGATATAAAGCACAGACAAAAAATGGGGTCCCAAATCTTATTCTATAGCTTTTTGTTTCTAGTGCAAAATTAAAGAGGTGGAATCCAACGAGTCAAAAGGAAGCTGCAGAACTAATTTCGTTTCCATAACCGACTAGTTGAGTTAACACGTATTTATGTTTTATTTTTACATAATTTTTGGTCGAGCTATTCTAAATTGTGATCATAAAAGAGATGGAGGATGTTTGATGTGCTTCATCAAATCAGAACTAGAATGAGTATGAGAATGAAATCAGAATTAGAGTGGGAACTATTCCAGTATTTGGCTTATATTGCAAAATAAATGCAGAAATGATTAATAAAGTTCATTTTTAACATTTGGTTTACACTTTTACAATGTAATCTAATATAAATGGTCAAAAAATTGTTAAGGAAAAATCTACTCAGCGACCTAGTCACTCAAGTAGCTAACTAATTGCCAAGTAGGAAGCAAGTGTCTGATCTATTATTTGACCCTTTGCCAAACTGATATCAGTTAGGCAACTGCTACTAAACTGATATTTGTTAATATCAGTTAGTAGTTGATCTGTTTTTAGCTTTTTGCAGCTTCTAGCTTCTTCTCTAAGCTTCCTCTTTCAGTTGTATTCGTTACATTCATTTTTGTAATTAATTCTCTATAAATACCATTTTTCTTTGCCTCTCTCGGTTAATGAGAGTTTGGCATTCATTGTGCAACTCTTGCTGTCAAACTTCTTTATTTTCTTACTACTCTTTCATGGTATCAGAGCTTAAAGACTCACATCATGACTGAAAACTCTACAACCTCTAATGATAGCAGAAGCAATAACAACAACACTGTAAATCTCGGTCCAGTCTTTCCAAATATGTTGAACAATGCAGTTTCAGTAAAGTTAGAAAGAAGCAATTACGTATTATGGAAGTCTCAAATTGTTCCAGTCCAAATTGGACATGGTTTTTATGGCATTGTATTCAGGCACGCAAAAAAGCCATCAAGGAACTTGGCAAATGGACAAGCAAATCCAAAGTATCTTACCTGGTTAAAAAAAGATCAAATCTTACTAGGATAGTTGAGAGCATTAATGAGTGAAGGAGTTCTTGGAACAATCATTCAATATGACACTTTAGAAGATGTTTGGAAGTCCTTACAAAGAAATTTTTCCAATCTTTCCAAGGCAAGGTTGCTACGGCTTAGAAGCACACTCCAAAATGACAAGAAATGAGGAGACTTAATTGCTGATTTTTGTGATAGAATGAGGAGAACCTCAGATGGTTTAGCTGCAGAAGGCCAATATGTCTGTTAGCAAGAATTAATCTCATATGTGCTAAATGGCATTGGACCTGAGTTTGATCTTGTGGTTGTCACTGACACTGCAAGAGAAGGAAAGTTAAGTTTAAAAGAAGTTCAATCACTTCTTATGGTTCATGAAAGCAGAATGGAGAAACAACAACAATATCTTTTTGCTAATATGAAACTAAGTGCAAATATTGCTACAAATAGCAATCAATCAAACAACAACTTTAAAAAAATTCAGAATGGACCTCAACAACAACAGTCAAATAGAGGTGGATTTTACAGAGCTCAAAATCAATCCTACAGAAGAGGTAGAAGAGGAGGTAGAGGTTTAGTATGGGAAATAACATGATTATATGCGAGGTTTGTGCAAAACTTGGTCATGTTGCTTCTGTTTGTTACTATAGGTATGAAAATATCAATTTTCAAGGTCAAGGTGGGTCACAACAATAAAATAAACCTGCAAACATGGCACATTCTGCTTACATGGTCTCTACAAGCCTTGGACCTTCTGCCTATACAGTATAACCTGCTGATTACATGGAAAACTCTGAAACAGTTAATGATATGGCTTGGTATAAAGTGAAACTACCAACCATGTCACAACAGATCTTGGCAATTTAAGCATAACTCAAGAATATGGAGGTACTGACAAACTAGTTGTGGACAATGGTAAGCTCATTGACATTTCTCATATTGGGTCATCTTTACTACCAATTCCTTCCAAAAACACCTTAAACTAGAAACAATCTAGAGAGTACCTGATATTTAAAGAAATATGATTTCTATTCCTAAGCTCACTAATGACAATGATGTGTATTTTGAATTTCACTCTAAATCTTATTTTTTGAAGGACTCAATATCAGGAACAATTTTACTTCAAGGAGTGCTTAAAGGAGGCTTGTACCTGCTCATATATCCTGAAGTTGAAGAACTATCCGACCCTTAGTTGTTATATTCAAAGAAATCTCCTTTCTTCAAAAAGATCTTTAGAGTCTGAAAATAGGTCTGTAAAAGAGTTATCTACTTTGCCTAGTTCTATTTTGTCAAATTCTAAGAATATTGTAAAATATTCAATCTGTAAGATTCATGTTTCTATGATGAATAAAAGTATTGTTTCTCCTTACTTTGAGTCTTCTAAATCACTTCTCATTCCCACTACTACATCTCAATTTCAAAAAAATATTTTTAATTCTTGCGAAGTACTTTCTGCAACTAGAAATGATACAACATTTACATCAAAATCTAACTTGTGTACTAATAAACCTAACAATACTATTCAAATTTGGCATCAAAGACTTGGTCATCCTTCTTTAAGGATACTGAGTCATATCATTCATAAGCGTTCTTTTCCTCACAGTAAAAATACCAATCTCATTTCTCAAATATGTGAAGCATGTCAAAAAGGCAAGAACCATGTTTTACCCTTTCCAATTTCCAGTGCAGTTGCCAAAAATCCTTTGGATCTTATTCATGCGGACTTATGGGAACCTGCACCTTACCTATCAAAGGAAGGTTAGATATTATATTAGTTTTCTTGATAATTTCTCCAGATTCACTTGGTTGTAGCCTTTAAAGCTTAAATTTGAAGCTTTTGATATCTTTGTTGTCTGTAAAACCAGGGTTGAAAAACATCTTCACAAAATAATAAAAATGGCCCAATCTGACTGGGGGGTGAGTTTAGACCCTTTGCTAACTTCTTACAAAGGCAAAGTATTAGATTTAGGCCCCCTTGTCCTCATCCATCAACAAAATGGAAGAATAGAAAAGATACACAGACATTTGGTCGAAATAAGCCTCACTCTCTTAGCTCAAGCAACTATGCCACTGGTTATTTGGTGGGAAATCTTCCAAACCTCAATTTACCTTATTAACAAACTTCCCATATCACTTTTGCAGTTTCAAAGTCCTTACCAAAAATTATTTGCTCAAAGTCCTAACTATGCTCATTTAAGAACATTTGGTTGTGCTTGTTACCCTCATTTAAGACCTTATAATGTGCATAAATTTGACTTTTCATACAGATCTGTACTTATTTCTTAGATATTCTAGTATTCACAAGGGTTATAAATGCTTGCATAGCTCTGGTAGAGTTTACATTTCAACAAATGTCATGTTTAATGAACATTTCTTTCCATATCAGTATATGTTTCAAATGTCTTCATCTCAGAAAAGCACTGATTATGTATTTGTTCTCAACATGTCCTCTTTCTTTTTGCACTTGTGCAAAATGCTCCTTTACTTCAATTTCACGACAATGATTGTGGCAACCCTCCTTCAAGTATTCCCAATGTAAGTTCCAATTTGTCTTCTTCAGAAGAAGGTGAAAATCTTAATATAAATTATTGTACTGATGTGATTGCCAGATCTGATTTCCATCTATTGCAGATAAGCTAGTTATAAATCTATCAATTGAGCCTCTATCCCAAATTGTTCATAAACCTTACCCATAAGTTTCCAATCATATCAAAACTAATACAAAACCCTCCCTTCACCTAATGAAAACCAGATCCAAAAATAACATTTTCAAATCTAAAGCTCTTATAGCAACCAAACATCCCTTATCCACAACCTATCTTGCAAGTGAGCCAACTTCAGTCAAGCAGGCTCTTAATGACCCTAATTAGTATAAGCCATGGTTGAAGAGTTCTCTGACCTAATAGAAAATCAAACACGGGATCTAGAGAAATATGAGCCTGACATGTCTGTTTTGGGTGATAAATTGGTGTTTAGACTGAATCTGGATTCAGATGGTAGTATATAAAGGTATAAAGCTAGATTGGTTGCAAAAGACTTTCATCAGACTACTGGAATTGATTTTAATGAGACCATTAGTCTAGTAATTAAGCCTACAACAGTGAGGATAGTATGACACTAATCTGTCAGTTTTGGTTGGGAGGTTAGGCAGCTTGATATTAATAGTGCCTTTTTGAATGACATTATTAATGAAACCATTTACATGACTCAACCTCAGGGTTTTAAAGATAAATTCAGGCCCCAACACGTATGCAAGATCAAGAAAGCTCTGTATGGTCTTAAGCACGCTTTTAGGGCTTGGTATGACAAGTTAAAATCAGTGTTGATTCAGTGGGGTTTCTCTAATGCCAAGTCTAATACATCCTTGTTTGTTTACTAAAGTAACTCAGATGTTTTGTTTCTCTTAGTTTATGTGGATGATATGTTGATTACAGGTAACAATTCTAAGCTGCTACAAAGAGTTGTACAACTCATTTACTCTTAAAGATCTTGGTCATATTCACTACTTCTTGGGAGTTGAAGTTTTCAGGAGTAAATATGGTTTCTTTCTATCACAAACCAAATACATCACTGAGTTGTTGGTCAAAGCTAAGATGGAAGGATCCAAGCCTGCTCCTTCACCAGGTTATGTGTCCTCAGTCTTATCTTTGATAGCAGGGGAACCAATGCATGATATTACTCTTTACAGAAGTACAATAGGAGCTCTGTAATATCTTTATTTAACTGGACCTGATATTGGATATATGGTGAATAAACTAAGTTAATTTTTGCACAAACCCATAGAAATTCATTGGCAGGCTTGCCAAAGGGTGCTGAGATACTTAAAAGGCACCATAACAGAAGGAATTCAACTTAGACCATTTACTTCTTTAACCATTTAAGCATACTCAAATGCTTATTGGGCTGGTAATATAGATTACTGCAATCTACAAGTGCTTATAGGGTGTTCTTGGGTGGAAACTTGCTTTCTTGGTCTTCTAAAAAGCAGAATGTAGTTGCAAGATCAAGTGTAGAGAGTGAATACATGTCTATGGCAAATGTTGCAGTAGAAATTTCTTGGTTTCAAAGCTTGTTGTCTGAGTTACGCTTTCATCTAACTCAGCCTCCTATCTTATGGGTTGACAACATCAGTGCATTGGATTTAGCTTCAAATCCAGTGCATCATGCAAGATCTAAGCATATTGAGCTTGACTTGCATTTTATTAGGGATAATGATCATCACAGGCAGCTTGACATCCGTTTTGTTCCTTCTTTGGATTAACTTGAATATTTGCTCACTAAGACATTATCTACTCCAAGATTTCTGTATTTGAAATCCAAGCTCAAGGTAGTGTCCTCCCCCTTTCACTTGATGGGGGTGTTAAGGAGAAATCTACTCAGCATCCTAGTCACTCAAGTGGCTAACTAATTGCCAAGTAGGAAGTAAGAGTCAGGTCTATTGTAAAAGTCTTTCCCAAACTGATATAAGTTAGGCAACTGCTACTAAACTGATATCTGTTAATATCAGTTAGTAATTTATCTGTTTTTAGCTTCTTGCAGCTTCTAGCTTCTTCTCTAAGCTTCCTCTTTCAGTTGTGTTCTTTACATTCATTCTTGTAATCAATTCTCTATCAGTTAAAATGCTTTTAAAAGTCAGAAAAAACTAGAATCATCATGCCACAAGCAGTCGTCCGCCCATCACCAGCGGCCATCCGCTCCTTGTTCTATTCTCCAATGGCTATGTTTTTTAATCTCTAACGGACTGGCGGTTGACTGGCCATGAACAAAGGCCGTTCGTTCCTCGTTGTAACACCCCCAACATATCTATTTTCTTGGCCTATAAATAGAGAGACTTCTTATAGCCTAAAGATCGTTATTGAGAACAAAACTCTCGTACTTTGAGAGAATAAGTCTTCATTATTGTGAGAGTGAAATTTATGTATTTACTCTTTGAGATAGTCTTGTTTGTAATCTCTTGATTTATAAAAGAGATGTGAGAGATGCGATTATAGCCTGTAGAACTAATTGGTGAAAGGTGTAATTAATGCCCGTGAAACTAATTATTTGTAAATATTTGATCTTCACCCATGAAGAAGATCGTGGTAGTGGAGTATTCAAGGAGGAGCCTTGGAGCCTGGACGTAGGCAAAGAGTACCAAACCACGTAAAAATCATTATGTTCGATTCTTCTTCCTCTTTACATTATTGCACTATTATTAATCTCATTATATATTTTCTTGAATTGATTCATTTTACTTATTCTTGGAGATTATACATTTTTAAAACTCAAATCACACAACACATGCCCGCTCTAAGGGTGTCATACCGATCCAACATCAATTTATCGTGCCGTGTAGAGCTGTTCATTAAGATTAGTTCTAACTTCTACGTACGTATAAAACTTCTTCCTTTTATGCCTATGTTTATGCTTTAGTTGATGAATCGGCTTTTAATTTAGAAGATGAGGATCCACCCGATTCCTATCCTCTTTATTTAGTTACTTTGGTGAATGCACCAACGCACGGAAAAATAGATGAGGGTTAGGGAATTTATAGAGGAAGATTAAGACCAGAACCAAAAAGTTCCAAAATTCCCCCCATTTAGGGGTCTCTGACTCCATTCCTTCCTAATTGTCAGAAATGGCGGGACGAAAAGAGCTATTTTTAAGACTACTTAAACTCTTGTCATTAGTAAAAGCTTTAAAGATAACTAGTAAACAACTAGTTACAAGTCTAAGAACCAACAACGAAAACGAAAACTCGTCTCAGTCCTACTATACCATAACTCCTATAAATGTTCTCAATCTAGAGACTTACTTAAGTTTTTGTCACTTAGCTTATTGATTCAAAATATACGAAATAATACATCGAGAGAGTACAATACAAGGTATGATTATATAAGTCGGTTGTTCACGTGGATCGAGCATAAATGAAAAGTAAAAAATAACATTTGACAATAGTTCATAAGAGCGATTATGTACCACCGTGACGAGTCAAAATCATAGCGGCCAACTATCATGTGCAATAGTAATATGCAAAACTTCCTACGACGAAGCGTTTATGGCAATGATATATTAACCCTACAAATCATTTACAAAAACATTCTTTTCAAAATCATTCGTTTTATATTTGTTTTTAACAAAAGAGATGTCACATCAATCCTATAAATCACACGTTTATGAGATCCAGATTTGAAAATATGTATCATCACCAATGTCTATGCAGACGCATCTATGGTAAAAAATATGTAAAGTTTTGCCTATGGGTGTCAAAATTTTTGTCGTAAAATACCTTATAATATATTGTAGTGATATACAAAAAATAAAAGGAGCCATTTATTACTAGAGGTTTTAAAACGTGAATGTGCCATGTGACATTCAATTTTTTTAAAGAAACTTTAGAATAGCGTGTTTATAAGGTAATTAATCTCCACCCCAAGTTCAGGCAGGATATAATCTTAAAGATGCCTCGTAGTAGACTATTTTAAACTTTATCTTACACTAGTAGTTTTTTTTTGTCAATAGGGAAATCTATTCAAATGAATTATTCTTGTAAAAAATGCTTAAAAAAAGAAGAAAAAGGGAAAAAAAATACTTATATAGGATAGAAAAACAAAAAGAAAAAAAGTATTTCCAGTTTCTCCCAAAGCTGAGTTTTATAGAAGGATCATGTATTCTTAATATAGTCATATAATTAATGTTCTTTTTACAATGTTATAAATATAAGCCTAAGAGAAGAATAGACTCGAACATACCATTATATAAAAATTGATGTCATGATTTAATCATTTATATTAAACCATCTCGTGGATTGATAACTGAGATTTTGTTGTAATATATCTCTTATAAGTCTTGGATGGATAATACGAGCTATATCTCATATAATTTAGGCGTTACTCACTTTATTATGAAGTACTTTATCAATAATCATACGTACATTATTAGCACGTGATTACCATACGTATCAGCGACAAAATGAGATCTCACTATCCCATTTTTTCTCAAATGAGTTATTAGACGTGTAGTGAGAACGAAAAATGTATGTAGTATCATGATGCTCGTCACTACTGTGCGTTGTTAGTGTATTTAGTCTCACATTACAAGTATAGCAGATAAAGAAAAAAATAAATTTTGATTATGAGGTGAATAAATACTCTCACAAAATATATGTTGCCACATCATAGCAGTGTTGAACATCATAATACTGTATAGTATTGCTCAATGGGTAACAAACAATGTCTCGTGAAAAGCAACTGCAAAATTAGAAGAGCTTTCTCTCAGTTAGCTGAACTAAGTCGTGTGTACCTAAGGAGGAGATGGCTCGGGGCTTCGCAATCAAGAATATCTCTTTCTCAACTCCTTCCTTGAAGTTAGCAGCGCAAATGACAGAATTAAATGATCTTTTCTTGACAACTTCTGTGAAAGATAACAATAGAGCTCTCTTGTCTAATATAGGAGACAAGACACTATATAAAACACCATTAATTTAATTCACTATTGAAATGAGACAAACACCAATGAGAATTAGGAAGGAGATAGAGCAATGTCCAATGAGTGAAAACTTTATAATCCCTTAAGTTTATTCGAAAAAAATGAAAATAAGCTAAACAACGTTGTAAATAAAATTTAAAAATATATGACAATGTGTATAGCAATAACCTTCCAGAAATGTTTTAATTTTTCCATAAACTTATTCAAAGCCAATTTAAAAAATCAGATAAAGATTGGAACATAATTTATTAGACTTGTTTTCAGATAATATTGTTTTGAAAAACAAACAAACAAAAATAATTCCCCTGTCAAACAAAAATCTTCTGATATTTTTCCTTTGTTTTATATAAGTAAGCAAATAGTGAAAAAGTATTTTCATATAATATATTTCTCCGGCTATTATATTTAAGGACAACATATAATCTTGCTATTTAGTACAAAAAGGAAAAAATGAAGATAATTGAGCATAATATAATAGAATAATTTCCCACTGTCAATGAAGTAGATAGATGCAAGTGAAAAAGGATGAAAGAAATAGATTCCTGGCCAACAGTGACAACAGTCTTTTGTTCTGTCATCGCAGAGCTTATAAAGCTTAATCCATGAAAAAAAGTTTTTTCTTCTTCTTAGAAATAAAAGGAATAAAAAATAATAAAATCGATTCATTATATTTGTTCATTAATTAGGTTCATTAGGATATGATAAAAAGCTTTTAAACAAATAATATGAGAAAAAAAAAAGAGAACAACAAATATCTACACTTAAAGTTTTCTTAATTCAAATTTTTTTGAAAAAATTTATGAATTACACACTAGTATTTAAAAACGAGTTTTCAAGAAAAAAATTGAAAACGAATTAAACAATGTTATTTGAATATGAAAAATATAAGTGGCGCATGGCACCCGTAGCTCTTGGTTTCGTTTTTATTTATATAATTGTAATTAGTTAAATAATAAGTAATTTTCACCATAAACAGAACATTTGGCAGCCTCGATTTGACTAATATCATAGTATAAATATTTCAATATAAAAAGTTTTAACACTGTATAAGTGTAGTACCACAAATATTTTAAGTCGTAAATAATGGTTAAAACTAACATAATTTATACTATATATAAATTGTAGAAGTTGGAGAAATATTTTTAGATAATATTACTCCTAATTATTATTTCATTTTCCTATATTATCCATACAGTATATTTATTATCTCAATTATTTATATGAAAATATTTTTTATTACTTTGTTAAAATATTATCTTTTAAAGATGTTTTCTTTTTTTCTTCTCATTTTTAATTTAAAATCTTAAAAAAATTAATTATAAGTAAAAAAATATATATCAAATTAACTCAATATTTTTTTAATTAGGATTTCTTTATTGTCATTTTTATGCGTAAATTTTAAAAGACTAATTATAAAAAAAATTCTTATATTAATCTAATATTTTTTAGTTAATATTGTTTTATTGTCATTTTATGTGTATACTAGTCTAATATTTTTAGATAATTTCATCCTGACGTTATTATTAAATTTTCTAAATTATGCTTAAACTTAGTATTAAATAACATCATAATAATTAGTTTTAATTAATTAATCAATGACTATTGTCTTTTATATCAAGTTAGATACTTAACTAATCTTTTTATATTACATTTTACAATAAAAACTATGATGAACATAAATTATGATTAATTTTATCAGTATAACATATAATATATAATAATGATACATAGTGAAAGAGAAAAACTTCCTCAAGCGAATTTGATAAAAGAGAAAAAATAATATTCAATTTATTGAGTAAAATGCATTAGTTTACATATTAGACGAATTTCATATGTAGTTTTTAAATTAACTTCATACTGAAAATTCATATATGAAAAAAATAAGTTTATATATAATAAAATATTTATAAAACTTACGTACGTCTAAAAAACAAGTACTTATAAAACTAAGAAAAAAGAAGTTATTTTCTCAAGAAGTACTAAATTATACCTACTCAAGATCAGGAAATTAATTTGTTATTTAACACATATTTCATAGATGATTTTCCCAAATTTCTCAAATACAAACAAATTAAACATAGTGTTATGGGTCTATCCTTTCCTCTATAGTAACCTTCATTGCATTGAATGTAAACAACCTCATATCAGAGACTCTGCGTCAGATGTTTCCCATGATCCCTTCATTAATCACTCCCAAAGGGTGAAAAAAAACTGAAGGAAAATAAAGCAATAGGGTTGGGCCATGCGATATTTGTATGCATATATACTAACAAAAATGTGGTCCATTCCCATCTCTGTAAAACCAAGAGTTGTATTTGTCTATTAATACCAAGGAAAATTTTACAATACCGGGTTTTCCGCCATTGATGCCGGTAATTTTTATTTTTTATTTTTTGGTTCATTAAATACGTGTAAAAATTTATTAAATATATACTAGGAGTTTACCAAATACACACATAATAAAATTTGGAGGGTTCAACAAATACATAAGAGATTCACCAAATAAGTAGTGGAGTTCACCAAATACGTAATGGAGTTCACCAAATACATATAAATTAATAATTTTCAGAGGGTTCACCAAATATGTACTAGTGTTCACTAATTACGTACTGATGTTCATCAAATACGTACAAAATCTTTTTTGGTGAACCCCTAAAATAATTATTAAATTTTTATGTATTTGATGAACCCCACTACGTATTTGATGAAACTCAATACATATTTGGTGAACCCCTATAAGAATTATTAATTTATATGTATTTGGTGAACTTCTCCAATTTTTTTTCTTAATCGGCAGTATCTAACCTATGGTGGCTGTTTTCGTAATCTATACCAGCGGCTTCTAGCGATTTTTCCAAATTACGGCAGTTTTGTTGTTTTTTGACGGTTTTGCACCAATACAATGATTTTTCAGACCTTTTTACAGCGGTTTTCAACAAATTCAATTTTCTAAAATTGATCACGGTATACTTGATGAATCGCAAACAAAATTATCAAGATTCTTGATTTTTCAATGCGTACATTAAGTACATTCACTTATATTTTAAATTAGATTTGAATTAAATAATTAATTATTAAAATAATTGAATACTTATTCATAAACGCATAAGAACATATTCTTGATTATATTGTTGTGATTTTATTGGATTAAGTAAAGATTCCCGAAGCAAATGAGCACTTATTTATAAACTAGTTAAATAAGTCGTGATATTATGATGACTGGTAAATCCTGTTTATCGGTTTTTATGTACTTACTTATTTTGTCACTTAGCCATATTTTCATGTACTTAAGTATTTTTCTAAATCTCGGTTCATGTATAGAATCGAAATCAATAAGTATGCAGTACAATTATATATGTATCTAAATTCTAGATCTATTTCTCACTTTCATACAATTATGTGTTACATTTATCATTTTACACACTATTATGTGATTCATAATTTTTCATTATTTAACGAACATGTATAACCCTCGAGGTTGGAGGTGAACACATTTAGATTTATGGTGAACCCCACTATATTTTAGAAGAACATCTCGAAGAAAATTAATTTTTAAATTTTGGTGAACACCTCAAGCATTTGTTGTACGTGAAATATTTTGGTGAACCCCTCCAAGAATTATTATTTTGTATACGAAATATTTTGATGAACCTATCAAATTTTTCTTTGTACCCCACTGCGAAATTAGTGAACACCAAAACACAAAGTCAAATTTGGTGAACCCCTTCAATAATTATTAATTTTGCACGTGAAATATTTTGGTAAACTCCTCCAAAAATTATTAATTTTGTACGTGAAATATCTTGGTGAACCCCTCAAGATTCCCAAATATGTACTGAGGTTCACCAAATACGTAGTGATGTTCACCAAATATGTATTGGAGTTCACCAAATACGTATTGGGGTTCACCAAATATGTAACATGGTTCACCAAATACGTACAAATTAATAATTCTTGGAGGGGTTCACCAAATACATAGTGGAGTTCATCACTTACATACAAAATTAATAATTATTGGAGGGGTTCATCAATGACTTTGTACATATTTGGTGAACTCCAGTGCGTAATTGGTGAACTCCAGTACATATTTGATGAACTCCAGTACATATTTGGTGAACCTCATTCCGCAATTGGTGAACCTCAGTACATATTTGGTGAACCCCTCAAAGAATTATTAATTTATATGTATTTGGTGAACCCTAGTACATATTTGATAAATTCCTCCAAGAATTACTAATTTATATGTATTTGGTGAACCCCATTACGTATTCAGTGAATCCCGATACGTATTTGGTGAACCCCACTGTATATGGTGAACCCCTCCAAGAATTATTAATTTATACATATTTGGTGAACCTCATTACATATTTGGTGAACTCCACTACGTATTTGGTGAACCACTCCAAGATTTATTATTTTATACGTATTTAGTGAACTCATGTACATATTTGGTGAACACTGGTACGTATTTGATGAATCACTCTAAGATTTATTAATTTATACGTATTTAATGAACCACATTACATATTTAATGAATATCTAATACATATTTGATGAAAAAAAAATTTGTCGGCATCATTACCGAAGAAAAACCTCCGGCGTTAGAGTGTGACCCTAATACCAAAAGCTGATCATTGTCTCTTCAGTTTTATTGACAATTGAGTATTCACTTAGTTGCAGTTTATACACTATACGACTGATGAATAAAAATATGTTAAATGTCTACACGTTATTCTTCAATTAATGTCTTACTATTTCTTATTACAATCATTTTAAATTTCAACTAAAATGAAAAGAGAAAATGGTTTTAGATATATTATCAAACACCTGACATATACGAGTTATAATTTATAAGCAAATAAAGTTGAGAATATGCAAATATAATGACATATCCAATATCTGTATGAATTTGTTGCCTAATGAGGGCATTTTCGGAAAAAAAATTATACTATGAAGTTATGTGTTGGCTATACTGAAACTAGAGAGAGTTTATTCTAAAACTAGAATATGTCTTCGTATAATTAAGGACAAGAACAAATGAAGTTGTTGTAACTAATATGGTTGTTAAACTTCCGTTCCGGATTGTAGGGTCTTATGATTTTATGATCATGTCTAACCCCTATGATCCGATTCATAGGTAGAATATTAAATTATGAGGATCTTACTATCCTATCATATCTTTTGTCTTTGATTGATAAGATCTTACGATCTTCTGATCCCAATAATCATAATTTTGTTAGATAATCATAAGAAAATAATATAAAGTTAATTTAATATGTTTAATTTTTAAGTTGTTATTTATTTATTTAAATTGCACTCTGCGAAATAGTGAAATTTGCCGTTAATTAATTAACTATATTAAAAAATTTTAATGTGTAGTTTGATAAATTATATTTTTTTGTAATATTACTAGTATATATTAGGATCTTATAATCCGATTCACGATACTTCTTCACGATTTCTAAGTAGAATCACGATTCTAACAACTTTGATAACTAATTTAAAAAAAAAAAGAAAATTATATAAAACGAGAGAACTAGTCTAGAAAGTGGACTTTCACAAGGACTAAACATGTAATATAGATTAAAGTGAAAATGACATAAATATACCACTTTCATAATCGTAAGTTAGTAATTGATCTAAATAATCTTGAAGTAAATAAATGACCCTTTCTATTTAATTTAATTTTAAAATTTTATTATTTATCTACAATACCCTTATCTCATGTTTCTACTTAGATTTTTTAGTTATTTTTTAAATTTAAATATAGCAACTTCTTTAAATATGAGTGGTTATGATAATATTTATTTAATTAAATATGAATTTCATATTAAGTGAACGTTTTGTTATTATAAATTTATAAATAATATTTACATTATGATAAAACGTAAACAATATATTAACATTTATTTAGGATAACACACTATATTTTATTAATGTGTATTCAGTATATGATATAATATTCACAGTGCTAATGCATAATATGTTATTAACATTTATTTAATATATGATGTAAAAGCTAACAAATACATTAACAATCAAATGATATGATATTAACAACTATTAAAAATAAATTAATATTGAATAATAGAGTATTAACATCAAATAATATTATATTAACATTTATTGAAGATCATAGTCATTTTTAATATTGCATTAACATTTATTTAATACAATTATGAACGGTAAAATTTGATGGAAGGGAGACGGTATCTAAGTTTAAGAAAAAATTGAAAGGTAAAATTTGCAATTAAATTAAAAATAAAATCATCTATAACCTCTATAACCATTCCTACGAATATGAGATAATTGATGTCCTTACTCTTTAATTTTATTAAATACAATAACGTAAAAGAGAGATATATATATTAACAACATAAACACATATGATCACATTAAGTAAATATTTTAACACGTTGCGATATATCGTTAACACAAATGATCGTAATGTGTTAATATACTAAAGCGTCGACAAAAGATATTAATATTATATTATTATCAAGTTAACAATTAGTTAATATACTTAACATAAAGTAAGGAATAGTAACCAATTATCCCGATTGGATAATTGTTCATGTAAGGGAGGGAATTTGAATAATACATTAAATTATAACTTAAAAAGAAAAAATCTCCTAAAATCGTGCTCTTTAACAGACTACACTAATTGAATTAAAAAAATTGAAACCATTCAGATAATAAATAAATAATGGGCATTTACCTACTACTATTTTTTTTGGGACAATTATAAACTTATCACCATTTAAATAGTCTATTTATTATGATTTCTGTAAATTAAATACAAGAATGTCTCATGGAGCCAAGCACCTACAATTGTTAATATATATGCATAAGCCATATTTAGTTTCTATAGCCAACTATTCTCTGCCTCTTCTCTCCTAAAATTTCTCTCCCTGCCATGAACTCTTGGATATAGTATCTCATATTTTTTTTTCAGATATGCTAACTGGATCAAAATAATACATATATATACTAACTGGATCAAAATAATACATATATATACACACATACACAGATATATTTATATATACATTAACCCTACGATATGTTAATTAGTCTCTACACAATTTTATATATTTTTTGATACAAACATGCTAACTAGATTTATATACAAATCTACTAATTTGGTTGATAAGTTCGAAAAAAATGCTGAATTTGGAGTTTCATGACTGAGTGACTATTTTATTTTTGAATTTAAAATGTAAAACTTGTCTATATAGTATAATATATTAGAAAATTGAGAAATGAAAGCATTTGGAAAGGACTACTTTCATTGTGCAAGTAAGTCCAGCCCAAATTAAAGCAATATGAAGCCCATTGGGCCTATCTGCTCGTCCACGAACCCAAAATGTTAGCTTGCACCGACCCAACTGAAAACCCCTCAAAACCTCTACAGTTCGATTCTAGGGTTTTCTTGTCGACACCAACTGCGATCAGTAATCTGTTCTTCGTGATTTCGTCACCATGGTTCGCCCTTCAGCATTTTTTTCTTTCTTTCAGCGTCGAATATCTTATTTCAGTTAGTTGTTTTCAACTGACGATTCTGCTTCCTGTTCTTGTTGTTTGTGGTGTGATTTTATAGCCGCAAGGAGATTACATAGAGCTCCATAGGAAGAGACATGGATATCGCCATGACCATTTCGAGCGTAAGAGGAAGAAGGAAGCTCGTGAAGTTCACAAGCGCTCTACCACTGCCCAGAAGGTCATTTCAATTCATGTCCTTCTCTTACAGTTTGTTTCTTTAATTTCGTAATTCTCATTCTCATGATTGTGTTATGGCCAATTGGAGCAGGCGCTGGGTATTAAGGGCAAGATGTTCGCTAAGAAACGTTATGCTGAAAAGGCTCTAATGAAAAAAACGTGGGCATTCTTCCCCTTTCAATTTCTGATTTTCCTTTTTCGTTTCAGCTTCGTTTTATCTAATTCTTCCGTATCGTCTGTGAGTGATTCAATTTCAACTCTCCCTAACTTTCAAGTCAATTTGATGCATTGTTTTTACTCGTTATAATTGGCAGATGTTAATTTGGCGTTCTTCATTGTGATTGATTGAATGATGTATAAGAATTCTTAAGTTTTTTGTGTATTCTACAGTTTGGCTATGCATGAGGAGTCCTCAACTAGACGCAAGGTTGATGATGATGTTCATGAAGGAGCTCTTCCTGCCTACCTTCTGGATCGTGAAAACACAACCCGAGCAAAAGTTTGTCTGATATCCTAATATGATAAGTTTCCGATTTCTAGTTCCTTGAATACTTTTTGAACCTGACATTTTCCTTTAAATAGGTTCTTAGCAACACCATTAAGCAGAAAAGGAAAGAGAAAGCTGGAAAATGGGATGTCCCTCTACCCAAGGTAAGTTCATCAACTTCTTTTGACATTTTCCTTTGAACTGCTAAATTAGTCGTGTTTCAATAGGCCATTTAGTTAGTTACAGTTGTTGGTGCGACTATTTCTGTTGAGTATTTACATTTACCTTCAATGTTATATTAACTAACCCATTTTGTGACTGAATTTAAATCCAGGTAAGGCCTGTGGCTGAAGATGAAATGTTTAAGGTGATCAGATCTGGAAAAAGGAAGAGTAAGTAATCTATGCCTCATATTCTTATTATGTCATCATCATTAGATAAATTTGACATAAATTGTTTGAAGTATGCGTCCAGCTACGTTTCGTCACTATAATTATGTTGTCGTGTTTATTATTCAGCCAAACAATGGAAGAGAATGATAACAAAAGCTACATTTGTCGGACCTGGTTTCACAAGGAAACCTCCCAAATACGAGCGATTTATCCGTCCTTCTGGATTGAGGTTCACCAAAGCCCACGTGACACATCCAGAGCTAAAATGCACCTTCAATCTCGAAATTATTGGAGTAAAGAAGAATCCAAATGGTCCCATGTATACTTCCCTTGGTGTCATGACCAAGGGAACAATAATCGAGGTATTCTTTTTTATTAACTGAGTGTAGTTGTCCGGTAACCAGTTGCATTATGTTTTTATCTTTCTCAATAAGTTAGGTGCATCGTTCGTAAGATATGTCCATCAAGGTAATAAAATGATGTCCTTGTGTTCTTTTAATTTTCAGGTGAATGTTAGTGAGCTGGGACTTGTAACACCAGCTGGGAAAGTTGTATGGGGTATGTTCACTTTATTGTGAGGCTTGGTTGCGAAAATATTACTTTTTTTTGTGGGTTTGGATCACTTTCGTTGAGATATGAACCAACGGCATAGATAGGATATAACACTCTTTTCCTAAGCCAATTTTTTTTCGCAAGTCCATTTTGATTTCCCTCATGAAGTCCACTTAAAATTTTAATATGATGTGTGCAGGGAAATACGCTCAAGTTACAAACAACCCAGAAAACGATGGCTGTATTAATGCTGTTCTGCTTGTCTAAGAGGACGGCTGACAATTGAAAGCGGAGTGTAACCTTAATCTGTATCTGGAGTTCTTTAGCAATGGATTTGGTTGATCTTTTTTTTTTTTTTTTTTTTCCTTTTTTCGGTTTTTACCAGATTGCCTAACGGAGGGCTAACTTGTCAACAGTGTATTTTGATAGGATAGTAAGTGATAATATCACCCCTTTAATCCCTTTGTCGATAACAAAATTTTGAATGAGAACTTTTGATCATTTCTGACTGTAGTTTCAAATCGTCGCGAAAATTTTGTTGCTATTTTTTACCGGTGGTTACCACCGTTATTTCGCATGCATCCCATAATCTCTTGTTTATTTCGCATGCATCCCATAATCTCTCAAAAGTACATATTTCACAAAATATTCTAGGATATAGCTTCAGATCTACCAATTTCTACAAAATTAATTTTCTCAAACAGAAAATAGTTTCGAGATTCATGTTACACTCAACCCAAAGTACATATCAATCCAATGCTATAATATGATACAGTTTAAACTTCCAAACTAAATGATAATACAGCTTAAAACACAAACAAAAGTTATATACAAACTAAATGATAATACAGCTTAAAACACAAACAAAAGTTATATATTCAATCATCACGGAACGATCGACCACGAACTTAGGAGAGTTTTAAAATCCTATTAAAACATATAAATGAATATATAACTTTTGTTTGTGTTTTAAGCTGTATTATCATTTAGTTTGTATATAACTTTTGTTTGTGTTTTAAGATAAAACTAATGAAGTGAGAAAATACCTAGCTAATTTATAATTAAGTAAATCATAAATTTCTTAGACATCATACTATATCATCCCCAAGAATTAGTGTGTGAGTAAAGAATTTTGTGCTTGCATCATTTCATAAACGTAAATAAAATTATTAGATGAGATTCTAGCTGAGGCACCTTAGATTCAAACGATGTGCACTGAGATTCAAGCTCATTAACCCTTAACTTTACGGCCCTCTCATGTTCCTCAAATGAAACACTCCTTCGAGATGTCCCTTCAACAAATTAACGACTACTTTGCAATTCTTTTTCCACATGAATGCATTTTATATGGCATTTTACATATCATCAGCATGGTTTCTTTGTTCATGAAGAGCTAGCTGCACATTACAGATCCACAGAATCTCAATCACTTGCTGTATTATGAGATTTAACAATCTCAATTACACCAAGTTCTCAAGTATTATGCTTTACTTATACAAATACTCCATTTAATTTCAAAACTTTAACTCACACGTGCACCCCGAAATTTACTCATGATGGTCGATTAATACAAATACACCATTTACTTATACAAATACTCCATTTAATTTCAAAACTAGAACACCTGACAGGACTTTGCTCATGATGGTCGATTAATTAGTGCACTGCATATCAGCATCTGATCAACTCATTAAGCAAGATAAACTATAAGAATATAACAGCTAGGAACTGAAACGATTATACTTCAGATCTTGAACTAAGGTATATACAACATTGTTACAGAAACAGAAACCGATATAGATGCGTAATGTTCTTCCGGGAAGGACTTAATTTCACCATGATCACAGACATCATGAACATGATAGCTCATTAAGATACCTCTTATGCTTCACCTAAATTCATGGATGTTCAGTCTAAACTGGTTTCTGTGTCGATATTATTTATTTCTCGTCTATAAAATGTCACTTTTTCTAGTGAGCAAGCCAGAAGAAGAGCTGTTTAAGCTGCTACCATGGTCTGCATAAAGACTTCTTAAACACAGGCATAGCTAATAATATCATAATAGAGCTAAAATTAGCCACGAAAACTAATTAAACCGATAAAGTCGGAAATCTTTATTAATTGAGTCTTGTATTGGTCACACAATTTACAGAAAGTACAACTTACTTCTAGATAGCACTAGCCTAACAATATCTACATAGAGAATTTCCACAACTTAGCCAGAAAATTCAGTACCAAATGTGCAACCTATGTTAGCCCCCGTTTACAGAACTAAAGAGAACAGAGATAGCATCACTTATCCTCACCAGCAAGCTGAATATCCGTAGTCATTCCTTCAAGGACCGCAACCTCGACCAACAAGATTAACTTCATGATCTGGAGGACTATAAAATACAAGAAAACTTCTAGTCGCCCATGACTCATGGGATTTTTCAACCTCTAATATACAAAGATCATTCGGGTCGAGACGAATGACGTCCTGGCGTTAAATAGCGGCTCAAGGGGACGTTATAAGGAGATTTGTTTTCCAATCAATCACATAATGAGGAGAAGCTGACAGAGGAAATTTGACAGAACAGAGGACTGTGTCATTGTAGTTGCTTATCATCTTAACTGTTCATAATCTAATGGTGAAATGAAACAATCCTATTGGCAAAAGCAAAGTATCTCCGGATATGAAAGACAGATACCAATTTCAATATCAACTCATTTGAATAGAAATGAGATACGACCAGAATGGAAGAATTAGAAATGTTGTCCCACACTGCCTTTTTTTACCTCTTACTAGTCCTTAAATCTTAGGTGTTAAAGAGAGGGGACTAAGCCTCTTTTACCCAGCACAGATGGAAAAAGCCAAGCGATGTGTGAGAACATTCCAATGAGAAACAACTAAGACAAGGGACTACAGTTAGAGACACTAAATCAAACTATGAAAGGAAAGAGCACCTCCAGATGCCAAAAAACGCAAGATCCAGAGATATAACTGAGAGGAAAACTAGTAGGAGTACCGAAATTCAATCATCCCCAGTTGGAAATAGAGTGAGAACTGTTCTTCCTCCAGTTGCATTAGCTGGCTCTAGGTTCTCTGCATAAGCCGATATTGGATTGTGCACTGATGCCCCCATCCTGTGTGCTGGCTGTGAGTGCCTTCCCAAAAATGGATTCTCAAATTGTCCGTTTGGAGGCGACCCAAAATGCCCCACCTGTCTATTATACTGCGGCTGCAATTGTGAGTGGGCGGCGATGGCAGCTGCTGAAGCCATCTGATGCTGGTGATGGTGGTGTTGCAGAGCCGTCATGGGCACGAATGGCAAGAAATTTTCTGAATTGGATCGAACTGGGTGCAAGAAATGTGCTGGCACTGGTGAGCTCGCAAACAAATGATCTGTAGCATGATCACCGGAAGACAAACCTCCGCCGCTAGCACCGCCCCCGCTACTGGATAATCCCTGCATGCGCTTCAGGTAGAGCCGGTACTTCTGCAAATGACTCGCCACGTTCTCTCTTGTCAACCCATCCACACTCATCAGCTGCATTATAGTCTTAGGCACAGCATTGTTTATCCCCAAGTGCGCCACAGCATCGACAAACCGCTTGTGGAGCTGCGGCGTCCATACGAGACGGGGCCTCTTGAGCGTGCGGGCCGGCTCATCGCCCAAACCACCGGAACCCAAATCAGCAGAATCGCCAAATTCCGCCGAGTTGGGTTGGGTTGAGG